>OY987305.1:18829152-19306675 GCA_963920635.1 Pseudeuparius sepicola
CCGGGTGGCTCACCATAGGGATTCTCTAAACTATATATACAGTTTGGTAAATTGCCGCCCCGTAAAGTTTGCCGCCCCAGGCCCGGGCCTTGTTGGCCTTAGTGTTAATCCGGCCCTGCCGCCTATAGCTCCGTCAGGACCGGACTAGGCGCTTGTTAATATGAGTACCTACACATTTATTGCAAAATGAAAAGATGCACTAAAAAGATGAACCTGCAAGACCAAAAGGATAATCTCAAAAAAGTTACGAGTAAAAGGACGATCTAAACACAGAGCAAGTGGTGCCCTCTGTGAGATTCAGAGAAAATATGACAGTGCCATATTTCAGTTCAGCAGCTTGATTATTTTGGGAGACGTAGCTATAATTCAGTTTCAAACTATATGAACTTCAAAGCGCTTTATCTCAGTAACCATTGAGATTTGACGGGTAGTTGATAGGCTCAATCATTATATTTTGGCACAAAATAAATGAAGTTTCTCTATTTACGCTTATTAACATGACACCCTGTATAGTTTGCTCCAAAATGTACATATCTTAAGAAAGTTACATCGGGTAGTTACTAAAATATGATATTTGGGAGCAAGTATCTCGAAAATTATTAAGTTATCGAAAATTGCACATATGAGAACAGTTGTCTCAAATTGACCACTCTGACCACTCTGTCAGATTTAAGTATGTTAAGTATTTTTTCGATACGATATTTTGAAAAATGCTATTAGCAATTTTTATCAAACATCTGGCAACGTGGTATAATAAGCACCCCCTAGAACCCAACTCTCCCAAGTATTATTAATTTACATCGCCAACTAATATTTCTACAGGTCTTTATATTTGGATTTTTTTTTATTTTCAATTCAAAATCAGGAATGCTTTTGAAATATTTGAAAATCGGGTAAACTTAATTGAAATATCCCAAAAATGTCCCACTAATAAAGAAAACGGAAAACAAACACCATCCTACCTTTTTAAAATAATACTTAATGTAGCATATTAATCTTCACAGATCACAGAAAATATGTCATATTTAGGAATTATTTTAAAACGGAACGATGGTGTTCTTTTTCTGTTCCCTTTATTAGTGGGACATTTTTAGGATGTTTAGATTAAGTTTACCCGATTTTCAAATATTTCCAAACATTCCTGAATTTTAATTGAAAAAAAAATCAATTTTCCCTGTAGAACTGTTAGTTGGCAAAGTAAATTAATAAAACTCAGGACATCATAGGGTCTCAGGGCCAGCAGGCCATGGAATAGTACTGCAACTATGACGATATGTCCTACAAGTGCGTAAGGACACTTCCAACACACACAAAAGATCATCAAAATCGTGCAGTGCATCCCAATTTTACAAGGGTATTCCGGATCAAATCTGAACACCCTGTAGGTATTAATTTCGTCGCTCAGAACTGTACCACGAAAAACCGAAAAACTAAATATGAACTATTTCTATCCTCCTATTCCCACCTTCGCGGGGAGTGATTTTACCCAAACGTCAAGTTTGAACACGATGTCTCTCAATCTGTTCGAAAGTTATCGTGAGAAAGTAGTAAGGCTATGTATGTACGAGCGCAACAGCCCTATGTTAATCGTCCATAAGAGAAAATCCTCCATATTCTTGACCAAATTTTAAGCCGGGCAGCGACTTAGCGAGACCGCCCGACTGAACCCTGCGAGGGGTGCCGAAGATGTCCGATAGGTACACGATTCGCACTGCGACGAGGTCATTATCCCTCCTGCTCGCGCCGCCGGTAAAATATGAAACATATATTTTTCCGACCCCGATCACCTAAACATTATTGAAATTTAATTTTGCACTTTATACTCATTCAAAACCTATAAAATCTGTATGAAGCGACTCGAAGGGTATTTAAAGAGGGCCGTGTTAAGGGGGGGGGCGAAGGGGGTGTTCGCCCCGGGCGCCCTATTCAAGGGGGCGCCAAAATCAACAAAGGCGCTAGTAGGTACTAATAATTATTTACTGCTTCAAAAAACATTTTAACATTTTTTTAATTTTTCAATTAGGTACCAATTTTTATTTTTCTAGGATAATGATTTCGCATACAACTACTGCAATCTTTGTAAGTTATGAATTCGGAACTTGTCTACGTCTACCAATGTTTATGTCGTTGTGAAATATTTTAATTGATTTCTATAGCTTAGAGCTATAGCTCCCAAAATGGACACTTTGGCAACCGATTATTTCTAAATATTTCCAGAACGAACAAAAATAAAATTCTGAAATTTGGTATGTGATATACCTGTGAGATTTGACACTTACCTAGGTAGAGATAGTTTGACATTCTTAATCATAGGCGTCCCAAATGAGGGGGGTTAAGTGGTTAAAAATATCTCAAATTTTTGCGTGTATTTTTTCCCAGATTTCTTGCGAAATTATAAAATTTCAGGGTATTATACTAAAAAATGGTGCTTGTTGAATTTCGATAGCGTGCACCGTTTTCGAGTAAAATCGTTTTAAAATTTTTTTGCAGAGGGCCCTGAAAATGCGTACCTATTAGAAATTAGTCTGCCATAATTTACCGGCGCGTTCTTCGATAAAAAAAAATTAAAAAAATTCCTATAAACATGACCTCAAAAATGCCCTCTAACGGCTCTAAGGGGACTTATAGCCCCCGAAATGGACACTGACACACAATTTTTTCTAAATATTTCCAGGAAAAGTTCTGAAATTTGGTATGTGATATACCTTAATCATAGGCGTCCCAAATGAGGGGTCGAAGAGTTAAAAATACCCCAATTTTTGTGTGCGCTTTTTTCATGATTTCTTCTCCCAAGTATGTCACATACCAAGTTTCATCAGAAGTTTATCTTTGCTCGTTCTATACAGGGTGATTCAGTTCCGGTGCTCAACATGGGGATCTCGGAAACCGTAACAGATACGAAGTCGGTCAAAAGGAGGCAAATTTGCGCCTTTGAAAAACCGAATTTTTTAAAATTAGATTTTATTTTTTTCTGGCGCCATTTGCAATAATATTGAAAAATAAATCATACTTTTTCGTTGCAACTTTTTCTGGACTACGTCATGGTATTTTTAGATTTTCGGGGCGACGTTTCGTTTTTGAGATAGAGGGATCATCTTCATTTTTTTAAATGCGGACCTGGATTTTTTATTCCATATTTCGAAATAAATCGTTGTCCTGAGTACAACGATGTATGACACATACATATTTTTTCCAGTTTTAGCTGCTTAAATGTATATTTACTAAGAAAAAAATTAATACGGTCCTGGACTATGCATTTTTCTCTGTTTTTTTCAAAGCTGTTCCAATTATAACAGGTGATCATTATTTTAATACCTACTGGATTAATTATACTCCATGTTTTTCGTATTTTGAAATTATTTTTTTTATACTTTAGGAAAATGACGACAATAAGTATTAACAATAGCCGTTCTCCTTTTACAGCTTTAAGTGATCTCAAATCGATTCCGAATCACTTTGAGATCACATCAGCTGACATCGAGTGTTCCTTTTACAAATGTTCAGTTGATTATGAAGTGATCAATTTACGCAGCAAATTGATTTTTATGTAATTTGTGTTAGTTTTGAGTGTTTCTGGGGTTAAGGTGGTTAAAAATATTGAAAAATTCATTCAAGGGTTAGATTATAGATAACGTGGTCGTACACTGTTCCATTTACCAATAAAAAATAATTTCACTGTCAGATCACTTCATATTCATTTCACTTCAAATTCACTTGTGCAAAAAGTCAAAAGGAGGACAACTAATAATGCATTTTACCTAAAGTATAAAAAAGAATTTCAAAATATGACAAACATAGAGTTTAATTAATCTAGTAGGTATAAAAAACGATCACCTGTTATAATAATTGGAATAGCTTTGAAAAAAAGAGAGAAAAATGCATAGTCCAGAACCGTATTAATTTTTTTCGTAGTAAATGTGCATTTTGGAGGCCAAAACGAGAAAAAATATGTATGTGTGATACGTCGTTGTACTCCGGACAACGATTTATTTCGAAATATGGAATAAAAAATCCAGGTCCGTATTTAAAAAAATGAAGATGATCCCTCTATCTCAAAAACGAAACGTCGCCCCTAAAATCTAAAAATACCATGACGTATTCCAAAAAAAAATGCAATGAAAAAGTATAATTTATTTTTCAATATTATCGAAAATAGAGCCAGAAAAAATAAAATCTAATTTTCAAAAATTCGGTTTTTCTTAAATATCTCAGCAACCCATGAAAATATTTTAACTTTCTCAACGGCATATTGTTGGGCGCCCAAAGGCGCAAGTTTGCCTCCATTTGACCGACTTCGTATCTGTTACGGTTTCCGAGATCCCCATGTTGAGCACCGGAACTGAATCACCCTGTATATGTGTGGCGACGAATTAGTAGCTAAAATGCTAAAAAAACTATTCCCTCCGTTAAATTATAACTTGATATTCTACAGCTCCTTTGCAGTTTTGACATTATTTCAAATTATAAAAATATAGAAACGGCTTACAGAATTTTTCTAACCCTGTCACATCTGCATCTGCCGAACGATCATTTAGCAATATGAAATTAATAAAATAATATTAAGCTTGCTATCCCATGAAAACGATCTTGCGCAGTGTATTGACATTGACAAACTTATAAATAAATTTGCGTTTATTAAAGCAAGGAAATGTGTGTTTAATAATAACATACGATTCAAATTCTAGTAATTTCAAGTTTCAAGACTTAGGTACCTAGGTAGATATACCCAGACCTTTTTTGCCTTTTTTATATTATGTACCTAATACTAATTTAGTTAACATAATTTTGATTTGAGGGGGGGGGGCGCCAGAGAAGAACTTTGCCCCGGGCAAACTTTTACGTTAATACGGCCCTGTATTTAAACGACTTGAAAAGCGTCTAAACGCCTCGAAAAAGACTCGAAAAGCGTTTAGGTGACTTGAAAAGCCTAAGCGACTCGAAAAGTGTCTATTAAACGTCTCAAAAATAATCTAAGCGACTCGAAAAGCGTCTGGGAGAGTCTCAAGATGCTTTCTAAGAGAGTTCTGAAGAGGAAGTGACATTGTCAAGACGCCTTGCGAGTCGCATTTCGAGTCGTTTAGACCTTTTTCGAATCGCTTCATTAAGATTTTATGGGTTTGTATAAGTATAAAAGTAGTCACCCTGTATGTATGCTTAATTTGTAATTAAAATTAAATTTTAATAACGTTTAGGTGGTAAACCGTCGGCGCGGGCAGGCGTGATAATGACCTCGCGGAAGACGAATCGTATCGTATAGCAATTTGGTCAAGAATATGCAAGATGATCTCTTATGGGCGATTCACATGGGGTTGCTACTTTTGAGAACACACGTAATTCACACCAGCTCACACACAGACTAACATCAAAATATTTGTTGTTAAAACTTTAGTTTTCCCTGCTTTAGAACATTTTAAAACGATTTATAGAATAGGATTTAAAAAGAACTCACTTGATGATATGGAAGTAAAACAAACTATATCTTCTAAAAGTATTGCCATTTTTAGTTAGCTGAAACAGTCTCCATTTCCAAATTTCTATTTCAAAAATTGACACAGAAGACTGAATTGTACATGTCCTGTAACACCGGATGAGACGACGTCGATTAACCTACATATTTCACGAATTTAATAAAAGATTTATCCGGCTGAGAGTACAGAATTACAACTCTCCGCTTTCCTGTAAAGCATTTCACTGGTACACGTAAAACGAAAACACAACATTTTGCTCTTCATGCATACCTAGTATGTGACTTGCATAATTTATTACCTATTGTAAACCAGTAAGTAATACCCGTGCCGAATAATATACAGGGTGGTTCATTGGGGATGAGAAATCCCGAAATGGGAGACTGGGGAATCAAAATATGACAAATGAGGACAATGATGGCATTGGATGGTATACCTACCTAATGCTCACCGCGTTATACTATACTAACCAAAACATTTTGTCCCTTATGCCACGAGCCATTTCTTTTTAATATGTCTCATACAAATAGTGTTGTTTGTTTAAAAGATACAAGGCATCGAAGTTCTTTTTTTAAGTTTAATTCAGAGAATCTGCTGAAGATGTCAATTTGGTATCTCATAGATACGAAATTGCGCTATTTTTAGATCGTGATTTTACCTACCCGTAATCTTTTTGAGGTTATCTTTTTGGTCTTACAGTTTCATGATTTTAGCTCATCTTTCCATTTTCCAACAACAAATGTACATACCTACACTTATTTCATAGCGATAAAATCAACCGTTTGCGTTGAAGTCCTAAAAATGTGCCCCAAAATACCTGTTGACCCAACATTCTAAAAATAAAATTAACCCATTAATGGCCAGAATTATTGATGTAAAAACTTTTGTTTAATTTTTGGATATGTTGTTACTAGTCTTATCAGAAATTTGGGAAAAATAGCTGTTTTTTTTGAGAAGTTGAGGAAACTAAGTTTTTTTTGTCGTATGATATATCATACGATGGACCAAAGAGGGTTGAACAAATAAATTTTTGAAATTTATTCCACTACACATTTTTATTATCTACATTCAAAAATTTTCAATATAAAAAAGCTTTAAAGCAAAAGTAATAGTTCAATTTTTATTTTTTATGGTATAAACGAAAACACGAGTCTGGATGTAATCCTACGTTACACTTCAGACAGGAGAATTTTGTGCATTTTCCGCATTTCCCGCAACGTCGTTGAGTATGTTGCTTATCTATCCAGTGCTCAGCTCCATCAAACCTAATTTCTGGTAATACTTTTGAAAGTACTTTAGGTTTTGGTCCAGTATTTGAGTTTATAGGAGGGCAAGTTAAAATTGCCAGAACAATTCTTCTTCTAAATTACAAAAGTGATATATTTTGATTCTGAATTTGAAGTGCTCGGCGATATAGATACCACATATTCACTATAGCACCATCTAGACAGAAACGAAATAATGGCCAATACCATTTTTTGGCTCTAATCCTAGACCTATACGAGCCTCTCATCTGATCAAAACGGTCTACACCCCCCATTCCCTTATTGTAGAGTTTTATAAGAGTTGGTTGATCAACTTGTACTCCAGATTTTTCCTTCTTGGACCAGCGTTTACAGCTTCCTCTAGTTTTGTACAGATTCTCATTTTCTACGTTTGATATGGCTGTAACCTGTAACTTGGCTATTGTCATGCCAACGAGTCAGTGTGATTTTGGACATCTCGTCATGAATTGTGTAATGAGTACCACGTTTTTCCTTTTTCAAGTCTTTCGGAGGAGCTCTTTCTACACGATCGGCTCGTACCGTCCCCACACAGAAGAGTTTGTTCTCTGTTAACGTCTCCAATAAAGGAATTGATGTGAAATAATTCTCTATAAAAATGTAACTTCCTTCTGGAAGGAAGCTCAAACACATTTTTTCCGTCACACTGGAGCCTAGACTTTTTCCAATCATTTTATCACCAGCGCCAGTATAAACATCAAATTTTATAAGATACCCATCTGAAGTGCATAGACACCTAAATTTAAAACCGAATCTTATGGGTTTTCCACGAATAAACTGTTTCATGTTATGCCTGCCATAATATGGTTCCATAGCCTCATCCAATGAAAAATATTTTCCTAGAGGGAAAATACACTTTTGGGATACTTTGTTAAGATGGTCTACCAATGGCCTAACTTTGTATATTTTGTCCGTCTCATCAATTTTTGAGTTGTCATTTAGGTGAAAAAATTTATGTATATTTTCAAATTTATTCCTTGACATGGTATTAGTTACCAAAGGTTTGTTGGTGTCGGGGCGAACTTCCCAGTAGCATCGTCTTGAGGGGACAGGACTATAACCAGACAAAAGAGTTATTCCTAAGTATTTATATATATCATCGTGTGTGACAGAAAAGTCATGGAAACCTTTTTGATCGGCATACTTTTTCGTTTCAGTGCATATTAGCCCAATGATCTCTTCGTTAAAAAACATTTTGAACATATCTATTTTTTTATCGATTATTTCTGTTAGGATTGATGGTGTGTTATTCTCTCTTAGTTGAATTTTTGGTTCACATGCTGTAAGATCTATTACTTTCCATTGTTTCTTCAGTTTCTTTTTGGGATCAGTTTTTTGTTTTTGAAGCCTCAATCTTTTTTGTGTGACGGCAAGTGGTTCGTTATCGCTATCGTCACTTACATCACTTCTTTAAGGGCACCTTGGATGAATTATAAGTGGTTCTTTTTCTTTAGCCTGGCTAATACACAACACATCAACTTCTTGGGAAAGCATTCCTCTTCCAAGGTATCTAATATTCGCAGCAATCTCTTCGTCGCTAGGGGCGACATCTTGGTCGCTATCTCCGGCATCAGTAGGTGGAACTAACACAACTTCCAAAGATTCAGCCTCAATAAACTGCTTATAGCACTCATCATCTGAATCTAAGCTGTCAAGATAATTTAGCAGTTCCTCTGCATCTCGTGGATCACTAGAATCAAACAATTTTTTCTGGAAATAATAATAATAATTAATAATAATAATTCACGCCCTCACAACACTATAATATATATAACTATATAATATGCCATAAGTATGACATATACATATACGTATATACACATGCCATCCTATATAGGATGGCATGTATATATTTAGTGGACCGAAATCGCGCTAAAAAGTCGCTCCGTTCTCGAAAAAAAAATTTTGAGGGTAGAACTAGATCGAACCCCATAGGTTTGGTTAAGTACATCACTCTGCATACGAAATGGCGATTTACGACATTTTTTTGTGGTCGAGACCTTTTTTATTTCGAAAAAACTGTCGAAATTGGCAATTTACGGAAATTGTGTTTTTTTACGTTTCCACCGTCATATCTTTGAGAGTAGTGGAGCTATCGACTTGATTTTTTTTAAAATTGAAGCTAACATATGAGCGCTTACAACGAATGCCATAGTTGTTGTCCAATATTGTTTATTAACCACTTTAAATGGCAACAAAATTGCAAGGTTATAAAAAGTGTAATGAAATTTTCACTAAGCGAGAAACTTTTTTATTTGTGGAAATTTTTATATACATGCTGCGAGTGAAATGTGCCCAAAACATGAAAGAAGTTTTTGGTAAAAAAAAATTACCTATAGCGCCTATAGTTTTTGAACTGTGCATTTTTTTGTGGCGCGCGCTACTCACGTAGAACGCAAAATTAATCCCTTGCGTGAGAATATCCACGCGTGGCAGGCATGTCTCAATAACTAATGCGTATTTTACATGCGCAAGTGAAACTCACAAGTATAAATATCTTAGAGTACTTCCTCCTAATAGTTTGCCAATGTAAACCCTCTCAGGAAGAACTCTCTGTCATTGTAAACGATCTCTAAAAGAGTAGGTAGGTACCTACATACGTCTCTGGGAGCGTGTACATAAACTATTTTCAAGTACTCTCAGATATACGACTTGTGATAGTTTTATCTCTCCGTGTAGAGTTCTTCCTGAGAGGGTTTACATTGGCAAACTATTAGGAAGCACTCTAAGATATTAATTTATACTTGTGATAGTTTCACTTGCGCATGTAAAATACGCATTAGTTATTGAGACATGCCTGCCACGCGTGGATATTCTCACGCAAGGGATTAATTTTGCGTTCTACGTAAGTAGCGCGCGCCACAAAAAAATGCACAGTTCAAAAACTATAGGCGCTATAGGTAATTTTTTTACCAAAAACTTCTTTCATGTTTTGGGCACATTTCACTCGCAGCATGTATATAAAAATTTCCACAAATAAAAAAGTTTCTCGCTTAGTGAAAATTTCATTACACTTTTTATAACCTTGCAATTTTGTTACTATTTAAAGTGGTTAATAAACAATATTGGACAACAACTATGGCATTCGTTGTAAGCGCTCATATGTTAGCTTCAATTTAAAAAAAATCGAGTCGATAGCTCCACTACTCTCAAAGATATGACGGTGGAAACGTAAAAAAACACAATTTCCGTAAATTGCCAATATCGACAGTTTTTTCGAAATAAAAAAGGTCTCGACCACAAAAAAATGTCGTAAATCGCCATTTAGTATGCAGAGTGATTTACTTAACAAAACCTATGGGGTCCGATCTAGTTCTACCTCGAAAAAATTTTTTGACGACTTTTTAGCCCGATTTCGCTCCACTAATTATATATTATATACATATATTATTATGGCATACTCCTTTCTGCACAACGTATGATATAACATACGCAATATTTAAAGTTATCTCTATATCTCACAAAGATTATTTTTGTCTCATTATGCATTAGAATGGCAAGAAGACATTCCAAAAAATCTATATTTCTGTATATGTTTGTTTAAAATAATAATAAAACATATATACATAACCTAGAACCTACCTTGAACTCATTTTGGAAGATTTTTCCGCTTGCTGAAGTTTCAAACTATTCCACAACACAAATAACACAACTCAATTCAGTTTTAGTGGTCTAGTAGTACTTATAACTAGTTCTTATTTTACACAAAAGTATTGCAGAGCAACACTAAAATAGTCCATTGGCCTGACTAACCTAACCTCAAATGCAGGCGTGTTTGACGTATGATATATAATACGGTGGGAACTAATGGGTTAATATCTACCGCTTTCAAACGCAAGTGAGCTTATTGCAAACGGTGCAAACATATTACTGTAGGCTTCCAAAATTCAAGAATATTCAGGATGCTATATATACAGGGTGAGTTTTTGACTCGTACAAAAATTTTAACCATAGGTAAAGTTGAACACCTGGAGCATATCTATATGAAGTTATTTTTTTAAACACACAAGAATACAATTTTCAATTTTCCATGAAAATAGTTTTGGGACCGCTGACCTTATTCCTAATTTAAACTCTGTGATGTTGCCAAACTTCATAAAAATCGTAATCTTACTTATTTTATATTTAAAAGAGAATTCGGTACCTAAAATAATAATAATAATTATAACGTCTTTTATTTTAATATTACAATTTTATACAACAATTTATAAATAATCAATTCTATCCTATCAGCTGGCGAAGTCTAGCCAATGGCTACTCAAACTTAACCCGCCCATAGAATTTTTAAAAAAATTAATAAAAAACAATGAATCACGCTATAAACACATGCGAAACAAACAAACTAATAAGTCTAAGAATTCTGATTAAAGAAAAAAAAAGCAATAATAATAATAAATGCTAACTCCTCTTAAAGCTAATTATACACCCTGGGCAGCTGGCAAAAGGATTAGCGGTGGGTCAGATTATACTCCTCTATTTGTTTGTCAAAGATTATTGATTTTAACACGGATTTAAATTTCTCTGTTGTGTATCTATTTATATTATCTGGCAAAGAATTGTAAAGCTTTACAGAGTTATATAAAAAACTTTTTTTAAAAAACGCAGTTTTGTGTTTAGGAATAACAAGCTTATCCCTATTTCTGGTGTTTACAGAGTGGATGTTAGAATTAGCTTTAATTTTTGCTCTAAATGATGTTGAAATATTTTTATGTGTATTCATAATTTCGTTAAAAAAAGTACCAAGATGTAGGAGCCTCCTATTTGACATGTTCAACCATTGAATTTCGCTAATCTTATGAGACACACTATCATATTTTCTTAAGTTAAATATTAAACGGCAACACATATTTTGTATTTTTTGTATTCTGTAGCTCTCAAATTGCCTAAGACAAGAACCGTAGATGAAGTCTGCGTAGTTAAAATGTGACAAAACAAGAGTCTCCGACAACCTCCTTTTCAGACCAACATTTAAAATTTGACGGCCATTATATAGTTGTTTTAATGAAATATATGCTCTCTGTATAAGATTTTTAACATGTCCCTCAAAGTTAAGCTCACTATCCATTAACACCCCCAAGTTACGGGCGGATTGGCAAATTTCAAGCTTTTCGCCCTGTATATTTATATTATTAACAATGGAAAATATATTTCTACTTTTATTGCGACCAAAAAACATAAGTTTAGATTTAGCAGAGTTTAGTTTTAAAGAGTTTTCTTGTGAGATATTTGTTATTATTTCAAGGTCTCTGTTGATGTTATTTAAAGCAGCATTATGATCGTCAATGCTAAAATGACAATATAGCTGAGTATCGTCCGCGAATGCTTGAACTTTGCAAAATTGAGGGGATTTTAAAACGTCAGCGGTGTATACAATAAAAAGAAGAGGTCCCAAAATCGACCCCTGGGGAACCCCAGAGCACACCCTACACTCCTCCGAATACTCTTCACCCAATTTTACTCGCTGTGTTCTGTTATCAATATATGATGTGACCAATGATAATGAGTCCAGTTTAAATCCATAATATTTTAGCTTCGATATCAGAAGTTCGTGGTTAATTGTATCAAAGGCCTTTGAGTAATCCAGGAGTATAAGGACGCTCTCTAAGCCCTCGTCGTATGCTTCAATAATGTCACTTGTGACCACTGTCAAAGCACTAGTTGTTGAGTGCGCTCTTCGGAAGCCATTTTGAGAATCGGGAATAATTGCGTTTGAGTTAAGGTAACTGTACATTTGTTTATATAATATTTTTTCTAAAACCTTTGACATAGCTGGTAAAATGGATATTATTCGCAGGTCATTAAATGTCTTAGGTGTATTAATTTTAGGTAAAGGCTTACCTATACTGGCCTTCCAAGAATCAGGAAAATAGTTCTGTTCAATACAAGAATTTATAATGTTAGTAAGATAAGGGTCAATGAAAGGACTACATCGCTTGAGCATGGTTGCCGTGATACCGTCAGTACCATAAGCATCAGTTTTTATGCTATGGAGTGCTGTGTTTACATCAGCAATTGTGCACAAATTAAAAGAAAACTCGCTAGCATTAAATTTATTATTTTTGTAAAAGTTTATTTTTTTATTAAAAGCTTTTATTTAACTTGCAATGTATGTATGTATGTATGTATGTATGTAATTTGTTCGGGTGGAATCTTGCAACTCAATTTTGAAGCAGATATCTTCAACCGATCGAGCTGAAATTTTGTACACACGTTTAATTTGGATGACAATGCATGATTATATGTGTGACGTCATTCTAAATCCAACATGGCGGATCACCCAAGATGGCGGACTAGTTAAATTTCAACCGATCGAGCTGAAATTTTGTACACACGTTTAATTTGGATGACAATGCATGATTATATGTGTGACGTCATTCTAAATCCAACATGGCGGAACACTCAAGATGGCGGACTAGTTAAATTTCAACCGATCAAGCTGAAATTTTGTACACACGTTTAATTTGGATGACAATGCATGATTATATGTGTGACGTCATTCTAAATCCAACATGGCGGAACACTCAAGATGGCGGACTAGTTAAATTTCAACCGATCGAGCTGAAATTTTGTACACACGTTTAATTTGGATGACAATGCATGATTATATGTGTGACGTCATTCTAAATCCAACATGGCGGAACACCCAAGATGGTCATTAGAAGGTCTCCTCATTGAAGAGCTAGACTGTTCTAAACTAACCGGCAAACGACCTTGCAACAATGATGCGTTAACTGAGATGAATAGACTCAGACACCTGGCCAAACTAAAAATTACAAAATAAATTAAAAGTAAAAAAATATTTTTAAAAAAAGCTTTTATTTAAATGCGCTAAAAAGAATAAAATAATCTTTTCTTTTAAAACTTTTACTATCAACTTATAACGTCATTCCACACTTTATATGATATAAAAGCTTGTCGCGAGATTTAAGTTTTCAAACTAAGTAAATACCACTACTTAAATCTCGCGACAAGCTTTTATATCATATAAATTGTGGAATGACGTTATAAGTTGATAGTAGAAGTTTTAAAAGAAAAGATTATTTTATTCTTTTTAGCGCATTTAAATAAAAGCTTTTTTTAAAAATATTTTTTTACTTTTAATTTTCGCAATTAGAAATATTCTGAATGTATTGTGCAAAGTGTTGATTTATTAATTCAGGATTCGCAAGATTAGTCGGCAACTCCATGTTCTTTTGTTTACCAGTGTAAACATTTAAATTATTCAAAGTAGCCCACAGTCGTTTGGGTGACTCTCTACCTGCGACAAAATTAATATAAGCTTTTTTTTTCAGATCTGACCATAGAGAGTGTATAGTTAGGCAACTCCTTATATCGAGACCAGTCATTGATTGATTTTGAATTTTTATGCCTTATCTCTTTCCTTCATAAGATATTTTAAATTTGGAGTTAACCAAGGAGCCCTTGGCTTGGTTACCCTTACAGTTCTTATCGGTGCATGAACATTAAATACTGTAAATAGGAGTTCCTTAAATATATCTAGTTTTTTTTCGATATCATTTTCGTATAAAATATTATGCCAAGGCAAAGACTGCAAATCTCTCAAAAAAGCATTATGCTGAAAATTTTTATAGCACCGATAGGACACAAGTTTTGGTTGTATTTTTTTTATTTTAAGATTCAAATTTGCGTATACCAATCTATGGTCAGAAAAATCATCAACTGACTGCGTACCGCAGGTCACAACAATCTGTTTGTCAGAGACAAAAATTGGGTCTATTAATTTGCTACTATGACCCGTAATATGTGTAGGTTCATTCAAAATTTGAAATAGGTTATATGACTCAAAACAGTGTAGCACTGGGTTATGTAAATTTAAAAAATCTACGTTGAGATCGCCAACACAAATCACCGTATCATATTGCATTGTCAATTCCGACAAAATATTATCAAACTCCTGCATGTGCAAACCGATGTTCAGATGAGGCGGTCTGTAAAAATTTGCAATAGCAACCGTTTTAGATCCCAGTTTAAGCTTAAAGCACAAGTTCTCCAACGAATCCGGAATGTGAAAGTTAAAACTAATAATTTCAACATTTAAATTATTTTTGAAATAGGCACCCACTCCTCCTCCTCTATTAAACTCCCTGTTACAATTAAAAAATCTGTATCCCGGAACTTCAAATATGCTAGTATCCTGATTATTATTAATCCATGTCTCGGTCAAAAAAATAGCATCAAAATCATTATTATCAATAACTAGAGTTTTAAAATTATTAAATCCTGTGTTAATTGATCGTAGGTTAATATGCGCTATTTGCATAATATAAATTTTTTTATCTAATATTAAAAGCCACAAGAAAAATAACATTCATGCCCAACACCAATCCATCGCCAAATTTAATCTGTATGCATGTATCTTTATATATGTTTGTACAATAGATACACTTAGTTAAAACAACAAGAACAGGCCAAACAAAAGATATGCAACTTAATGATAATTTATAGTTTGAGTTAAATCCTTGGCCCACTCTACCCAAGGGTGAAATTGTAATACAATACCAACAATATATAAAAACAGAAAAGAGAAAAAAACCCTACTATAGTACAAATCACAAAAATCAAAGAAACCTATCCAAGCAAGCCTAGGCTAGCAGCTGCATATGACTTTTTATGAATAAAAATAAATAAGCTATTAATTACAGTACGGTAATCACCAACAATTAAATAAATAATAAATCCAAATTAGCATGCAAGTTATCATCAAAAACACAAACAAGAACAGTCACCTGAAATTCGACAATTCCCCACTTCATAACTGCTCCAACTCCTCCAATGTTTTTAAGTATTTAAAAACATTTCCTTTCTTTACACAGTTACACCATTGTAGCACCACACAGTTTTGAAGGAATATTTCTTTATCGCGGCCGCAAGAAGTGCTCGTCGATACTGTGTTAAATCTTCCTTGATTTGAATGTTTGTTGTCTTCAGGTTTTTTTTATGTTTGAGTACGGCTAACCTCGCAGTGTCGCCCGCAAATTTTACCAGTACAGCGGGTGGCCTATCAGTGGTGACTTTCGAAGCAACCCTAAAGCAGCTTAAAATTTGTGCATCTGCTACAGGAGCCTCGATTTTTTTAAACAGATCGATCATTTTGGAGCGGAGGTTCTCTTTTTCTGTTTTTGGCACACCAAAAACTCTAATATTGAGGCTTCTTGATGACTGCTCGTAATCGTCAAGTGCTTGTTGACATTTCTGGTTTAACTTTTTTAGGTCCATAATTTCCGTATGCATATTATCAATGGTTTCTTGTTGTTTTTCCAATTTTTCATTAAATTTGTTTTCTAAAAGTTTTGCTACCCTTTCTGCAATTGTATCCATAAATTGATCAGTAAATATTGCTTTTATGCTCTCCAAATCACTCCTTGATAACACCATCTTCGCGCCCTTTTTTATAACCTCACTATTTAAGAAATGGAAATTTTATGGACACTATTAACTTTTATCGTAAATTGTCACACACTGTACTAACTGAGATATACTTGGTTTTAGGCTCAAAGTTGACAATTTTTATCGCATTAATAGCTAAATCAAGCCGAATTATTACTGCAGCTACTGAAAAGCGTGCTCACGCGTTCAGCGCCATCTACCCTCTTTCTCTTTATAGCAGATAGCACCCTAGAGGGTGCCATTTAAATTATCTGTCTCTAAATCTCTTACTCTTCACGTTTGGCTTCTGCCCTGATCACCTAAATATGGCATAAAACTTCCAACATCCATCAATCTTCGCACCAGCCTAAAGAATGTTCTGTTTATTTGGTACATTTGGTACATATACCTATAGTTCTCTTAAGCTTCTGACCTGTTTTCTCCAAAAATATGCCATATGAACCATTTCAGAATTTGTGCAATTATAATTATTATTATTCTCCATCTCAAATGTCAAAAAACGCAAAAAAAATAAAAGTAACGAACATCAGACATCCCAAATATTTGACACACCACAGAAGAACCCTAGTTACGTTATTTGTCGTTTGAAAGGGTGACGCTAGCTGCCTTCAAGAATGTAGGTACGCCTTGAACAGGGTAGTGCGGTGTCAGTGAACTTTGAGAACGCTTAAGGTGGCATAAACACACATGGTATTAAATACTACCAACCCAAGTGAGTTTTTTGTGTTTATTTTGAAAATCATTTTGTTTTTCAAAAAACCAATGCCCTACTCAAATACTGCATTATATTGGACATATTTTGACAAAAAATCAGCCAAATCTGATGTCTCGTTTGGAAAAACAATATACCTAAAGTTTCTGGTAATTTTTTATTAGAGAAGAAGAAGAAAATACATTTCAGGTATATTGTTTTCGCAAACGAAACATCAGATTTGGCTGATTTTTTGTCCAAATATGCGCAATATAATGTAGTATTTGAGTTGAGCATTGGTTTTTTGAAAGACCTAGTAATTTTAAAAACAAACACCAAAAACACCCTTGGGTTGGCACTATGTGTGATAATGCCCCCTTAATAGAGATGTGTTAAAATCTAACGCGGTCGGTGTAGAAACCGAGCGTCACCTTAAATATCCTACTCACTTAATCCAAACCTTTGTTGATCTATGACAAAATATTGGAAAAATGAGCATCAAATTATTTTATTGCACTGGGCAGTTCAAACGCAGTGGTGTTAACACCGAGTGCAAAATAAAACGCCATTGTGTAGGTACAAATAGTGCCGTGGTGCATTTCATGTGAATACTGAATCCAAGAACGCAACTAGTGTCAACCTAACCCAACCTGGGTGTTCGATTAGGTTGGTGATCGACATGTGTCAACAAATTTCACTTTCGGACTGTCAGCTTCAGAGAAGTAGAGAGGGGAGGTCAGCTTAAATCCAACGCGTTGACGGGCGGTAAAGTGTCCGTAAACAAACGCGTTAAAATATGAAAATGAACAATGCACAATAATAATAATTGTGTATTAAAAATCAATAAAGTGCGGGTACCGAGAATTCCGTACTATACGTTGTCTGTCTGCTGTGCCGCAGACACCGATATCTACGGATGGTATTTAAGAACTATTCTACGCGGCCCTCCGCTCAAATCCAAAACCGTATAAAACACATCGGGTCGGGTTGCAAAAATCCGCTCACCAAACTTTCCAGTTTGGATTTCGGCAGACGGCAGACGGCAGACGTCCGCGGCGAAACAACTACTAGTTTGCTGTTTTGGTAGGGTCTTATTTGGAAGGTATGTACTATGTTGTACATATGTAATAAAGTGCACTGCCTATACCTATAATATGCTAAATACATTTGGCATTGGACATTTGGCAACCTTCCCTCTTCCCTGTACCCTAAGGGGTACCACTGATGCCAGTACAAAATATATAGGCAACACCGATAACAGGTGTGACAAATGACATGTCGGTTAACGCCGCCAACTTGCTACGTTAACTAATCTTTGTATTTTGTGGGTATAAACTTTTATATTTTGTGGTGGGGTGAAGCGGGAAATTTAAATTAGGGTCTTTTAGTGGAATATTAAATACTTTGGTGATTTCCACACTGTGAGATGTTTGTTGGGAGCACTATGTACAGGGATGATTTATAAGTTACTTACTTTTGGTGTGAGTGTAAGGGTTTAATGGGAACACAGGGGAATACGAGAACAAATATATCAGAAATATGAACCCTTTTTATAAACACAGTCAAAATGTTTCAAAAAGTACACTGTTTAATAATCAAAAATAAAATAAGGCATAAAACAAATAAACTATGGCATAAAATATGGAAAAATTCAGGATAATAATATAGAATGAACAAAAGGTTCCTAAATAGCAATAGATAATACACTCATTGCCACAATTGACACTGTTGCTAATAACAATTAACCAAGTTTATGGTAATAATTAAAATAAACAGACATAATAATAATTTTCACCCTCGCAATAATTCAGTTTCAAATAAAGGCAAATAAATTGAATTTCAAGAAAAGGGTCCAAGATAATTTCGAAATTCAAATAAAGAGGCAAATCTCAAACATAAAAAAACTCAGTAAAACAATATTTCTTACTTTTGGCTAGTCAAAATCTCAGTTAGTAGTATCTAGGAGTATAGGTACTTGTTTCTCGAAGTTTTTGGGCAGGGCTTTCAGCTGCAATGGAGTCGATAAAAAATTGTCTTTTCGTAACGAGGGGGGGTCCCCCTATTTATACCCCATTTTCCCCCTCCGCGTTCGCTAACGGTTACCTTGGCTGTGTGACTCCGAGGCACGTGTTATTTTTTTCGCGAACTTCGGGACCTCCTGCGAGGGCCGACTTTGTTTATATTAACACCATTAGCGAATACTATAGCTTAGTTCTCACGGTTTCGAGCCAAAGATTCTAATATAGCGGCTTGAATATTAAAATAATAGGAAATATTGGGTGGCTTCTTTTGCGGCACCGCACTTAATGAATGCTTTTATTTCGAAGAATGAAAACCATCGTATACCAAATTTCACACTATGTGTTCCTTCCTTGAAATGAAACAACCAGGACTATAGAGATATGTTAAGGAATTTCCACTCTTTAAAAACAAATCTATATTTGAGACAAAATTCTTATTTATTAACAATAACAAAATAAACATAACAGGTAAGTAATATGTATATATCACATCGACTGGATTATTTTGTACGTAATTAAAAATTCAATACAACAACAAAACTATGATCGCAGACAGATCTCGAACTGGTTCTGAACTAGTAACCGTTCATGTAATTGGCTCAAATCATATTTAAAATTCAAACTCACCATACCTATATCTTATGTGACAACAAATGCAGTGCATAAAGTAGAAAAATATTGGTATATACAGGGTGCCTATTACCTAATGGAAAACCACTCGAAATACCTCGACAAATATGCATTTTTGGACAAAACTCAAAGATAGGTCATAAAAAATTAATATTTAACCGGTGTTTCGCCATCAATACAACCCTGCATATGTATATGATTTTATAAAATTACAAACTAGTTTTCACAATAGATAGTAGTAAATTTGTCTACGGTAGTAGTGAATTATCACCACCACCAATAAAATATGAAACAAACTTAATTATTAATAAAAACAAAATAAAAAGTCCTATTTATTAAACAGATATCACATGTCGGGTCAATGTGAAGGTTTACAATCTACCTAACCGTTGAATGAAAGAATAATAAGAAATGCAGCCTTTACGGGACGCAGCGTAGCCGAAAAAGCGGCCCGAAAGCGTCCGAGACAAAAAAATACATATCCTTCCAGTGAAATATAAAATATATAAAATTGTACCGTTAGCCCGTTGCAAAGGGATCAGTGTTCTCGAAAACATAAACAAGTTGTAAAAATCCGTGGTCGCTAGGCGACTACAGCGAGGGGGGGCAGGGGGGGCAAAAAGAGGGGCTTTAGGGTAAGCACACGCCGACTGGACTCTCAATTTTATATGGGCGCTGCGCCTCTTATTATTCCTCACTCAACGACCTAACTTAGTTCGACAATCCCGGGTTCTCTTCCACACCATTTAAATCATCTGTCAAACCTGGACCAACACTATATTAAAGACCCGCGCATGCCGTCATATTTCATTGTTGTTTACGGATTGGGGTGGCGCTACACGACGAAAAAAATTATAGGTTATAGGAGGGCATTCTGGGGGTATTGGGATGTCAGTTTCTGACGTTTAAAAAATCCAAAATTTTAAATATCCAGCTTTATTACGATTTACCTTCTTTTTACGGTAACGAATTGTCTTTGCATCCAGTATTTGGCAGTTTTATCCTATTAATACGGCTTTTCGAGGTAGATTTGTTTGTGATAACATGAAATTTTCGCGCACATGAAGAAAATGGTATGCACAGACCATTAGGTGAATTTCAGAAGAACAAACACTATTTTGGAATTATGGTATGATCTGATCAACCAGCTGAAGAAGCGAAAATTAAAGATATTATTTTGGAAGAGTATTTTTTAACGTATGCGCAGGAATGAAAATAGAAAACTTTGTTTATAGGTTCAAAGCGAACCATATAAAGAAGAAACTGAAAAATCTAATGTGTTTTATGCTTTCACATACTACAACTAGCCATGGACTGCGTTTCAAACCGAAAGGTACCAAATACTCCTGTTTGCTTTTTAGACTCGCTTTTCGTAGGAAATGTATGGAAATATGCCATGTGAACTTGTCAAATTAGAGGGACATAACAAACAAATATTTTATTTTATTTTGAATATTAACTTCGTTGTAACAGACATATTTGCATGTTTTTATTTTATAAAAGATTCTGCAATAATGGTGTTTTAACTAAAACCACCGTGTAAATTTGTTTCGTCGTGTGGCGCCAGTGGCGATCGCTTGAAACAGCGCTATGCACAGGTCTTTAATAGAGTGTTGGTCCAGGTCAAACATGCAATAAAGATAAAATCGATTAGTAAAATCGTTGACTGACGTTTTAATAAAGACTGCTCATGGCTGTCACGTCTGATACTTCTTTGGCTCACCATGTGCTTTCTGGAGACAAAATACAAGAAGAAAATATGTTAAATGGAATAATTGGAAGTATACTTACGTAGTGTGTAAAAGTTTTTATTATTGGCTTCTAACTGTCCTCTTCTATTTCAACAGATTCGTAATTTCCTAACTCTTAGTTTCTATAAAATGAACATATTATTTACTGTGAATATGAATTTGAAATTTCAGTCAACCTGAGGACCACTTTATTTTCCCATAGATAAAAATGTATATTCGTTGAGCGTTCAAATAAAAACGATGTCGACGTGGCTCTGGCAATATAAAGGTAAATTATGCAAGCTACGCCCTACGCTTTTATATCCAGAGCTTATTCGACACCGATTTTATTTAAGCGTTCCTTATATTATGATATATAGTTGTCATTATGAGCTTTGTAATTAATAAATGAACAGATGCCAGTTTTAAGATCTACACTAAGTGGCAAAGTGAGTAAGTTTATAAAAAGAAACATAATGAAAAAGATCGAGCGTGATTTTATTTATAAACGTTATTTGTAAACACACAGATGCTACTAATCAGATTTTCAAATTACATTAATTTTCCCCAATTAATTGTGCAAGAAATTAAAAAAAGTATACTTACCAGTGTGTTAGCGTTTCTACTTTTCATCTTAGATATAAATAGAATTTTTTGCTATCATATCCCAATGTAAATGCCAAGATATATCTTCTCGAACCAGTGTTTTTTGGGTTTAATTGGGTTGAAAATCTTTTGTTTGTTTTCAATTCTATCATAAAAATATGATAATAAGGAGTTTTTATTATTTTGTTTTGTAAAACTTAGGTATTTGGAATGTGATTTCATTTTTAATAATAAATAAACAATAAATGAACATTATTTTTTGTATTCCGCCCACTCGTAGGCGCCTTACATAAAAAAACAAAAATGTGTGTTTTTTTAGGTGGGTTTTAGCCAATAAAACCAACTGTTTTTTTTTGGTTCGGTCAATTTTTACTAGTCAACATTTCAGACGTTTCTGTGATTGAACCTTCAATATCTGAGTGCTTCTTGGAGGTCGGCGGCAAACGTTGAGTCAGTCATTTACTCAAAGTTTGTGGAAGCAGGTAATGCATCAACTATTTCCTTGTTCTTCTTTTTCATAGCCCTTTTTCAAGAGGTTTTGGTTCTGTTCTGTCAATTTTCACTCCCAACTTCACTGTGGGCACCGCAGTCTTTTTCAAAATTTTGCGTAGAGGCAGATCTAAAAAATTAAACAAAGCACATAAAACAAAATCATATTAAACTACTTATTAACTTCATATATTACTATATTTCTTACTTAATAATGCATCCTGTAGATCTCTTTGTACGGGTCAGATTCATCCTGTACAAAAAATATAGTTCCTAAGGTTAATGTCCTTTCTTAAAAATAATGACAAAATTAAAAGTGGATACTTAAATAATTTCTCAGTGTTTCTCTGGTCCACCGGTATCGATGTACTTCAATTTCCGATCGTGTTACTGAAGGTCAAAGCTTGGCCATAACACAATTATGGCCGGAGTTGCTATCTGGGTTAAATATCTGTTAGAAGCATTATCACACTCAAAACGTGCATGATATCCAATATGCATGTAGTTTGATTCTGAAGTGCTCCTGATAATTAAACTTTTGAGAATTTATTCAGCCAGGTTATTACTAATATCTCGACAGACCATAATATGAACCTACGCGACTGCAGGTGGTCATGTTAAATATATTGTTAGGGGTGGGAACATTATTCTACCAAGGTTAGCTTTGTATCTATTAGAATACTGATATTATTAAGCAGCTGCAACTTACCCACCTTGCTTACACGAAGGTAAATTCTGAAAATTAAATAGTTCATATCTATAGTAGGTACTAGTGATTAAAGTCGGGGAAAAATAAAAATACCTTTCTCAAGGCTATAACAAATAATAATAAATATAATAAATAAATAATAATTCTCGCCCTCACCGTACTACAAACTAGGAGTAGGTATGTACCCCAAAGCAATCACATGCTTGTACGGGCGAGTGGTGGCAATTACTACCCATGTATAGCAAAATGATATTCATAAAATATCCACTGTATATATTCATACATGTGTACGGATATCCATGATGGATATTCATGCAATGGAAGTAAAAATTATATGATATGTACCTATATACAATGTGTCCACGGAAAAGTGGTATTATAGGTGTATATGATAATTTTTTTTGCATTACAAACACAATTTTTTTGTATTCTGCTCTTGCTTCGCCCAAAAACTATTTTTAGTATCTTGGACTTTAAAAAATTTATAGAGGGCGCTGGTAGCAGCTTAGAAATAAAAATCGCGCAAAAGAACTTGCTCAGAATTAAAAAATATGACGTATCAAAGTACAAAAATAAATAATTTTTTTATTTATAATTTTTTTAAACATTATAAATGCAATCATAATTTAAATTTATTTATTCTACCCATGTTCCTCCATTTTCACCACACATCTCAACTCTGTTCTTAAATTCTTTGTAGCTATTTTGAATGGCTTGAAGGTCAATTGAATGTATAGCATTAGGAAATCCGTTGCGGGAGGTTGCGCAATGCAGTGGACCAACCTGCTTTAAAAATGGCCACTAACAAAATTATGGGATTTGCCTATTTAAATAAAAATATTTATTTACCTGCATTGTTCATGATAAAATTAATATTTGAAAACAATGTTCACTTATATGGTGTTTTATTAGTTTTTCTGTGAAGTCTACTTTCGATACATATTAGGCATAATTAGGTTATAATGATAACAATACTTATAATTCTCTACCTATTTCTATACTTATGCAGAGCTGGGTAGATCTATTTAAAAAAGATCGTTTTAAAGATCTAAGATCGTGATCTTGATCTTAGATCTAGATCTTTTTTGTTTCACGAAAGAACGATCTTTTTAAAAAGATCGTTTCAAAATGACCTGATCTTTGATCTTAATTTGGCGATCTTAGATCCTTCTAAAGTTCTAAGATTGTTTTAAAGGTCTAAGATCTTTGAAGGGATCTAATAGGTGCCGGCCTATTCTCCACAGGTATATCAAACCATTGATTACGTAACCAGTTCGGTTAGGGAAGTAACTTTACGCAACCAGTTACGTAAAATTTTACTTTTCAAAACTAGTTACGCAAAATTGGACGTATCATCGCACTTGCTCCGGTTTTGAAAGATGTCACTTTCTACTAAGTATATGTCAAAATTAGGAAACTATTATAATTTATATTATTATGAATTTTTAGATGTAATATTTTAAAAGACCTTAGATAGTTTAGAAGATCTTAGATCGTTTAGAAGATCTTAGATCGTTTAGAAGATCTTAGATCGTTAGAGAATCTTAGCTCGTTTAGAAGATCTTAGATCATTTAGAAGAACTTAGATCGTTTAAAACATCTTAGATCGAATGATCTTTTTAGACGATCTTTAATCTAAGATCGTTTTTGTATGAAAAGATCTATTTTTAAACGATCTTTGATCTTTTTTTAAAAATGATCTGATCTATGATCTAGATCTTTTTTGGCGCGATCTTTCCCAGCTCTGTACTTGTGTAAAGGTCCCCAGCAAACATTATAGTCATTTTATTACTGTCCTGAATATACTTACATACTTACTTTTTATTTTTGACATAAATGCATGTATACCGTGATGGTTATAAAGTAATATTTTAATTTTTACATTTACAAATTTCGCTCAGGCGATTCGATACTCGCGCATTCATGATTCACGACCTTTTTATGGCTTCGGCCAGTGTTTTGTGCTATCAATTGCTCGTGAACGCAGATACCTCTCGCTTATATGACCAGGTGTGGACCAGGTCGAAGATATAGGTTATAGTCTGTTTGGAAATGAAACGACAGTTTATGGCTCATTATAAATGCAAATCCTTTATCAGAGGCTCGATAGTCCGCTTGCTAATAAATGTATCATAAAATAACTCACCCGAATATTAATTTCCCTATTTATCCACATCAGATTTGTAATAAAAGGGCACGCCACTAAAATGGTAAAATTTGTCTTCTCATTCATAATTTATAGGCTCCTTTCATTTCCAAACAGACTATAGGTTGGTCTTTCTTATAGGAAGGTGTGTTTGCCCTGGGTATTTTTCGATATTTTGTGTTTTAGCTTTAAATTTCTAGGTACGCTTATAGTTTTTGCAACTCTCTATTCCTAATACCTTGTGGAGTAATCTGATGAAGTCCCGCTAAGTTTCAAGTCGATTTAAATAAAGTATGCAGATGAGTATACGCATCAAATTTTTGGTTAGCGAACATTTTTTCTCTATATTTAAAGCAACATTTTCTTTTCATAATCAGGTTATTTTTACAAACAAAACTTTTAATCGGGAGTAATTTTTTTCCAAAAAGGCAAAACTAAAGTTATTTCCCACTGAACATTAATCGGAGGTAACACTATACGTGTACTCGTGTAGGTACCGTAGAACGGGGATATTTGAAACACCTGGGGTAATGTGAAACAAATTGGTGTTTTATTTAAATTTTGGCGCCTACAACCATATTGGTTGATAAAGCAGATTTCTACTATGACAACTTAATTTCAAATATGTCAGGCTATGAAATAGTGAGGTTAGATGACTAGACTGAGTTTCTGGTGAAGCTAGAGAAATTTTTAAATTTTGGTGGAAATCCACTGAATTTTTGGTATGTCGAAAAGTGTTGTATGTCAGCTGGTTATGGTTATAGTTAGAAAGTTTCAAATCCATCCAAATTAGGGTCTAATGTGTTAGTTTCATAATGATATCGTTGTTTTCAAAAAACAAAATTTGTTAAATATACATATCACAAGATTAACAAAAAAACTTAATTTCAGGGATTATTTGAAACATCATGCCTCGACATTATAAACGTCCGTTAGGTGTAAAAGCAAATAGAAATTACACAGAGGAAGCTGTAGAAAATGCTTTACGAGATGTCATGGATGGACTATTTTCGTTTAGGCAAGCGGCAGAGCGAAACAATGTGCCTTATGTGACAATATATCGACGATTTAAGGGATTGCACCCCAACAACGTTGGTTCTCCGCCTATTTTGTCAAAAACTGAGGAGAAGCAAATAGTGGATGCTTTATTTGTGGCAGCTAACTATACCCACCAAATAAAGATGAGGTGTTTAAACTTCTCCCACAGACAGCAGAGGCTACCAATAACCAGAATGCTCTTACACAGTCCTTCACGGATGTCATCAAACTACATGTCCCTGAAAAGGGCCCAGAGAAGAGGCAACAAAGAAACCGGATACAAATTCAACCAGGAAAGTCAGTTAGTTCAGCAGACTTTGAAAATACCGAAGCTGAGGTTTATAAAAACCCAAAAGGTGGCAAAAGCAAAGAGAATAAACTAGCTCGAAATAGGAAACCTTTGGTTAATTCACAAATCGACAATGAACTAAATCAACCTTCTTGTTCAAAGACAACCAATATGTCCCCTTACACATCCCTTTCTCCTAAGAAGAAACGACTTGAACAGATCTCAGATCATAGTAGTAGTTCGTCTCAGTCTGATACAAGCGACAGAGAATCAGAAGATGAGAATAAGCCTGAATTTAAAAAAGCTGTGATAAATTTAAGTGATTTGAAAAAAGGACAGTTTGTGATAGTTGATTTTAGTTATAATCAAGGTAGTAAAAAAGAACGTTCAAAACAATTTGTTTCAAAAATTATAGACATAAAGAAAAGCAGTATTTTAGTCAGCTGCTTAAGGCCTTATATGTTTAAAAATAATGTATTTATTTACCCCTCTGTAGAGGATATAAACTATGTTAAATTTCAACAAATAAAATTTATTTTGGAAAATCCGAATATGTTAAAGTTTGGTCGATTGAAATTTAGAAGTGATGTTTTTTAGTTTTTAGCTATTATATTTTACAAGAGTTTATTTTATTTTGATACACAGAAGTTGATATTAATTTTGTTATCTACAAAACCACTTTTCTGTCTTTTATTTTCTGTGAATTTTAAGAGTAATATAGTTTTATTTTTATTTTTAAATATTCTGTTATTACACCTCCACGATATTCTGTTATTAAACCTCCACCGCTTATTTATATTGAGGGGGGGGGGGATTTTTTTTGCCTTTGGGTGTTTCAAGAAACCCCAAGTGAAGGGTTAGTTGCAACAAATTTCAAAATACATTAAGTTTAACATGTAAAATTTAAGGTGTTTCATATTACCCCGGGTCCGGGGTAATTTGAAACACCAACAAAAATATTTTTTTTTCCAAAACTATTGGCCTAAAAAAAGTTTTAGGATGGCCAATAGTAGCCCTAAGTTAACTTCAATCAAGCCACCTTTTTAAAAAAAATAATTTTTTAAAACTAAGGTTGTTATTCCAGAAAATAGACAAAAAGTGTTTCAAATATCCCCGTTCTACGGTACTAAATATTTTGTACCTAGCTGTACTCATTACTTAAGTACTTTTTTTTTACTAGACTCAGCTTTGGTTTTAATAAATAAGAGTGGTCTTTCGATCCTAGTTAGTTATTACAGACTCAAATTATATTATTTTTTAATCATACTCCTTGGTGAATAAATAAAAGCCACCTTTAGATTAGATAGAAATATATTATATTTTTAAAGTATCTGTTGTGACAACTTTACGCAAATAGATAGTTACACCAAAGTCTAGTAGTATATCTCTGGACGCTGGTTACACGTCCACTTTATTATGGGAGATAATATACAACATCCATCTATCCATTTTTCAGTACAACGAAGCCCTAAATGAACAAAATAATGGATTCGCAACTGTGAATGGCGATCCCTGTTAGTTTGTTTACCGTGTTCCTCGTAAACTCCCCCGATATCATCGAACTGTCTTTTTGGTCGTACTCGTACCTCTGCTATGTCATGGTCCAGACAACTTTATGTCAAGCTATTTTCGAGAACTCCTTTAGTTAAACTTTTCATGGATGTTTATCTACGAATAAGTATTGTCCAAACTTTTATTCGAGATTTCAAATTTTTTGTACAAGGGATCGTCAAAAAGCTATTTAAAAAATATTTTTCGGAAAAAGTCGAGGTCTAATTTTATCATGGAACTTTACTAATGAGCACACTAAATAAGTTACCAAAAAATGTCAGTTTTCATTTTCGACTTCCAGTTTTCCCGGAAATGAGTATCACTTTGATATTTTTTTTGAGACACTCTGCTTCAGAAGGATTCTCTCTGTCCTTTTGATTCCAGATATCTATATATACGTATTTAGGATTGTGTGCTTTCGGTTCAAAATAACTTCTCTAAATATGCAGTGTGTCCCAAATTTGGCCCTCACCATTGGGATCTCGATAACTGCAAGAGATAGAAAGTCAGTTAAATGGGAACATTTTTGGACCATTTTATGGACAATCTGATGTCGTTGAGAAACCAAGTCCAACTGCGAAAAAAACCTGAAATATCCCATTTTCCTTTTTGTTAAATAACTTACAAACCGATAGTTACGGAAAGACAGGGCTTTGACATTATTGGGACGCTTTTATCCAACCTTTTTAACGGCACTATTAGTTTTTTTTAAAATCCGTTTTCAGAAAAAAAATCGTGTCCATAAGAAAATTAAAGTTGTGCGACTTATCTCGAAACGAAAAGTTTTTAAAAACTGATATTAGGCACCATTGGCTGGATAAAAGTGGCTTAATAATGTCATAGTCCTGTCTTTGCGTGACCGCATTGTCGGTTTCTAAGATATTTAACAAAAACGAAAATGAAAAATTTCAGGTTCTTTTCGCAGTTGGCAATGGCATCAGATTGCCCATAAAATTGTCTACAACTTTCCCCATTTATCTCCATGTTGAGGGTTGATTCTGGGACACCCTGTAATTATTTTGGGCCAAAAATATTGGGATTGAGCTGAACAACTACAACTACCTGTCAAATCTCAATAGTTACTTATATACAAAGCGTTGAAGTTCTTCTTTTTTAATTGAATTATAGCTGTATCTCCCAAAATAATCAAGCTGCTGAACTGAAATGTGACACCGCTTGGGGATGGAGAAAAAGCTGAAGTCAATTTATACGGCACTTGAGCTGCTTTTGGATTGTGCTTTTCCTCAATTTTTGAGGTTCGGTTTAAATGGTTACAACGTGTCTCATATTTTATTACCGAGGCGCCTGTTCTCATATACAGGGTGTCCAACTTTAAAACTGTACAAATCCGTAAAATCTGCATTCCTAGAGATAATCGCCTAAACTTTTTTTTGTTTGAAAAGCCTTCAAAAATCGCTTCCTCTGACCTTCCTGACATTTTCAAAATGCAAATCCAGGGCCGGCTGCGACTTTTTTATACACCCGATTTTCACGAAAACCATTTAGCGATTTTTTTATTTACAATCTGACCCCACGGCGTTAATCAGAACACCCCAGAACCCCCATATACCAAATTTGAACAAAAAATATATAGGGAGTTCCATTCTGCAGGTTGTCAAATTTGAGCAAAATAGGAATTTTAGAGGCATCTGCCGAGTCATGTGTGCCATGGAATCCTCTCAAAACAGTTGAATGTGCCATCTCAAATTACTGAATTTTTGGAACTTTATACGGGTCAAAAATCGAGTATATCAAAACCGCTCCACACACTATAAATGAACTAAATCCTAAAAATACAGAAGTCTGCCAGTCAGTAAGTCCATATCAGTTAAGGTGGCTGGTGTGCCACAACAGAAAACGCACAGAAAATATATTATCTTAGACAGTGACTTTGTTGAGAAAGGTCCAATAATTTAAATTGTGTTTATTTGTTAGTTGGAATTTTGTAATATAGTTGAATTTATCAATATTTTTTCAATGATTCCAGAGCACTCTTGATTTTGAGATGGCTCAGAGAAAAATACCCTGTATATTTTTGTAGTAAAGATTTTCACACCAACATTTTGAGTGGTCCTGTTGACCATTCAAATGTTATCCCATGGCACACTTGACTCTCCAGATGCCTGTACAATTCCTATTTTGCTCAAATTTGACACCCTGCAGAATGGAACTACCGGTATATTTTTAATTCAAATTTGGTACGTGGGGGTTTTGGGGTGTTCTGATTAACGCTGTGGGATCAGATTTTAAATAAAAAAATCGCTAAATGGTTTTCGTGAAAATCGGGGTATAAAAAAAAGCAGCCGGCCTGGATTTGCATTTTGAAAATGGCAGGAAGGTCAAAAGAGGCGTTTTTTGAAGGCCTTTCAAACAAAAAAAAGTTCTGGCGATTATCTTTAAAAATGAAGGTTTTAGGGATTTGTACAGTTTTAAAGTTGGACACCCTGTGGAGTAGGCTGGGCCGAAAAGAGCAAAAAAAAACTTTTTTCAGATTTTCTTGGGGGGTAGTAAAAAAACTTGTCTTACCGATGCGAAAAAGTATACAAAAAACTGACCCCTATCAGTTAAAATTTAGCCGCCACCCTTCGGTCTTTAAGAGGTGTTTTTTAAAAATAATAAAGCTCGCTAGGGGTATAGTTACTAAATTACACTGAGTGCACTAAATAACACAGGAAAATACTGGACGCCATACGTTAAAGTTTAGCCGCGCCTCTTTCGGATAATAAATTCGTGCAGGGATAAAATAGGTACCTATAGGTACAAAATGGGAATAAAAGAGGCTTAATAAATGTAGTAGGTAAAGTTTGGCTTTTTGGTAGATTCTGACGATGGCGAAAGCAATTGGTCTTCTTCAAAATAATCAACAATCCATCATCACGAAAGAAATTTCTTAACAGAGCAATTTATTGATAATTGAAACTCCACAATAAAAACACTTATATTTGTCAAAATGTACTTATGCCTCACTCATATGAAAAATTTCCATGATAGAAGAAGCAGAAGTACCTGCAATGTTATCATGGTGTACCAATCAACATAGTAAACCCAATAATACAGGCATAACTAACAGCAATTAAAATTTCAACGAATTGCCAAAAGAAAGAAGAAATCAAAATTATTAATGAACCAAATTTAATATATTTACCAGAAAATTGCGGAATAAATCCAAAGACTTCCAATTTATTCATAAAAATGAGGAAAATAAAGGAAAACCATTCACCTTGCCAGAAATTCAAATCAACGATTTAAACTTCATATCGATTATCTACGAGCGAAACGTCTCCAACTTCAAACAATCAACTTCGAAATATTCAAAAACTTCAAGAAAAGTCTACACTTCTACAAGTTCCCGATATAGACAAGATACACACGTTAAGTTATGGATTTGTTACAACCATTATTATTGTTATAACATTATTAATTGGATACGTCACATGGAGAATCTACCAAAGGAAGTTCAAGAGAAGAAGAGGACAAGTCAAGATAGAAATGATGGAGAAGATAATGAAAAATCATCCCTCCAGTTTACTATTTCAAAATCATCCCTCTAGTTTGCATTTTATATTATAGTATCATTGAGTAAAGGACCCCTATTATTCCTTTACTCAATGTTACTATATTATATTTAAGCTTTGATTCTAAATTTGACGTTCGATTTTTTCTCTATTCCGTAGAGCAAAAAATGCAATATTTTGGTAACTACCTTTACCCCTTTATCTTAGTTTCTATGGCACCAAATTAGAAAAAAATAATAAATCATTGTGCCGAAAAGAAGGCAAGACGACTGTTAAAATTTAAAATTGTTTTGAATATTTTAGTTTTTTTGCATTTTTTATTCTTGTCAACATGAGGTAAGAAATACGTGTAATAAGGGCGCCGATTTAGACTTACTTCTGTTGCGTGGCAACCAAAGATTCCGTAAACTCAAAACCGGCGGACAAAAAGGTGAAAGTAGCTGGAAACGCAGATTGAATAGTCTAATTTGCATGTCTGGCGAAGAATCTGAGTTTCAGCAAGAAAAGCAACGTTTTTACTTTGGTTTAGGAGAAACATTTCGTCAGTTAGACGTCAGACCAAAATGAAAACCATAGTGACTACCCCTGCAAAATTATATAAAAAAGTTTTTTCGGCCCAGCCTGGTATACAGAGTTATTCACTTTTAAATGCACAAACTCGTAGGATCGGTAGAATATCGAAAAATATTGCAATTTTATTCTACAAACTTTTTTAGTTGCAGGTCCTTATAGGAAAAAAAGTGTTAATTTAAAAAATATATATAAGTTTTTTACAAAAAAAAAAACACGAGTCATAATTTTTTGTTCTTATTACGCTTAAGTACATAGGATGGTACTCATTATTCTGGAACACACTCTATATCAATGGTATTGCAAAGTAGGAAAAAGGTGAACTTTTTTTCAAATTTTGGAGTTAACAGGCGTTTTGGTCCACATTTTGCCAATTTCAACGCAAATGGTTGATTTTATCCTTACGAAACAAGTATACACTTTTATTGCAGAATGAAAAAAATGCACTAAAATGATGAAGCTGCAAGACCAAAAAGATAACCTCCAAAAAGTTATGAGTATAAAATCCATTGTGCTACCCCGCCTCTCCGCCTCTGGGCACTTTATCAACTAAAGGACTGTACCAAGTTTCATTTAAATTGCATAACTTCTATAGAAGTTATTTCCAAAAATATACACCTGGACAAAATTAACGCACCAACATACAAATACAAGACTTCAAATTATATTTTAAATTATTTTGCTTGTCTACCAAGAATATAAATAGTAGGCTTTTTGCATTTACTACTGTTAAACTAATTAAATAATGTAATTGGTTGCTTTTCATTTAGTTTCCATTAATTTATTTTTCCATTAATTTATTTTAAACTTTTTAAAATGTTTATCATTTATCACCCTGTAACTTTCTTATTATGCATTTTCGGACCCATGTTTATAGGAAACTTTCTGTTCAAAATGACATTTTCTACCTCTCATATTACGTTGGCACGATAATTTAGAAACACCTTGTATAAACTATCAGAGAGATAACAGAGAAACTGTAGAATTTCATAGTAAATGACGGGATCACGTTTGATTATGGCACCGGTCGTAGGAACGGGCTGTTTTAGAATTTTGGAGGCACATTGGAATTTTTTATTTTATCTTAAAGCTATTCCAATAAATAGTTTTTAACTGATTCTGACAGTTTTAATCCACTCAAAACCAAAGAATTGAGAGTTGGTTGGAGCTGTCAAAATCTGTACACAACTGTTCTGAGATTCAACTTTTTAATATTTATTTAGACATTTAGATGACAATTAATTATTTTCATATACAGGGTTAACTATCACTTAGTACCAAAAATTTTATGGTAGATATAGAAAAATTAGACTTGCCAAAATAAATTTTCAAAAATTTTCTAACATTATTGTCTTAAGCCTAAAAATTATTTTTTTTCAAATTGTGACGCGTGACGTGTCTTAAAATTTCGCGTATGTCAATGGTAGTGACAGGTAGTGTAATAGCGCGGCGTTGCCACCTCTATAAATTTATCCGAGGATTCACCAAAAAATTTCGATTTCCTTTTGAAAACGATTACTTTCTAAGGAACATTTAGAATGCCTATGAAACACCTACCTTACTGACAGGTATTAGGTACAAGCAAAGACAATCCCATCAGATGGGATTGTCTTTGGTACAACTCAGTTTTATTGGTTTTATTTTACTTGCCTTGTTCTGAGATATTCCCAATCTCCTTGCAATAGCCGTAGAACTTATGGAAGGTTCCTGTTCCACCAAATCAAGTACTGCCTCAACATCGTTCATATTCATTTGCCCTCCAGGTCTACCCCTTCGAACTTGCAATACACCAGTGTTTCGCAAACGTTGTATAACGTTCACAAAGGTACGTGGATTTGGCATATGTGCCCTATTGGGAAAACGAATACGGTATTCTGCAGCAGCTCGATATGCACTTTCATTGCATATCCCGTACATTATAACCATGTCCGTGAAATCGGCGTTCGAATAGTCCGGCATTTTCACAAAGACGCTGGGAAATAACGCGAGGTTAAATTCGCGAACGCCCTCCGCGGGAAACTAGCGCAACTAGTGTGAAGTGTGACGCAGGTGTTAGAGATGCGACGTCGAACAAGACAGTGCATCGATTCGATACACATCGATGTTCAGTTTTTGTATTGCAAAGCGTTCAGTCCAATAACGCCGGCATTAAGAAATCACAGAATTATTTTTGTTTAGTTTAGATAGATTTTCAATAAGTTTTCTTATGAAAATTATTTTTTTGAAAACGCAATCAACTAATCTAACATTGACATCGATATCGATAATTATTACGCACCACTCCATCCTCTACTGGTTTTGTGCGTTTTGTGTCCAGTTTTCTCGTCTGTCAGTCCGGCCCAGCCATCCCCACGATAGCGCGGTATGTAGAATTTGATCCTACCGAAATTTTCGTGGTTTCGCGAGAAATATGTATGTAGTTTTGTATTTACTTGGTGCTGCTATGTGAAAATGCAAAAACAAAAAACGCGTAGGGATTCAGGATTACCTAGCCTCGGGACCGAGCTCGAGACGAGCCTCGGGACTCGGGATTCATATCCTGTTTTCTGTTTTCAAATTTCAAACTAAGGTAAGGTGAATCCAGGCGGGTAAATCTAGCAGCGCTGCGGCTGTACAGATTCAAATCGATTGTTATATATGTATTTTTTTAATTCGTTCGAGTAAAAAGGTATTTTCATCCTTCCTAAAACAGAGTAAAAAGGTATTTTCATCCTTCCTAAAACAGAGTAAAAAGGTATTTTCATCCTTCCTAAAACAACGACAACACCGCGAAAAATCACTTCTAAGCTGATAGTACGTTCCGAAGCCATATTGGATGACGTAATTTTAAGCGGAGATTTACAGGGAAAGTTGGAGTTTTTTACCTTTTTTTTAAATCGTAAAAAAATTTAAAAATATTTTTCCATGTTTTCTTAAACCACCCTGGTAAAATTTTTTGTACTAAGTGGTAGTTAACCCTGTATAATAATACTAACATCAGAATCACATTTTCTGGACTCACGGCACATTCGTAATAACTGGCAGGCATTTTTTGGCTTTCACATTCACTTCACCCAGTTTAATTAAGTAGGTACTTGCTTCCAGAGCTAGCAACTACATTTCTACATTTTTGGATATTTTTTGGGCGTATATATTACATTGTAATTGTAGAGTGAATTCACGTTTACACTCACGTTGTAACTTGGTTTTGTCACATTTCGCTTTTATCTATCGTGCAATCTTTCAGAAACATCATCCATTTTCTGAGTTGGCTGACAAACGACCGCAAACGACAAACTAATATGGTCAAATCAATCAAATACGAAAGTTTAGGAAACTAAGACACATTAGTATAATAATAAAAAAAGATGGGAATCTAACGTACATACCTACCTATGTGTATTCTCTATTCTGCTGTGCTAGGGGGTTGCGCAGTATAACCAAAAACGCGATGGTCCCTGTTTTCTCTATGTTTCAAACAGTCTCCCTATCTGTTGTCTCTGCTCCTCAACGAGAATTTGAGATATCTCCTGTGATAGGGAATATGGCAAATAAATAATTTAGACAGTGGTGTAGCCAAGAGTTTCCTGATATGAAATTTCCTATGAATTTTTTTAATTTATTGGATTTCTGACAACGAAAATAAAATAATAGTCATTACCCCCCTCCTCCGCACAAGCATTCGTAGTTGCTTCTGGGGTACTCCTAGTTTGAAGTATTGTGAGATAGAAAATTATTATTTTTATTATTATTAAGACAATCGAGCAAGATTTTGATATTCCCATAAAATAAATAACAACAAATAATAACATTTCAAACCATTATCTTCATCGGAAATATTTCTCAAGATTCAGTGACGTAATTGTATTGATATTATACCCAATAATACCATAATTTTCAAACTCAATACTGTAAACAAATGACAACGAAGTCAAAAAAATTGCGATTGCCACCATGCCACCTCTGCTCCGCATAAGCATGTGATTGCTTCTAGGGCACTCCTATAGTGAAATCTTATGAGGTCGGGAATTATTAATATTTAATTTTAAAAATAATGTATTTCCAAAACAAACGCGCGTGTTTAAAAGTGTTATTTGGGAATGTGCCTACATTCTGAGCCGCATATAACCTAGGTCTCAGTATTACTCCCACATATTAGGTACGGGATCATCACGCGCGAAGTGAAAAAGTTAAATAAATTTATTATGCAAGTATATAAAATTTGAAAATGAAATATGTATTGCAGACGATAATGTGCAAACACTGTTTTTTTCTCATGGTTTTGTGCAACACCCTGTATAAAATTTTGTGCCTACCACCGTAAAAAAATACAATTTAATTATCCACAACTTTTATAATGACATTTTTTCTAAGCTGAAAAATAATACGGTATATTTTGGGGTACTCATCCTGAGGGTGAGAATTATTATTTTTATTATTATTATGACACCACATACAACATTTTTCTGGGATGTTTATTACAAGGAAGGATCATTAATAATTATTCCTTGTGGCAGGACTGTGCTGATTGATGTAGTCCAATAAGAAACATTATATTAAATTACAGAATTTAATTACATATTATTGTAACAGACGAATAGGTACCGATAATTAATGTAGCAGTTGGTAACTTATCTTCTGTAATAATTTTCAGTATATTATAGCGGATGGCAGGAATATGAGGTCATTAAAATTTCGAGAACGACGCTGCCGACGCCATAATATTTTATTGGTTATGAACTGTCTGTCCCCAGTTATGTTAGGAATTATATCTTGAAACACCTAGCAGCTCATAATTCATGACCTAATTTTTACTACAGCAGGTCAAAATTCCGGCTTATACAGTGTTACACATAAAGGCTGCATCATAAGGGAAAATTATTTGTTTGCGAAATTATTTAAAATTTGTTTTATTTCCTAAAATTATTAAGTACTTTACAATACTTGTAAAGTAAACATCATAATAATTATTATTATGATGTTTTTCTTTTGGCACGTGTATATACTATTGATATTCATGAATAAATCAGGTTAATTTATTAAATTACATAAGCATGCATCAAGCTTGTCAAAAATTTAAGCCTCAAAAATGTGTTGGCTTTTAAATATGTACAAACGATATTTAGCTAAGACAATGCATTTAAATTATGAGTTTGTTAACAATGTGTAGAATATGTATGGACCAGTCAAATTTCGCCAGAAAAGGGGGTTAGAGTGAAGTAGTTCCGGACATTTTTTCTAAGCGGCAATCGACAGCTTTATTATTGTAGAAGGAATGTGTAAAAATGGCCGCCAAAACACACTTTTTTAAATCCAAATATGTCAGTAACCTTCCGATTTGGAATTTCTTTTTTTTTTTGTTTTGTTCCAATTTCTTAGTACTATAAAAAGTGTAATGCTGAAAATTTAGAAAAAATGAAAAATAAAGCCACACCAACCATTCAAAAACTTTAATATAATTTCTCGCTTAAAAATTCTGTTTAATTGCATTTTAAAATCAATTGAAAAGAAGAATATGAAAAATAGTTCCTACAAAGATTTAGTCTATTTAATTGTCTACAATTTGATTCTCTTATGAACTTTTTATCTGCAATATTAACGGAATTATGACTTATTGTTGGTAACCATGCACTATCTTTCTCGCGAATGCGTTGCATTCGCGATAAAGATGGTGCAATGTACTTTGGCTAGCCGAATTTACTCATTTTTAATGATTCTAATATTCTAATGCTGATATGGATATGTTGCTGGAGGTTATATAATCATGAGTTTATGTTGCTATTGTATGGATTAGAAGGCACTAGCAACGTTAACAACGAAAGATTCAGGCTCTTTAATGTTGGAATCGCTAAACAAACACTAGAGAAATCTTTTGATTTGGCAGTGCTTCCTCCTAACGAGAGATGCCTTGGACCAACATATATTAAGGTATATAAACTCTTATAAACATAGGAAAATATATGTATTAATACTAGAATTAATAAATTTTAGGAAGTACCTACAAATTCAATTCTGGTTGGGAAATTCACTGTCACCTGAAAAATTCGGATGGAAACTGTACAGCGGCCGAACGTTTCCTATTACCTCCAGCATTTCAGGAAGTCCTTAATTTATTATTTTGCAAATGTCGAGATGGCTGCCAAAAAAGATGTGTGTGCTCCGAAACGGGTCGTTGCAGTTCTATGTGCTAAATTGCCATGGAATTGACTGCAAATATACCTGCAGCATGCGCCCCGAAGAAATTTTTTCCGATGCATACCTAATATTATTACACCCAAAATTATTGTTTTCATTTACTTAAACTTATAATAATAATTATTAAAGTATTTTATTTATTTATTTCTAAACAAATTGTACACATACCAAACATATCGTTTCGATGAATAAGCGGGCAATTATTTTCAAAAAAAAAAACTTTTTCTTTGGGCTTACTTTGATTTTTATATTTTGCTTATGCTATAACGGTTACAATTTATTGTCACCTTATTTCCTAAAATATTCTTAATAGTTAGATTCCTACTAATAAAATAACATATTTAATTTAGTCCATTAAATACTAATACTAGTGATAATTAGTTCTAATGCAATTTAGTTATAGTTGCTTTTGTCTGTATCTATTTTTTCGGTAACATTTTCTAGCAGTCCCTGTTTGTGGAAGTTAATATAAGTTCCGAAACTAACTTATCTTCGTATATTATTAGTAATTATTGGGGCGTTCTATTGTGCAGTTTGGTATATTTCTTTTCAAATCGCCGCCGGGTAGTCAGGTATTTCTTTATAAGTTCAAATACGTTTTTATTTAGATCGACGCAGGTTTGATATATTGGAATTTTGGCGTATAGGAAAACCACGCCTCGCGACGGTTCGGAAGGCGACTCGGTCACTTCCTCCGGTGCCGTGTCGAGGCGTGGGTGAAATTAAAATTAATAAGTGCCTAAAACCACCTAAGGTAACGAAATTTTCCTAATTTTGTTTTATTACCTATTCCAATCAAACTTGTGTCTTTCAGGCAATTTAGATTACCCAATTGCCCACGCAAATTGGAGGAAACCTGCTATATACCGACACCGATTTTTTATGTCCGCCATTGCCATTTTGGAATCGTTTTGAGGCCTACTTTGGCGTCGCTGAGGGTGCAGGGTGAGCTACTAGAGGCGCAGTGAGGCAGCTGAGAACGGCTTGCGCCGTATCCATCAACTTCCGAGATTCCCATGACTCCCGGAAGAGCTAACTCCAACCACGTGAGCCTCTTGTAAGTCCGAACCAATTTGTCATACTTCTCTACCGTGCGGAAAACCACTTAAATGCCCAACCTGCTGACGTAACTTCCGATTTTTGCATCCGACGAATCTCAAGTATTCATTAAACTTTCTATAAATTAATAAATTTAATTACGTAATTTTTTTAATAGCTATGTAAACCCCGATTGATCGATCAAAAGAGTGGTATTCCATTAATTACCTGTAAATGTGATTTTCTGTGATATTATTTAAATTATAAAAAAGTTATAAAGGAGCCAAGGCTCGAGGTTTTGTAGTACGTGAGTACGGGGACTGTTCTAAAATTATCAAATGTCTTTTACCGCCATATGTGGCGAATCAGTATGTAACTTTACCAGGATTTTCTTCTAATAAATTAGGTGATTTTAAATTGTGTTAATCACTTTAATTGTTTTGTGCGCGTCTTCTACTCCCCTCCTTCCAATACTTTTGTATTGGTGGCGCCCACTAACTTCAACTTCTAATTACATCAAAGGCAAAAAATATAAAAATATATAAACCAAGTTTCACTTTAAATTGTTACAATAATAATTTAATCTTTAAACTAAAAAAAATAATAATAATAAAGACTCCACGACCAGCCTCCGACTGTAGAGCTGCCGCGCTGTGTGACATAATATAATTTCCATTTCAATCTAGGAACGTCACAATGCATGAAACTGACATAAAACTATTGTTTATATGCATAATGGTAAGAACTTTATTTTCAAAAGTAAATTCGGATAACCAAAGTACATTAAACCGCGTTGCATTCGCGATAACGATGGTGCAGGGTTACCAACAATAAGTCATAACTCCGTTAATATTGAAGATAAAAAGTTCACAAAAAAATCATATTGTAGATAATTAAATAGATTAAATCTTTGTAGGAACTATTTTTCATATTCTTCTTTTTAATTGATTTTAAAATGCAATTAAACAGAATTTTTAAGCGAAAAATTATATTAAAGTTTTTGAATGATTGTTGTGGCTTTATTTTTGATTTTTTCTAAATTTTCAGCGGTAACCTTTTTATAGTACTAAGAAATTGGAACAAAACAAAAAAAATCCAAATCGAACTGAAGGTTACTGAGATATTTGGATCTAAAAAAAGTGTGTTTTGGCGGCGATTTTTCAAGATGGCCGCTTTAGCTCACATAGGATTTTTTGGGATTTTTACACATTCATTCTACAATAAATAATAAAGCTATCGATTGCCGCTTAGAAATAAATGTCCCTAAAAACTTCACTTTCAAAATGGAATTTGACTGGCCAAAATGCAAGAAAATAATTTTAAAAAATATACAAAAAATTTATGTTGTTATAAGTTGACGAGAAAAAATGCAAGAGAAATAAAATTTTCGACAAATAAGTGGGTGGTGCTTTTGAATATTTTTTGTTAACTGTCAAATTTGACAGTTGCCTACTGCAGGTCACGTGACCGCTTGTGTATACGTCATTCTTTATCCTTGTACAGACACAAACTGCTGGCCCCATAATAAAGTTTTAACTCTACTCCATAATCAAGTTTCAACCCCACTCTCCTTTGATGAATATCTCTCTGAATATCTGAGCTTTTTACCACAGTATATAAGTGTTTGTGTATCGTATTTTCTTTATGAAATCCAAATGTCTTGTTAAATAATCAAATATCACTCCTTCAATATTTTTGATTATATTTATCTAGGTTTTTTTTTATAATTTTGACTACTGAATTCAATAGCTGCATGCCAAGGACTTAATTTTTTCATAAATACCTAAGGGGAGGCTAAGATCGATCTTGGCACCATATTGGAAAATAGGTAAATTCAGGTTCATAGAAAATCCAAGGAGAAGTAAAATTTGTTACTATATCTAAATTAATAACAACAAAATGCTGATTTTGGTCATTATTTTTTTACTATCTATTGTCTACAGGGAGATTCGCTTTTATTCTGGGACACTTCCACAGCTGATAGAAAATCATAAATTTTGTTATGATATGATAGATAGGCTATGTGCGTACGAGCACACTTTCCCCATGTGTTTCTTATGGGGGCTAAATCCTGCACTTTTTTTACCAAACTTTCTCCAGCGCGACTGCCCGAGACCCCCGACTTTCCCCCACGCCCCCGTCCAATCAGATCGCACCGACTAGGGTCTGCGCTAGTCCGAGGGGTGCCGAAGATGCCCGAGGGGTACGACCCCAGCAGGTACGACCCCAGCGCGAGGTCATTGTCAAACCGTCTGCCCGCGGTAAAGGTTCACCCGACGTCCAGCCGCGACCTTCGGCCGGAAGCAGGGACATGAGACTCTCACCGACGACCCCCCTGAACGTGGAATCTCGCGCCTTAGCAAATTGAAGTTCATGCATGACGTCACACCCCCTTTGACCTCGACTCACCGCGGCCGACAGGATTCTGCTGACTCCACTCACTTTCTTTTTTTACCAGGAATAATCGAAAAATCGGCGGCACTTTCTAAGTGGTATCTGCATTCAGTCTTCGCATGTTTTGATACACTGACCTATATACGTTCCAGTAACCTAGCAAATAATTTCTAGATACTAACATTGCAAATTTAAACAGCGCGAAAAATGCATCATATAAAAAATAAAATATGTCGGAGCAAACGTTATTATTCGCTTGAAAACATTTTACTTTGCAGCGGCCAGCTGTCCTGATTGAATTTAGTTTCGAAGAAATCAACATAAATATTTTAAACACCCATCAAAAATACATTGATATGAAATTTTTATGGTATAAAATACTAGACTGTACACTTTTGAAAATAAAAACTAGGTGCCAAACCTTCTATTGTTTACAAAATAACGCCCATGCTACTACAGTCGTTAATAGATAACTAATAAAAAATATAGCAGACGTTCAGTGCCTCAACGGCTTAAAAAAAATCTGAGAAATTTCTATGTATATTAGCCAGGTGTTTTGTTGTTGCCCTAAGGCATACGTCTGAAAGGTTCAACCTATTTTGTGGCAGAATTTGGAATCTGATGATAAGTAAAAAAAACATTATGCAATAAAATACAACAGTAGTATCAAAGCATGTGTATCCGAAAACGCCTTGAACCGCCGACGATCTGCGGGCGCAGCTTCCAGAGAACAATGGGCTCGAAATACCCAAATGTCCCCAAAAATCGCCAACGCAAACGAGTTTGACAAAAATACAGACAACGCAGTTTTTTTTATTTAACATTCACTTCCTCAATGGTTAAGAAAAATCTAAGAAATTTCCTTGTATTAGCCACGGGGCGTGTAAGATTATTGCCTTAGGGTAAAATCAGACGCAAAAACATATCTACCAAGAAAGCCCAACCTACTTTGCCCTAAGAATACTGCGACGCGATGAAATTTGCTTAAACTGCGAATGATAAATTTGTGAAATCAGCATACGTCCCTAAAAAGTTCAACCTACTTTGCAATGGAAAACATTTTTAACGACTAAAGTATCCAAAATATTTTTAAAACACTCTTCCAAAATACTTTGATATGAAATTTTGTTGGCATAGACTGAACAGTGTTGCAAGTAAAAACCAGGTAACAAACTTTCTATTGTTTACAAAATAATGCCGATGCTACAGCCGTTAATAGATCACTACTAAAAAATATAGCACACAATGCGCAGTTTATTTAACGGTCAGTGTCTCAACGGGGTATAAAAATCTGACAAATTTCTATATATTAACCAGACGTTTGTTGTTGCCCGACCCCTGTAAACCGATCTGTGGTACCAGGTTTTTGGAATGTGATAACAAAAAAATGCCACGATGCAATAAAATACAATATAAGTATAAATAATTTTGAGAAGCGTTAAGCAGTTGCAGTGCATTCTAAAAGTAACTCAGAAAAAACTACATAGTTTTACCCCATTTTATTTTTGAACTAGAACTAAAAAAAAACGCCAGCACCGATCTTATCGGGGTTATTGAAAACAGACTAGAATTCCTACTTGATGAAATAATTTTTAAATAATAAAAAGGAGCGCGCATCCTTCAAAACATCTAACAGTATTTTGAAATCGGTCATGGAATTGTTTGACATATAAAATCTATAATAGACTGAAAAATTATATATTATAGAGGTTCTAGTAAATATAGTATATTTTTGTCTAAAACCAGCCAGAAAGAAGTTATCTACAAGACTGAAAATTTTTTAAAAAATTTCCTCAAAAAAATTGGGGATACCTCATAACCGTTTTCCCTGTGAAGTTTTAAGTTCATTTTAAAAAAAGTTGTAGTACATATGTTGAACGGAATATAATATTTTTTCGTTAAAGAATATTTTTACATTAAATCTTTACAAGTTGTAGTTTTCTTGAAAATTCGATACTATACCGGCTGTCTCATTTTTAAACCTCTGATTATCTTGTAAACCAACAGTTTCACAAATAAATGTTTAAAATAAAAAGTTTAAGTGTGCCGTGGGTCCGTTCAAATAATCGGGTAATAACCAAAAAAAACTATTAGGACCAATCGAAAAAAAGGCTGCGCAAACATATAAAATGCTACTCACTCTGTCCCTATAGATGCTGGTATAGTAAAGAAATCAGGTGACACCAAATGACAAAAGTAATTAATTAACAACCTATGCCAATCAGGTATCACCGAACATCTTTAGATTGATCCAACAACCATCCAAATTCCGGAAAAAAAACAACACCAGCCAATTAGAATTCCACACTGCCCTATAATTTTCAACCGAAAACACACAAAAACATCACTTTATCCCAAAAAACACACGATAAAACGGACTTTTAGCCCTTATATTAAACAACAACTGATGGATTCCGACTGAGAAGGTAGATATAGAGAGAAGCAAGGCGGCAGGAAAACAAAAACGTTATTGTATTACCAGAGTGCAGACTGCATCAGTTTGGTTTTAAACTGTATATATGAATAAGCCTAATTTACAGTTTGGAAATAAAAAAAATGGTCTTAATTTTTGATGAGATATCACCTATGACCTCTTAGGAACGAAAAGTTTTTGTCCTCTGAAAATTGTTCTTGTCTAAATTCAGTTTCAATAAGTCACTAATTGGGATAATAGGAAAATTTTTTTAAGAATCTCTTATAGAATTGTGCGATATAATTCTGAGACAACGATGCTGGCCATTAATAGATTACTGATAAAAAATATAGCAGACAACGTAATTTATTTAACGTTCAGTGTCTCCACGTCTATAATAAAATCTGAGAAATTTCTGTATATTAACCAGGTGTTTGTTGTTGCCTTAAGGCATACGTCTGAAAAGTTGAACCTATTTTGTAGTAGAATTTGGAATCTGATGATAAGTAAAAAAACCATTAGGCAATAAAATACAACAGTAGTATCAAAGCATGTGTATCCGAAACGGCTTGAACCGCCGACGCTCGTGATCTGCTGACCCAGCAGGAATATTATCGAAGGGATATGTGCCAAGACTAGGGAATTATATTAAAAGTTCAGCCTACTTTGCCCTGAAAAATCGTATATTTTTTACTACTAATGTATTGAAAATATTCTAAACAGATTTAAAAACTAGTTTAATGTCAATAAATCACGAATTTTTTGATAATTTAAGAACTATAGACTGAAAAAATTGTTGCTTAAACAACATTGAAACTACACTGATAAAAATATGCATCCATGGTTGAAACTACACTCTGTTGCCTTAAGGTATAAAATCAGACGCCAAACACATATCTCCCAAAAAGTTCAACCTGCTTTGCCCTGAAAAAATCGAACAACAGAGGTATTCATCGCTGACAAAACCAATACCATTAAGGACAAGAACGCCGAGGAAACTACACTTATAAATGTTTAAAAAATGTCCACCGTGATCGCTCGACAAAAAAAATCGTGCAAAGTGGCTACGACAAAAGGCTTGACCTTTGTCCTTTGGGACACGTGTAACCCGGTTGAAGTAGAATCTAAAAAAAATCTGTAAATCATACCTACAGTAGAATCTGCTAAAGTAAAAATCCAGGTGTCAAAAAAATCACTTACATACAAGTCTGACAGTAAATCCTTCTTGTATGTCGACGACACAGCATACCCGTCGATGGTACCCCTAGCGTGTCCGGCCAAAAATGCATTCTGCTGGGCGTGAAAATTTATGATACACAAAATGATTGCAAAATAATTGTTCAGTATCCGTATTCAGCAAATAAAAAAGTTATAGATACCCCTCACTTGATGAAAAAGTATACAAAACTACACTGATAAAATATGGATTTTTAGCTCTTGTAATCGCTCGATGACGATTGAAGCTACACTCATAAAAATATGTATATATAGCCCCGTGCCATCGCTCAACGATGGCATTATTCATAGGTGCTAAATTGATCCGCTTTAATATCTGGCAAATAAAAATAAACATTGTAAAAATAGGTATTGCACCCATCGCCAGAAAACCAAAGTGACTACATCTCGAGACTTGACCTTTTCCATGTGTGAGCCCAGTTAAATCTAAAAACCCCTGTAAACCATGCCTCTTGTATAATAAAACCCCTTGTAAACCGATCTGATATATTTCGTGGGGTCAAGCTAGGGGGTAACTTCATAACCAAAATGATAAAAAAATGAACGTCATAAAATAAAAAAAAATCATATTTTCAACGGATTTTTGTCCTCTGAAAATTGTTCGTGTGTAAATTCAGTTTCAATAAGTCACTAATTGGGATAATAGGAAAAAAAATCTTAAGAATCCCTTATAGATTTGTGAGGTAGAATTCTGAGACAACGATGCTGAGAGTAAATATCATACAAAAATCTTGTGCGTTGAATTTCAACTCAATAATAATTAGGATTAATAATGACAATTTTCTCGATTATCTAGAATCAAAAATATTGCGAGTGGCAATTCACAATTTTCTAGATATTATGTGAAGCCTTATTATTGCGTCGTAAGTTAGAGGATAAAAAAATATTGGCTTAAATTGTTTAGTAAATGTGATTAAAATATGTCTAGTTTATCAACAGTTAGTTTGTAACAGCTTATTATCTTGGAAGCGTAAACTCTTTGAATTTTTTAGATAAAAAGTTGTATTTTTATAATGTTCAGTTTGATTCCTTTTTTTGAATCATGTTTTCATATTACCTACAAGGATTTACAACCTCAAAACATAGAAATAGCTCATTTTAAACCGATTTAATAAAAATTTCACCAAAAACAATACTTTCACTCATATAATACACTTATGATTAATAAAAAAGGCACTATAGGTAGTAATAATGACATTTTCAACGGAATTTTTATCGACTGTTTGACCATTTTGAGAGTCCGTTTGCTAGCTTTTGGGGGTATTCCTTGATATTTTAGACGGATAAAAATGAATAACATTGGGTTTCCTAACTAAAATAAAAAACGCACAGTTGCCTTTACTTACGTGCCTATAATACGTATCGAAAAGTAGCCTAATTTACAAGTTAGGGAATCAAAAATTACCTATTGGCTTTTAATTTTGATGAGAAAATTCGTCTAATTCGTAAGTCAAATAAATGGAACATCATGAAAGATATACGAATAATTGAACAAATGCTATCTTAGTTCTCTAGGCAGAAAGGTACTACGGGTAAGTAGTACCTAATAGTTTTGGGATCAAAATACAACCTGTTAGCGTTTAAATTTGTTAAGAAAATACGTCTAATGAAATTGAAAGTAGTAACTAGATTTTTGGTTAACATTTCGTTAACGCGTTGATGAATGTTTGATGCTTAGACAAGGGAGGGGAGAGGACGCGTAACATGTATATACGGACAATAGCAGAGAGTGTTCCCAAATACAACAATGCGACGGGTACTTTGGTTCCAAACGTCGTGTGTGACAGAAGGTTAGTTTTTGTGATTTTGTGCTCATACGGACTGAAGACACTGTTATTTTGTGACATCGTAATGGTGTTTTGGTCAGCTTTTGGTTGCAAAAGTCGAGGTGAACAGAAAGTATCAGGAATAACCTTTCATAGGTAAATATTTTATAGTTAGAAAAATAGCTTCAAGGAAAAAAGACATTGTATTATTTGTATACCGCCTCAAACAACTAAAATTTTGTTGCTTTGTCGAAATTTGGTCCCTTTACAAACCAACAGTAATGCTTTATAGGCATTTTTCGTTCTTTACCAGTCCCACGCAATACGCCACTGGTGGTGCCAAACTGGGCACACTCAATTTAGGCAGGTTATGCGTCCTCTCTCCCCTCCCTTGTCTAAGGTTTGATGCAAGTAAAAAGTAGACAGAATTTCACGATAAACGGTGGCTGACCAAACAAGTTATTATAAAAAGTTGATCGGGAGGTTGAGATAACCTAGGAAACGCCTTTCATTCGAATGGAACCTGACAAAAAAAATTCCAAAAAATTTTTTCCAAGTGAGAAATAGACCGAATTCCCAAAAAACAGCGACTGATGAAAATAAGTTATCAAAAAGTTGATCGGGAGGCCGACATGACCTCGGAAACGTCTTTCGTTCGAATATAATAAAAAAATCGTTTTACATTTACATTAGGATAACTTTCTTGGCACAGGGGTATTATTTAAAGATTGCCCACCCTTAATTTTTTTAAATTTTGGACCATGAAAAAAATGATAAACACGAAAGTTGTAGTAAATTTCCTTGCGATCTCAACGCACTTATCAGAAAAACAATTGAAAGTCGCCTTTTTCAGATATATATAGACAAAACAAATGTTTTTTAATGGACAACCACTGTATGTTATTGGACATTTGAAACCTACAATATGAAATTGCGAGTCTGATATATGTTATATGTCTACTCGAATCGTTAGCCAGTTTACAGCCCATATTTACGATTTTTTGTTTAAAATCAAGATTGCCATGACCGGCAGAAGATCAGTTGTTTGCATTTTACGACCCTCTAAAAATCCAAATGACACACTGAGAACAAAAGTTTTAATAATTATTATAATAAGTTATAGGATGACATTACGTTTTTATAAGAGATGCTGTTCAACGCACAACGCGTACCTTTTCAACAAACTTCGTTTAATGTTTCTCAGTTCGCCGTTTTCATTTATTAAACGTATTTCTCGGGATATTTTTTCTTTTAATTATTCAACATTGTGCTTTCTTTCTCGTTATACTCGATCCTTCAATATTCCCCATAAAACAGAAGTCTAAAGAGGTAAGGTCTGGACTTCGCACAGGCCATAAGATCGTACCGTTTTGCCCATTCCATTCTGGATAATTATCATTCAAGGAATTTTTGACGACAATGGCTTTGTGTGCAGGAGCACTATCTTGCTGCCAAATTATATTTGGAACATTTAAATTACGAACTAAATGAAAAATCTCGCCCTGTAACAAGTCCAAATATTTTGTTCCATTTAAAGCACGATCAAAAAATACTGGTCCGACAATGATTTCTTGCACTATGCCACACCATACATTTACTGAAGTTTGGCCCTGCCTTTGAACTGGACTTTGTCGATTGGGAGGGGAGGGTTAACAAAATAAAAAAAAACGTTGAAATGGAATTATTGTGGTCTAAAATTTTTAAGGTTAAACAGTTTAATAAAGCAAAAAATAACCTAATGAACATCTAAAGAATAAATCACAAATCACACAAATCCATGCAAGAATCCATGTAAAAACAACAACGATAATGAATAAATAAAAAATAAGTTTATGTGGAGTGAGTTAAACAAAGTTTTATACGAACCTAAAAAATTTTATCTTCATTGTGTCTGTTTAACATGGTTTGACAGTATTCCAGCCTTTTATTGCTATCATTTCCATAGATAATTTGGATTGGCCTGTATGCGTACGCTCTATTATAACAAATACAATATAATATTTGTTGCGTTTCAGTATATTTTGGACTGAACTCCAGGGAATCTCCAAATTTCGGGAGGAATCTTTGATAGAATGTCCTGGGTTTGCTTCGAAATATAAACGGACGTTTTCCTGCACATTTTCATTTAGTTTTCGGGGCATATTGTTTCTTCTCGGAGTAGTTAGTAAACTCCCAGTCCCTCTAAATTGGTTATTGAGATACCTATCGGAGGATTGTTTAGGGACGTGCCTTTCGCGCGTCGCGTTTTCTTCCGGTATCATATATAGCACTCTATAATATCACTTTTTTCTTGGATAGTATAGTTATAATAAACCATTTTTCATTACTTCTACTGTTCTACTCACTTTTTACTGAATAAAGTGCGCAATAAACCCAAAACTGTCAAATTGTAGGAAATAATAGCGAAACAAGTTATGCCGTTCATGGCAATCTTGATTTAAACAAAAAATCGTAAATATGGGTGTAAACTGGCAAACGATTCGAGTGGACATATAACACGTACCTATATGTCACTGGACTCGCAATTTCATGTAGGTTTCAAATATCCAATAATATACAGGGTGATCTATTAAAAAAACATTTGTTTTGTCTAAACATCTGAAAAATGCGACATTCAATTGTTTTTATGATAAGTGCATTGAGATCGCAAGACAATTTCCTACAACTTTCGTGTTTATCATTTTTGTCTAGGTCCAAAATTTAAAAATCTTTAACTAATAGCCCTGTACACTGTGTCCAGATTTGGTTGTAAATGCGGGGTATCTCGGTTATTTTTCGAGCCTAATATATATAATAACTACATAGTGTTATATATTTTTGTAAAGCTTACGACGATCTGAATATAACTAGTAGAAAATATACAGGGTGTTCTATTTAAAAAAAACCTAAGTTTGGTCCATATATCGAACACTATCAATTTTAGTAAAAAACTGAATAAGGCACTGAATTCTACGTGAAAATGTCTATAAGGTACAGTTTTTTCCATTTCAATATCATTAACCGTTCCCAAGATACGAAGTATGCCCCAAAAGCGCAAATTTTCAATTTCACCCTGTATCTTAAAAACGAAGGTGGAGATGGAAAATTTGTTTACATTATCTTTCGTTTCACAAAAAAGTAGCAACGGTTCGCGAAAACCGCAACTCCCTGTCTCTAAAAATAACCGAGATACCCTGCATTTACAACCAAATCTGGACACCCTGTACAGTGAGCGGCAGAATGTAAGCAACAAATAGGATTGTTTTATTTTTCGATGCGAAATAAAAAACCGACTTTACGGCTACATTAGGCATGTTCTTAATCCAAATAGAACCCAAAAAACGTCATGCATATATCGCGGTATACGAGGGGTAGTCAAAAACTTAAACTTAACTTTAACGCTGCACAAGTGTATAAAGTACCCTTATTTTGCATCGTAAATAAAAATTATATAATAGAAAGTTGTATGAAATGAAAAACTATACATAAATACAAAATAAATGTTTTGTCATTAGTTGCAGTTTTTTACGCCGCCATATTCTAACAATTATTCAACCCTTTCGCCCTAAATAAGGTAGGTAGTAGCGTTTGTACTGATTGGAAATACGAAAAAACCCAGAGAACATGCTGAACAGGCAATTTTTTGTTGCGCTACCCAAAATAGTGTCCATGTTTCACAACAACAGACTTTGTGAATGGCTTTTTACACATAAAAGTCTGGAGAATGTGCTTCATGTGTTGTTTTAAATTAAATCAATCACTTAGGCCCGGTTTTTAAAGTTTTAGCTGCACCTAATGATAAATAAAAAAAAATAGATGGTCCATAATTTTGTATTTATATAGGTAAGTATACTTTTTCATTCCAAACAACTTTCTCTTCTAAAATTTTTCTCTACGATGGAAAATAAGGGTATCTACTTTATTCTTGTGAGGGGTTTAAGTTTTTCACTCCCTCTCGTATACCCCGATATCTGCGTGAAGTTTTTCGGGTCCTGTTTTGGTTTTACGACATGCCTAGTGAAACCCCATACAGTTCGTTCAATCTAAGTTGACACGCGAAAACCTCAGTCTAAGCGCCAGCGATCCATAAGCAGTTTATTGTATGTGTGGCGCTTAGACTGAGGCTATCGCGTGTCAGCTTAGAGTGCACAGACTGTAGTCAGTTTTTCATTTCGGCGCAAAATAAAACAAATCCATTTGTTGCGTACATTCTGCCAGAATTAAATAGCCGGACGGTACAGAAGTGTTTATAAAAAATTCTTTATTTTTAGAATGGGACAAGACAACAGCGAGAGACTTAATGAGGTGCGTCGCGACTAGATATAATATTTATACATGCAAAATGCGGGATCAGCATAGAACAATTCTAGAGAAATAGAGTATGCAATTTTATAGATGATTGAGTATTTTTTATACATATAACTCAAGTCACTTTATGAGCAAATATAAATCGAAGATATCATTTTTTCGAATGAAAGATTTGCCACGAAACTAGCAGATACAAAAAATGTCAAGAGACAGTTTTTCTTCAACTAACAGAAGGTATTTACCTATGTATTCAAATCTGGAAAACAGTATTTTTTGTGTATTCAGTATTTTTTCATAAGTACCTACATTTGTGACAATTAATGAATGTTGTGTACCAAATTTCATTTGAATATATTTAACGGTTGGAAAAATAAAAAAAATGTATCTAATAATTTTTGAGAACTTAATTATCTCGAAAACGACGGAGCTGTGAAAAGAAAACAGAAAATAGTCATATTGTATGGTTTTCTATCACCTACCTCTTAAACTTTCTCAGAATAAAACTGAACCACCCTATAAAATACTACCTAACAAATTTTAAGAAGCCAATTTGTTTGAAATGTTATTAAAAAGCAACCCTTATCCAGTAGTAAACTAGTTAATATCCAGTCTATTGAGCTTCCATAAACATCAGTTATTTATCGCATTATAAAAGTTGCCCCAGTGCCATTTATAATCATAAAAGTGAGCTGTGAACTCCCAGGTTAAAATAATAGCTTAAATAATATTAGTGAAAAGCGACCCACCTTTATCACATAAGCATTTTTCACTTTTTGTGTTGCAAACAAAAAAGATTGAATACATTTTAAAGCCGCTGTCATGGGCATCTGCAAAATAATGGTGTGGCCCACTCCCTATTTTTAGAGGCCAATTTTTTCGTATATTCAGCTGCGATGTAGGTGGGCATGGGCTTGGGGTTCTAAGTTTATTCGTTGCTTTCTCCACTCCTATACAAAGTTCTCCACATAAAATTCCCACATACGACAAAATTTTTATTGATCTACAAAAATAAATCTCGTTGAAAATTCTTTCTACCTTTCATTTTTCGTAACTTCTTTTCCCTGCCTGGAACATAGTAAAATTTTATAACAAGAAGATGCCACCAGATTTCGTCATAGTAATTTTTATTTACATAAATAATATGTATGAATCGACAAAAGTCGAAAAGTCACTGCTTTCATTTCAAATTAAACCACCTTAAATATCTCCTGATTTTAAAGAAAAGATATACAAAAAACACGTCAACATAGATAACGATCAGGGCATTTACAATCACCTAAAAAGACTGGGAGTGAAGTGTTGAAGGGACAAATTCTAAAATTAAGCTACCTTAATCTGATTTTTGTCAATATTTCTTCTTTCAGAATCAGGACACACTTAAGGTGGTATATTATGAAATGACATTAATATCAGCTACTTTGTAAAACTTTGCAGTTCAACAGGTTCGACGATTCGACATACAAAATGTCTGCAAAAATATCTCATTTGTTTGTTAGGCAATTTATTAACTTAAGAATTCTAGTGGTAGATCCATAATAATGTCGTATTACCACCGAACATGTAACACATAGTAGATACACTCAGTGTTCCGTTCGAATCAAAGCATTGTTGACATCGACCGATGTAATAATAGTCCCGTACATCAGTGGCAGCTCGTGAGTATTTAAACAGGTGGGGCCATTTTAAAAATCAATGTGCCTAACTAAACCGGTGTGAAGTTAGCAGCCGATTTTCTGGCAGCAAAAAATTTTCCTCGCCTTTCTTTATTTCTATAGATTTATTTTGACAAAAATACGCTGTAAAGGGTAATTATTATCCTTCTTTAAAACGTTTTAAGCAGATTAAATTGGGAAATGAAGAACTATTATCAAAAAATAAACGTTGAAATTTTTGGCTGCCAGAAAATTGGCTGCTAAAAGATTTTTATCTAATAAATCAGCGCTAAAATTCACCATTCTCGAAAAATGCCGTGATCGCGTTTTTGTCCTGCCTTTTGATTTTCTCTAAAGTTAACTCGGGTAACGGCCTGCCCAACTCTTTAATTTGCAGTTTTTGCTCAAATTTCATTGCCGAAAATTAATTTCTTAATAAAAAACTTACACTGTTCATTTTGAAAACGTTATAAACAAACTAGGTACTTAACTACACTGAGCGAAATGCGCTTTCTTCTTTATAAAAAAAATTAATCCCTTATAAAACCATTTTATACGATTTGGGACAGCAATTCGTGCTCATTACCTTCACATGACAAGGATTGCTAAGATAATTTATAGTAGCAATACAGCAAGAGTTGCACAGGACTACTTAGTGTTTCATAACAGGTTTAATAATGATTTATACCGCTTACTAACTTAGTGTATAGCCCTCATAAATTAATCATATTGCCCTTATAATTCGTTATATAAGCATTATTAAACGAGCCATTAGAAATATAAAACTGCTGCATTGCTGTAATTATCCTTTCCAATAGCCCCTATAATCTTGTCTCATGACGGTTATAAAGTAATTTTCTTGTCTCCCCAGTGTCTACAGCTCGATTTTTGAAAAAAGTTTTATGGCCTAAAAGGCATTTCGATACCTTGATTAATTTAGCAGATACAGTGTTTCGTTTCTCGCGTTTCTGAAATGTGTCATAATTTTTTGTTAGCAAATATTTTGATAATATTTTTTTGTTTTTGTTTTAAGCAATTAGCATTATCAACTACGCAAAACAAGCTGCACGTTTTGTCCACCCGCGAAAGCCAAATATACAATATACAACAAAACATATGATCGGAGCCTGGCCCGGAGAATCGCTGTTTATGCGCATTTAAACTCAATGTACATTCCCAATAATTGTCGATGTCACTTCCACATTCACTGGACAAGGGCGTAGATAGCTTTTTCTTCCGGTGGGGGTAATGGTAATACCTACTATTTATAGTTCGTCTGTTGCCCAATTATTAGGTTTAGTGCGATTTTATAGGTGGGCAGGTATGCATAAGTAAAGACTATTATAAAGCCAAATAAAACCAACACTAGTAATATATTGAATAACAATATAGGTAATATACAGGGTGAGTTTTTTTCGATGCCCACTATGGGGATCTCGGAAACTAGCAGAGCTAGAACAAAGGTTAAATGGGGAAATAATTGCAGTTTTCAATGCTCAATCTAATGGATTTTTAAAAAAGTTCATGGCTCCCTAGATATTTTGAAAAGAGTGATTTTTTGCTATTTCATCAGATCTCTGTAGCTCCGTTATTTCTGATTATACAAAAAAACTGTAGAGACAAAAAATGTAGATAATTTTGGGCTTAATAAGATAGTCTAATCCAATTTTTTATGCTGTTTGTGATTTTTGAGATATGACATAAATTTGTGTTTTTTAAATGTAAATTATAGTTGGCTGTGGCCTTATAAAATCGGCCATTTTTTGAGCTTTCCAAAGATATAATACTCAGCATAATTTTCTGATTTTTTTTTAATTTTCACATAGTCAGCCATGGAATATTTTCATAATTACGTTCTATTTTATAATTAGACATAAAAATATTTTGTTTTTAGTTGGTAACAAAATGTAACAAAATAAAACAAAAATTAAAAAACTCAAATTCAAATTATTTTTATTTTAAAATGTCACCTTTTAAAATAAAAAAGGTGTTCAAACAATCCACCATTATTATTTATGCAAATATTACATCTTTTTAAAGCTGAATTTTTCGCTTTTCTTAGAGAGCGGCTGTCAATACTGGCAATTGCTTCTAAAACAGCTGCTCTTAATTCAACAATTATTGTCTCATACTTTATTTTGTACTGTTCCCCACAAAAAGAAATCCAAAACAGACAAATCGGGGGATCGGGACTGCCAGGAAATAGGTCTATTTCTCCCTATCCAACTATTTGGATAGAGCTGATCTTGGTAATTTCTTACGGGCAAATAATAATTATGTGTTGGAGCTCCATCATGATAATTTTTGTTTTATTTTGATACATTTTGTCACCAGCTAAAAATAAAATATTTGGAAGTTCGAAGTATGTCTTATTATTCGATAGAACGTATTTATGAAAATATTCCATGGCTGACTATGTGAAAATTAAAAAAAAAATCAGAAAATTAGCCATAGCTATTTTATTTTTTATAATAACTAGGTATGCCGAGTATTATATTTGTATTATATTTTTGGAAAGCTCAAAAAATGGCCGATTTGATAAGGCCACAGCCAACTATGATTTTCATTAAAAAAACAAGTTTGTGTCATATCTCAAAAATCACAAACAACATAAAAAATTGGATTAGATTATCTTATTAAAGCCAAAATTATCTACAATTTGTCTACAGTTTTTCTGTATAATCAGAAATAACGGAGCTATAGAGATCTGATGAAATAGCAAAAAGTCACACTTTTCAAAATATCTAGTGAGCCATGAACTTTTTTAAAAATCCAAAAGGGGCATCAGATTGAGCGTTCAAAACTGCAATTCTTTCCCCATTTAACCTTTGTTCTAGCTCTGCTAGTTTCCGAGATCCCCATAGTGGGCATCGAAAAAAAACTCGCCCAGATACTTAAAACAAAGAACAATGAAACAAACTCAAAATAAAAAATGACAAAAAATATAAAAATAAAATATATACTTTTTCTTTGATGAAAACAGAAACAAAACAAAAAAATAACAAGGAAAAAAATAAATCAGTCTTTAAAAACCTAACTAATCTTAAAAAAACATTTATAAACTAAAAAAATCAGTCAAAATATAAAAAATATATCCACACATAGACCAGTTTTTATAGAACTAAATCTAAAATCCTTTTGTTACTGTTATTGGCAAATCTGTTTAGCACCGCTTTAGGGCAAGGTATATCCCTGTGAATATTATGTAAAACCGCCAACCCTACAAGTCTCTCCTGTCCCATAGTGGACCTCAACCAAGATTTGAGTCTTTTTAAAGATGAAAAACTTCTTTCGACCGAGGCAACACTTACAGGCAGTGTACACAGAATTTTCAAAAGTTCATATATTTTTGGATATATATTAGGATCAGGATCACACAAAGGTAATGTTTCAGAAGCCGAATTTGGCAGACTTTCTTTGCTTTACTTTAGTTCATTATAAAAATTAATAATAGAATAATTTTTTTTATTTTCTATTATAGACGTGTCGTGGTCCAAACGGAAGGTGTGGCACGGAGTACGGCGTAGCAGAGCTGCCGGCCGGCTTTACGCCTACGCGCCGCCGGCGCCATCGCCGTAGCGAGTTGGCGCGCGCCGCTGCCACACTACCACCGTTGCCAGTGCGCACGGTAAGTAGGTAAATATCAGGAAGTTTATTTTAGGAGTGCAAAATTGTTAATATGAATTTGTGTGAACTAGAGTCGATGACGGGGCATGGTCGGTGGTAGGGTCATGACACCGTGGCCCCACTGCAGTACATATAACCATAGTGACGTCGCTGATCTAAAAGCGCCAATATGGTCGAGGCAGTCCAACCGCCGTTACCTACCACCGAACGAAGCATCCCACAAGGCCGACTTTTCGCGAAACCTAAATCTCAGGATTTGACTTTCCACAAAGTCGTCGTCTCGTGAGGGAGACTATTGATATTGCTTTCGAAGTCGCGGTAGGTAGCTGTGGTGTAGCGGACATACGACAAAATTTGAACAAGAACGAGAATTCAAAATCAACCTTCCTTTTGTGGAGACAGTTTGGCGCGTCAAATTATCGATTTTATAGAAACTTTTATACCTATGCAGCCTGCATAGGTATAAAAGCATTCCGTGCATAATGCTGGTAATGCTTTTAATAATCTGTACGAACTAAAGGCATATTTAAGAATCAGTTATGTAATTTTCCAATAATAATTAATAAAATGATAAAAGGCAAATATGTAGTAGGTACTTACAAACTCTAATAATACTATATCGAATCAAAATTATAAAGATTAGATTCTATGGAATCAGCTGGCACACCACAAATCGCTTAGAAATTATGTGCTGTGGAGTTGCTTCATTCATGCCGATAAAGAAGGTCACTACTGCCTAAAATATTTTAGGGTAATGGCGAATTTTTAAGATTTTGCCTATTACCTTGGACAATGGGGCTTATGGGTATCTAGGTGATTTGATGATGATAATTTTAACAGTACTGGTCTATTACCATTAAATTAATAACACATTGATTTATTCTGATTATAATCTCTAGTTTAACGTTACTTTGTAAGATTTCTTATGACTATAATGAGCCACTCTAACGGATTACATAGAAAATTTGACTGAAAATATTATAAAAATTAGGAAGGTTTGTGGGTTAGGAATAATGAGATAAATTTACTAAGAAAACAATCTAAATCTAAAGGCAGAAAGATCGGAACAATGCCATTTTGTCCTGTTTCATGAATTTGGGGTTCAGCTGAGCGAGTTTCAAGTTCTATTCATTATGCACTCAAGAGGTAAACATCAGTGGCGTAACTACAGTTTAGCGGGCCTTTGGGTTGGTGGAATAGAGAGCTCATAAAGGGCTAATAAATGCGAATATTTCAGTTTAATAGGAAGGGGCTGAGTTTATTTTATTTACACTGGAGTTGGAGGTTTGTAGAGAAAAATTTAGGGGAAATAAATATTTTATTTTATTTTCCGCAGTGTTCATATGTAAAAAACTGCTGCCAATGGAATCCCACGTTACTCTTTTTAAATCCAATATTTACTAACTTGCGAGACAAGGCCACTGGATGACGGGTCTCGGTAGTTGTGGCGTGAGCCTTTGCCGATCAAGATTAGTGGCTTTGTCCCGCACCTTCGAGTGTGCTATCGTTATAATACTCCATGATCAATTGATTGCTTCGGCAATTAATTGATTCCTTAGTAAATTCATAGTCTAGACACGTTTGCCTATACCACTTCGGATGAGCCATACTGATGAGGGATCACCGTCCCGAAACTGTACTTTATATGGTCGACTATCGCTCTTTTTGTATTATCCTTAGATGGCAGTTGGCACCGTCAGTAGTGATAGTTTGCCGGTTCTGAGTATATGGTGGTGTGGTGGGTGACGAAACTAGGCCACGTCCCCTTTTACCTCCCTCTAACCAATCCTTGTGCGTCTTTCCTACCCCATTGTAACCTGTGTGTTGTACGTCTTTCCTGCCCCCTTGTAGCCTATCCTCGTGCCTCTTTCCTACCCTTGTAACCTACCCTTACTTCTTTTCTAGCCCCCCAAACCCATGGGTTGTACATATTTTGTATGTAATATTCCTATATGTTCCTATTTCCCCCCCTCTAACCTATTGTTTTTTTGTATGCATGCATATAATCTTCATCGTCTAGCCTTTGTAACCTACATAGTGTTTCCCCAATACATTACCGTATGTACTTAAAGACCTTACATTCAATTGCTCCCCTAAGGGCACATTGCTGTAAGTATATGTATTCCCCACCCATTGCATGCCATATTGATTCCTTGACTACAGGCATCCGAGTACCGCACGGGTTGGCCACCGCTCGCTTTATTCTATATATTTCTGCACACGTATGCAATTTGGAAAATTCGTCATTGCCACTGTTAGCTTCTTTTAAATTTTGCCTACGTTTGCAATCACCGACCCCGTTGCGGTCTCCGGAATCAACCGGAGTCGTGGACATGGTCGGATTTTACCAATTAATAACCACAATACGTCGACCCTTCGTCCGAAAATATGAGTCAACGTTGGAAGCCCGGAATCACCTATAGCCACACTGAGCGCAACGGTTGCCAGACCGGCCCGCTGCTCCAAACTAGATTCATTATTCCATTATGGTTAGCTTAACATAATATCATCCGGCCCAACACTAGACAGCATCAAACCGTTATTGGGATATTAATGCCTTGATCGGTCCGGAGATCGATATCATATATTTTATTATTTTGTTACATAAACATTCATTGTAAAATGGGGCAGCATGAAAGTGAGCATATAGGCAGCAATGGAAATTCATTGCAGACTGACCGGGAGTCAGGGGATGCTCCGGTACAAATTTTAATGGATGTCTGGGTGGGAGGCAGGTGACGACGTCGCCATTGTAGATATATGAGATAGCGTTTACAGGGCGCCCTGGCGCTTGTAGTATTGACAGATCTGGTCGAAGGCAAGTGGTGAACCCAATGTTTTAATACTTAGTTCACATGGTAGAAATAACAGAGCGGCATCCAAAATGTCAGATACTGACGTCGCATATTAGACTTATTAGGGGATTACATTATTTTAAAAGGATAATTCATCCTTCCAAAAGTATTTTAGTCGTGGGAAAGCTTCTTATAAAAAGCCGGGAAGAACCACATTGTCGCATTCACAATTGGAAGTATATACAGGGTGGTTCACTTTTATGTGGTAGGACTTTAACATTAGATAGAAAAAGATAATCTAAAATGAAAATTTTATATCAACATATATCGGGGAAAGCTTAGTTTCCGAGATACAGGGCGTTGAAGTGTTGGAAAAAATATGAAGTATTTTTTACACTGTCCGAACCAGTGGAGATATTTAAACCAAATTTGATGTGTAGTACCACCTTTTTGACTACGATATTTAGTGATAATATGAAGATCCTGAAATAACCAGTGGTGGAGTTATGGGTTTTCACTATCACTAAATTTAAAAAGTAATTAGTACGGACCTGTCTCACATCAACGTAAATTTTTTTTTTTCGTAAAGTTCTTTCAATTCTCTACAAAAAGTGTATCTTGACATTTTTTTGTATCTGCCACGGTTGTGTAGTAAATAAATTATTTCGTTTCCATCTCAGCCTTTTTTGCCTAAAAATGTGTTTTCTAAGATTATTGATAAATATCGCAAATAACAGAAATTAATTATGGAACACTTATCGGATTCAGCTGTTTTATTTTTAATTTTATGGAAACAATTTTAAAAATAAACTGGCACTTGGTTTGAGGTACATTACTTTATTATCATTTTAACATTTTTATCAAATCTAGTATTATTTCTTAATAATTTTTATAATTCTAAATTTGTACAACATTCAACAATTGTTCAAAATGTGATCCATTCTGTTGCACACATAATTCACTTCGACGCCTAACGGATTGAACAGCATTTTGTTTGTTTGGGGTTTGGGGCAAAAAACCCTATTAAAATTTATATGGATCTGTTTGTGCCAAAAATAAATTTCCGAAAATTTTTAGGTTATTTCTCAATATTCCGACATTTTTTGAGATTTCTGGGAGTGCGTGAAAAATAAATAAATGTATAATATGTTGGTGCAACTGGCAACAGCGCGCAGGTAGTTGCAGGCCTCCACGCGATGTTTACGAGCTCGGCCAGTCAGAAGCACCGTTAAATTAGGGGTTCAAAAATACACTTCTGAAAATATTTTTTATTTTTTTGTGTTGATTTAAAAAAATAATTTCGGATTCGAATTACGCTTTATCCACATGTGGTTAAAATTTTTGTCTTGAAATCGGCAGTAAAGTGTCCCAAAATCGTCATTAAAAGCACAGAAATCGTACAATAATGGGCTACATTATTGTACGATTTTTTCAATAAGCAGGCCTTGGCGAGATGTAAACATCAAACGTCAGACGCGGAGAAATCGCCCGTCAAAAGTGACCAAATATTCAAAACGCGGCCGATAAAGGCCCATTTAACTTTTCGTACACATTGCGAAATTGTTTCCTATAGAAGCGCAATCCTTCAGTATACATATTTTAGTAAATTTGAATATCAATAGATTTGTTGTGTAGGCTGCACGAGAAGCAGCAGTTTGGTTTTTCTGTACGAAGATGCCGTGTCTTGTCTTACTTGACCTAGGTAGAGCGATCGTCAAAGTCAAGCAACCCCGCGCGTAGTCGGTTCATGGACGGGTGATCCCTTATTATTATTTTCTTGCCTAATAAAACTTTTTTTTTTCCGATTTAAAAAAAAAATATAATACGTAGGTACCTCGGCACTGAAGTTCTTTTTATGACTCATGTGGTTTATTTGCCTCGGCCAGAGGCCTCGGCATCTAAATTCCACATGAGTCATAAAAAGTTGAACTTCAGTGCCTTGGTACATAAATAACTATTACATAATAACTGAGTCACCCTGTATACGATCTCTGTGTGTCGGACGCTTCAAAATGATCGATAAAAGCGGCATTGCCTGACATTCGATCTATGAGGGCAGTGACAAAATTTTAATTAAAAAAGTGGATAATTTTAGTTTGATGAGGATTATCTTACTATTTAAAAGGTTTTATTGAGTTATTTAAAGTATACACATATTATTCTTTGTAATAATACTCTAGACTTTGATAATACGTTTTAATTATTGCTAAGTAGGTACAAATTATATAATAGTTATTCCATGTATTCTCGGAAGTCCTCTCCGCAACAGTGCCGGCACTCTTACAGAAATTCAAATTTCAGTTTTTCGCTTCATTAAGGGCCCAAAAACAGAATAAAGGCCGTTTCCTGTATATTTATAGAGGCTCTTCATAAAATCCAAGACTTTTTCTTTAGCTTATAAGCCCATTGAGATTATGGATCGCTTTTTAACATAAAAATTGATCCGAAAAGTCTGATCTTTTCTATATGCAAAGCATATAATAAATAATAATAATTCTCACAATACTCCAAACTAGGACTAGGTACCCCAGAAGCAACTGATGCTTGTGCGGAATGTAACGTGAGGACAATAAAGACACCCAAACCGGACTCTACCTTCACTACGTACGTCAAAACAAACAACAAAAAACAAAAAAATATACAGACAGGATGATTCAGTTTTTATTCGGGAAACTTCAACAGGTGATAGAAAACAAAAAAATAACCGCACTTTATTGTATAAATTATATCTTTTTAAGGCATTATAAAAAAGTTACAGGGTATTGAAGTTGTAAAAAATATGTGGACTTTATTGAATTTTTACCAAACTAGTTGGGATATTTAAGTCATATTTGGGTGCACGTTATAACGGCATGGGTTAGCATAAAACCTGTTAATATCAAACATCTTGAATAACCAGTGGCGGGGAAGTGGGTAATTAGTACAATTGTTTTTAGAAAAAAAATTAATCACCTTGAATAACAATAAAATGTATTCAATTTCTTACATAAATTTTAATTGTAAACAAAAACGTTCTCTTAGCATTTTTTAAAATGCGTCATGGTTTCATAGCAAATTTGTATTATTTGTAGTAGGTATTTTTTGTATTATTTCGAGGTATTTCTAAAAAAATATCTAAAAATGTGCTCCATAAGTAAGACTTAAAGAAGAAATAGGTAATACCGTGCCTACTCCCATCTGCATTCCTAATAATTCAAGGTATTTGTTATACCTATCTTTGCACGGCTAAGTTTGATTAAAAATTATTTACTTGTGGAATACACTGCACGTTGCCACTATTTTTTGTAGACTCTGCTTTTTCGGTTCCTGGAGGCCAGATGTGAGCTACCGTTCATCGGGTAAACACTATTCTGGTTGTGTGAAAGTTTAAATGCCTATTTGGTTGTTGAACTGTTTTTTCAAGCATCTACCCGCATTTAGGTGAGTGTATTTTGTCGCTTTAATATTTTTCGCCATTATTTCCACTTTTTAAATCGCAAGTTGTGTAAATTTTGAGTAATTTTACCATTAATGTTTATATTATCAATAGGTATCTATTTTATCAGTTATCTTAACCTAAATTATTATATTTCTTTTAGACTAAATACACTTCCAGTTATTAAAAGTAAGCTGTTTAAAACCCTGCTCAATTTTCTCCGCACTACCAAGAACTCAATTTTTACAACGTCACATACTTTTTTCTCATCACTATACGGTCATTTGTATCATCAAAAAAATTTGTACCAATCGAGAGTGAAAGACATAAGTAAAAGGGAAAAGTTAGGTTGGCGACTTTTGCTTGTCGTAAATACCTGGTTGTCATACAGGTATAAACAGGAGAGTCGCTATTAATAATTTACAATCTGTATTCTTTAATTATTATTATTATTGTTAGCGTCTTTATTGGCAACAAAGAAAATATACATAATTAACATTAAACCAGTACTTACAAGTTAAACATTTGTTGCCAAAAGGAGAGGTTTGGATTCAATATCTATTAAGACATCTATTAATTAATTGAAATATATCATGGACTGCCTTTTTTGTCACCAACTAAAACCTATAATAATATAAAGACACAAACTTATCCTAACCTCCTTCTCAGTCACAATAGATTATGACCCTGTACCTAAACAATTTACAACATAAATGACCCCCTTTCACTCTTCGACTAAACAGTGAAGAATCATCCGCCGAGTTATCAAATCTATCCAACCACCTAATTTCTTAGTTAGTTTAACATTTAACAGAATGGAAATAAATCAATTTGGGAATATTGTATGTAATAATAAATTTGGTTCTATTAGGGTCAAAAATTAAAATACCTGGAAAAACAGTAATTCCCGCTTTTTATATGGGGTTACCTTCAAACGGTAAAATTCTATCTACAGCTTCGGAAAATGAGAAAGATTAAAAAAATTCGAATACTTGAAGCAGCTGAAATACTGAAATGATGAAATGCTGAAAATGCGGTGTCGTTCGTTGTAAAATGTAGGTGAGACAGTAGGAGTTCTCTTTGAGCAGTCATTGCATTAATGGTAGGTACTTACGTTCTTTGTTATTGTCACAGTTTTCTAATTATGTACTATGAAGTGATTTACACATTCTTGAATAATTATTACTAAATAGCTATATTTTTCGTTCATGTTATAGCTCGAACCTGAACTTAGCATACCTACTTTGTACTTATTATGACTGTTTGGCCTCTGTAAAACTCGAATAAATTCACTTTGTCGCAGAGGGCTTTAAAATAATAATTATTAATTTCCCAGAGAGATACCTACTCTGCAAAGCGTGGACCAGAAAGACACTAATAGAATAAGTTTTATGGTTCGGTTAACAAAGTAACACTTCAAAGCCCGGTTTTCAAATTTGACATATATTCAAGTTTCGGCTGCAAATGGGAGCATGCGGGTTTGCGCTGTATAATTTAGAATGGAATTTACCCTTTGTTCCGTCAGAAACATTTACCAAATTATAATCAAGAGGCTATTAACTTAAAAGGGGAGGGGACATTAACTCAGGACAGAGGAAGTGTTAAAGTCAGCGGCTTCTAAAAAAATGTTTAGAAATAGGTATTAGAAATAATTAAAAAATGAACTGCATTTTTTCAAAAGCCATTGGTGTAGAAATTATGTTTAAGGACGGGTTGCCAGTTACCCCCACAAAAACTACTAAATGGGCACTTCTTGAGCATACCTGTGGGATTTGAAAATCTAGTACGACATACCGAGTTTAAATTTTTATTGTGAGATAGAAAATAAAATATGAAAATAATTGTTCTAAATATTGTTAATTTTTAATTGCGTTTTTCGCCACCAAACTGATTAAACGACAACTTTTTCAAGTTGCCTGGAAAATTAATAAATTCTTAACAGTAAATGAAAGAACCTTTGAACGTTCAACTCAAAAAATAACTTCAACAAATTTGTTTTCTGAGCTTTCGGAGAATAAATCTTCCTGCTTTCTCAAAGATCATGTCACGTCAAAGTGAAATGGCAGATTAATAAATGTCAAATTAAAATGTCATGACAAAAGAAACAATAGCCTAGCCATCTATGGCTGATATTGTACCCTGTGTTCTATCTAATTATCTATACTAACTTCTCTTTGAATAACCGGCAATAACATTTTACCGAATTCGACTGAAAATTCAGCAACACAGTTGTCCGTATTTCCTAGACTAAATGCCGGCTTCCTTAATTTTTCATCTCTTTCCTACTTCTTTGAAAATCGGTTTGGACTTATCCTATAAAATCCTATGATTGTTATTAAAAGAGAGTTCACAAGTTTTTGACTTCGAAATTTGATTTTGTCTGGTATAATGTTTATGTTTCTTTAAACGAACGTTAAATGACCTACAAGTCTCCCCAACATAGAACTGTCCACATTCACTCGGAATTTTATAAATGCAATTTTTTGAACTTTGTACCTACCTCATTAAATGGTTATGTTTTAACGTTGAATGACACTCAACGGTTTTAACTAGCATCGATCTTGATGTATTTTTGATTTTAAATACTATTCTGACATTAAAACGATTGCCTATGCGTTTTAGTTTATCTGATAGTCCAGGAATATAAGGAATAATTAAATTTACTGGTCGGTCCACTAGATTTATTTCTCTAATTGTATTACCAATGTTATTTTGTTGGCAATCCTGAAAATCTTGCTCAGCAAATTCAATAGGATAACTATTCTTCTCAAGAACACAAGAACATGTTTTATATGTTTAATTCTCTCCTCAAATTTTGGGTTATTAGAACAAATCGTTTTAGCCCTGTCATATAAACTTTTAATTACTCCATTTTAACTCCAATCATCATATTAATGTTAAAAATTAATTCAAAGTTTGTATGACAGGCCTAAAACGATTTGTTCTAGTAACACACAATTTTAGGAGGAAATTAAACATATAAAATATGTTCTTGAAAAGAATAGTTATCCTATTGAATTTGTTGAGTAAGTTTTTCATAGGATTTCCAAAAAATAACAATCCTAATAAGTATAATTACAGATATAAATCTGGTGGATCGACCAGTAAATTTAATTATTCCTTTTATATTCCTGGACTATCAGATAATCTAAATCGCGTAGACAATCGTTTTGTGGGCCATTTAACGTTCGTTTAAAAGAACATTAAAATTATAACAGGCAAAATCAATCAAAATTTCGAAGTCAAAAATATGTGAACACTCTTTTAATAACAATCATAGAATTTTGTGGGATGGGTCCAAAAAAATTCTCAAAGAAAAAGTTGGAAATAGACGAAACATTAAAGCAGCATTTAGTCTGCGAAATACGGACAACTGTGTTGCTAAATGTTCAGTGGAATTCAGTAAAATATTATTGCCGGTTATTCAAAGAGAAGTTAGTATAGATAATTAGATACATATGGTACAATAATTACATGGTACGATAATTAGATACATGGTACAATATCAGACAGGTGGCTAGGCTATTGTTTCTGTTGTCATGAAATTTTAACTTGACATTTATTAATCTGTCATTTCACTTTGACGTATAATACCGTGATATGAAAATAACTGCTACCTTACACGCTCTGTATCTCGAAAACGTTCATGTGTATTCGAACTTTTTGTTCTAAAGTTACTTTTTCCACAAATTGTCAAAGTTTTCCTACAAAAACCGCAGATTTAAGATTTACGGGAAATATGGTAATTTATTACTTATTATAGCATTTTTGGATTAAAATAACATCCGTTATTTTGATTTTTGTGTTTCTAAATATGAATTAACTTTTTTCAGCATTTAAAATTTTAAAAGATTTTCTTCCTTATGTTGGATACATTTTTGGAGCACGCCTATGTAACTCAATTTCATATTTCAAACATTGCATTAATGTCACTCATCATTTTTATATTGAAAATACACTTTGCAGATATTATGGAGGAACTCACCTTGTAGACGTCATAGTTCTCGATAATGGAGTCGAAGCACGTATAGAGATCATTCAGCAGATCGACGACCTGTAGTGGCGTGCTGCCAGCCGAGATAGCAGTAAATCCTTCGATATCGCTGAAATAGATAGTAACGCAGTCGAAGGTTTCTGCGATGACTGTCTCGCCCATAATGAGGTGTTGCGCTACACTCTTTGGCAGGAGCTGATAAAGCAGCTCTTCGCATTTTCGCTTTTCGTCCAAGTAATCGGCAGTGCGCTCTTCGACGAGTTGTTCGAGGTTGTTCGCGTACTGTTCCATGCGGGTCAAGAGGTTGTCGAGAAGGTTCATCTCGTTTTCGCTGAAAACAACAAGAGTTATTTTTAAATAATAATATATACACTGGTATACAGGGTGATTCACGTAAGTGGTTCATTAGAAGTTTACGGGGAAGGAGTATGAATTTTGATTTGAAATTTTGGTTACTTATATAACAGGTTGTAAACTTTATTTCTAAAATATTTTCAACTTCCGATCACTTCCGGTTATACCGGAAGTCGATAGCAACTTTTTTATTTCAAATAGAACACCCTATATATTATTACACCATTTGGTTCTCTGATAAATTCCAAATCTTTTTTCTAAATATAATGTGTACCCTATTCCTAACCCTTTTCGAGATATTCGCAAATTTTTGATTTTTTTTTAGTGTTGCAGCCATCGACCATAGTGATGATAACTTTGAAATTTATGAATCTGGAAAATTGAAATTTTGGACTGTCATAGGCGAAAGTCAACTTTATTAAATGGTCTGTATGCCATTTCAAAATATTGTACAGAGTGTTCGGGAAAAAATTCCCAATATCAACATCGAAAAATTGAAAAATCTCATTTTTGGAACCCATATTTTTTTATTGCACCATTGAAATGCTTGTGAAAAGACAGTTCAAAAAGATATAACACACTATATGTCTAAATGAAGCGGTTGCTTCGTTATTACGCAAAATACGTATTTGTTCTGCTCTGTATCAACAAAGATGCCATTTCTCAAGAGTCAAGGAGCGTCACATTATAGGGCCATGGAAAATGAAATAACGCAATTATATGACAAGGTTAAGGGCCATTTAATAATATTTTTCCCTGAGAAGCAACAATACAAAATTAAATAATATTAACAACTACATAATAATAGTTAGGTACTAGAAGAAAAAACAAGAAACTACATATAAGTAAAACACTTTTTACATTTGCTTCTCTTTCTTTGGACCTTGCCATGGACTATGAAATTTCGTTCGAACTTTCTGAATTTTCTTTTCGCCAAAGGTGGTAAATGTAAATGCCTTTCATTAAAAACTCTAATTGTTCTTTCTAAAATTCTTTTACACTCTCCATGAGTGTAAAACCTATTCAAAATATCTTCGTTAGAATAGTTAATTTGAGCCATTCTTGTCAACAGTTAATATTTTATTGTTTGGAACACAATAAATGACAATCACAAATGAAGAATCCATGGTAGCCTATTAGAAAAGGTCCGTTGTTTCTTGATATGGAGCAGCAAAAATACATATTTTGCGTAATAACGAAGCAACCGCTTCATTTTGACATATAGTGTGTTATATCTTTTTGAACTGTCTTTTCACAAGCATTTCAATGGTGCAATAAAAAAATATGGGTTCCAAAAATGAGATATTGGGAATTTTTTCCCCTGTACAATATTTTAAAATGGCATACAGACCATTTAAAAAGTTGACTTTCGCCTACGACAGTCCAAAATTTCAGTTTTCCAGATTCATAAATTTCAAAGTTATCATCACTATGGTCGATGGCTGTCCATGCCCCACTTTTCGCGGTGTACTAAAAAAACTTTAAATCGAAGCATACTTGACGTCAAATAAATAAGTCGATTTGACTAACTATACTTTTATTAGATAAACAAAAAAATACTAGTTAAGAAATTTATCATAAATAAGTAAACATAAATAAATATTATTTTTGAAAATATATTTTGGTACTCATGATAATTGCAAATAATCAACACCTAAACTTTGCCTTCATGAAACTTACGAATACAGCTCTGTAATCAGCCGAGGGCGAACTTTTTTCGAAACACGATGTTGCCGAAACCCGAAATTAAATAACTTGAAAAAACTACGTGCCCAACAAATGAAAAATTATTATTTAACCTGGAACCTGTGTTCCTTTGTTTAGGACACCGTTCAACCACGACATGAAATTATAAAAAAACGGAAGTTCATTCCATGTCGACTTATCAATCCATACTGACGGTCGCTGGTCTGCCAAGCTACCGAAAGGCTAACAGGCGGCTTCATTCCTTGCTTCCTTGCGCCGAGTTTCTTTCATCTCTGCTTACAACTGCCAATATTGCCAATATTTCTGTGAAAAATATGATTATTGTGGCGTCCAAGCACATTTTTCTTTGCGAGTGAGAATTTTTGTAAATAACTTGCGCGTATGGGGATTTATGAAATCTTCAGTGAATAACTAGTGTGACGGAGAATCACGCAAGCCTGTCAGACTCTTTGAACTTTTACTTCAAATAAGGCCTCTAACAAGAGGGCTGCATTATTTTATCGGTTGAATTTTGTTTTTATTGACAGTTATTAAGTTGTTGTTGATGATAAGTATTATTTTATGAAGACAGTCGCAGGATTCATCCGGAATAAACTCAGATCCATCATATTCTGCCTGTGAAAGTTTCCAATCAAAATAACACCTTAAATTTGCATCGTATGTATCGATTGGAATATCTAGATTTACAACGAAAACAAACTACGCATGGAGTGGCAACAAAAGCTGTCGGCAGCCGTGCTGTATATTATATCTAGCAATAAATATTTCTCCAAGTACAAGGTCTCTTCTATGCAGAATAATTTACCTATATTTGAGTCACGCAATCTTTGCAAATACTGCGCAGCTAATATATTCCTGCAATATACATTGTATACCAGAAAACAAAACGAATCCAGAATATAAAGACACCTATTCAGGAAAACTCGCATTACTGTTGTAATTTTAGCTTCAGAAATTATTATTATAAATTATTCCTGGGAAGTCTCCTGGCGATACCGAGTTGGAAGTTTTTTTTCAGGAAATGTACGTAATTATTAATTAGCAAGCTCACCAACAACCCTATGTAGAGTCGATGAAACTTCCAGACACAAGCCTTTCAACGGTATAAATAATTATAACTTTCAGTGAATTTTTTTTGTTGTTATCCCGTTGTCAATAAGATTTTTTGGCCAATGGAAACTTGGGGACAGATGAGCACTTTGTTAGTGAATTTTTTCCATATTTATAATAGACACGAGGGAAATACTAAAAAAAACTTTTTCATGAATGCTAAAGTTGGAGATAAAAATGTGGGCGTGCTTTTACGAGTGTACAGGTTGATATTCACCCCTTATTTCTTTATAGTCGTATATTTTTGATCCTAAAAAATGTATTTCTAAATCTGTATTTATAAAAATCGTTGAACATCAAATACAAAAGTTACAAGGGTTAGGTTTTCCTTTAACAACCTGTATATTTTTGCTTTCTAAAATCTACGCTTCTGTTCCCACCGTCGGTAATAAAAAGGCTGTCAACTCTGAAGAAACGATAATGAATAAAACGGGAAAAAGTTTTCGCTTATGCCACTATAAAACAAATATTTCAGCAGATTTTCTTTAGTGTCGGTTTATATATTGTTTTTATAGATTTCTTGTCTTCAACAAAAAAATCAAAACTGTTAGAAAATATGCCTTTTTTCTTCTAATCTTAGTCCACTAAATGATTCCAATCCAGCAGAAAAAGGTAGTATACTCGTATGTATACGTAGCAACTAAGGCATGTTTTATTTTTTTTATACTACTAGTAATCCTTCAAGAAATAGATAATTTTAGCAAAATTACTTGTCAATTAAAGTTTTGCCAAGACGGTGGGTCCCACATACGAAGCAAAAAAGCGTAAGTTTAAAGTTTTTATCATTTTTCTATGTAGTTTAGATTCAAGCCGTTTTAGCTTCCTAAAATTATGATATTGTGCATACCTACATATTTTTTACTTCGTATGCAGATGTACAGGGTGGTCAGATAAGAATGCAAAGTGTTGTATCTCGGAAACTGTGTTGTTTTTGAAGCTTCCAAATAAACAAGCGCGGTAGCTGAGTTTTACTTTAAACGTTTATTTGTACAGCATTACAACATCTTTACAATTGACATTTGACAGTCACCTACTAGCTATCATAGAATAGACAAAACTACCAGTACATAAACCAACAATGCACTTATCACACAGAAACTATTCGTCGTAGAGACTTTTGGTAAATTTTTTTATAATAAAGTCGCCACGAGAAAAACCTGGAAATTATTTTCAGATTTCCGCCATCTTAAACTTTTAAAGTGATTTTTCCCTGAAATCCACCTAGTAATGTTACCAAAATAATATATGCTTTTTAAAGGTAAGCTTTATTCGAGTAATTTTTGTTTAACACTTTTTGACATATCTATTAAAATAAGTCTCGTTGGAAAAAGCATTTTTATTGGTCCATCAAACCCATCTTACCCGTGATATGTCTAAGTCTCAGTGATGCCGCTAGAGCGCGTTTTTTGATATAATACCAGAAAATTGCAAAATTCTCGAAAAAATTAAACGCAACAATATTACTTTTTTGCATAAAAATGTAGTGAAATTATACCTAAACAGGCTAGTGAAAACCGTATCTCGATATCCTATTCCTAGCTGAAAATATCAAAGAAAGAAAATTTAGTTTTATCATAAAATTTTAAAAAGACGCTGTTACACCGGTATTTATTCTTATTTGTTTTTTTTTTAAGATTTAATGATAAGCTTTCATAATTTTATAATTTTTTAATTATAAAAGTATACTTATAAAAGTATACTTTTATAATTAGGGGCATAATAATCAATGCATTTAATATGCAAGTGCAAGGTAGGCAAAATACGAAGGGTAGGCCGTAGGTCATGGAGGAAAAACAAATGCCTAAAATCAACTTGTCTGGCAGACTAAATTTATATTTTTTAAAATAGAACACCCTATATATTTTTGCATTTTTGAAATCTGCTTGTCAAGGCGATCAACATGATATGAAACTTTTTTTATCATTATCATTTTCCGTTTTTTAAATATTCCGTTTTCAAATTTAATACTACATTTCCTTAACTAAAATTTGTGGATTTCGTGATAAATATAGACGATGAATGAAATGAAAAAAAAATTTGTTTTAACCAAAAGAATAACGTGAGAAAATTCCAAAATGTGTAGGAGTTTTTTCAGATTTTACTGATATCCGATATTCTGCAAATGAAATAAGAAGAAAGAAAAGGTAGTATATCTACAAGAAAATATGAATATATCGAATATTATAGTGGGGGGTAGAACGTAGAAGAAATAGGAAGTTTACATAACCAAGAACAATGAATGTTTACCCTATACCTTCTACCTAAGCCCTTCTAGAGAGTAGTTGTAACTAAATTTTTTTTATCGCCAAAAAGTAAATACATGGTGGCTCACTATAAATTGACACCCCCCTTAACAGGATTATTGAATTCTACTCATTTTTCCAATTCCAACGAAGTATAATATATTACGTTATATGTTAGCTCCAACCGTTCGTTCATAACTGAGCGTTTTCTGTTGGGGATTATTCCGTGAGGTGCCGTCGAAGACAAATGCCAAATTATAGTAATAATTATCAAAGTCTAGAGACTCTGGACGCTGTAACTATTGACAGTTTGCAAGTATATTTACGCTTTGGAAAATAAAATTGGCTATTTTAAAATTTCAGGGAAAATAAAGAAGGGAAATTGAGAGAAATGAGAAATTTTAAATAGTAACATAGTTAACGTCAAATTTATTGTTTGAAATTAAATTTTTATTGAAAACGACAACATTTAGAAAAAGGTTATATTTTTTGTATTTTTTTGTGGGGTTATTTAAAAACAAAATTTATTATGACAGACCGGAAAATGTATAAACACTGAAAGGTAGAATCGGGAAGAAATCCACATATTTGATACTGAACACAGCAATTTTATCGTTGACTCGATAAACAGAAAGTTATTAGTAGCAAATATCAATAAATTCATTGAGCAAGATGGAGGACATGTGGAGCATTTGTAATACGTATATCGTTTTTCTAAATGTTATTGTCGTATTCAATAAAAATTAAATTTCAAACAATAAATCTGACAAAGTTTATTAACAATGTTACTATTTAAAATTTCTCATTTCTCTCAATTTCCCTTCTTCATTTTTCTCTGAAATCTTAAAATAGCCCATTTTGTATTATATAGCGTGAATAATCCCTCACAAAAAAGGCTGATTTCTGAACGAACGGTTGGAGCGAACATATAATATATGCATACTTCGTTGGAATCGCAAAAATGCGTAGAATTCAATAATCCAAAAATATATAAGGTGTTTCATTTAAAAATATATATAAGTTATGTCTGCCACGGCTTTATAGAACACACTGTATAATGTCCCATAGCGTCACAAAAAACTTTGTATTAGTATCTTGAACTTTTGTAAAAAAAACTTTTTTCCAACCCCAAAAACTAAGAATAAAGGGGGGGGTTGTTAATTATAGTGAGCCACCCTGTACATACAAATTTATAGGGGTGGTCGAAGACGTAGCGAGGGCACCCTGTACCTACAAAATAAGCTTTAAAAACATCCAGTAGTAAATGCTCAGTACAAGCCACATATTTTTTTAAACTTTAACATTCTGTTCTATATCTTTCTTATAAGGCCCCAAATAAAAGTTCATAAAATATACTGGCAAAACTTTTCGATATTATATTGATCATAGGAAATACTTCCTGGTTGGGTTCTTACTTTTCAAGGACATCTGGATATCTTTGATGGCTTTCTCGATTTTTGTTGATTAAAACCAGGTTGGTTTTGTGTAAATTGTGTACCTATTCAACTAGGTGAAGTTAGATATATTTTTTCACGATTTTATTTAACTTGCCTGTGCTGTTAGTATGTATGTATGGGTGTAGGTATGTATGTATGTATGCATGTATGGATGTATGTATGTATGGATGTATGTATGTATGTATGCATGCATGCATGCATGCATGTATGTATGTATGTATGTATGTATGTATGTGTGGGTCGAATCTTGCTGAATTAGTACCTCTTCTTGACATCTGATTGAGGTGCATATATCTTTAGTTCTGGTGACAAAACAATATGCAATACTCGATATTTTGATACTTTCAAAATGGTGTATTTTTTGTCAACCCCCTTAATATGTGTATCAAATGAAAGGGCTTGAAGAGTAGAAAACGATGAACTCAGTGACATCACACTAAGTTCAATATGGTCGCCGCTCCAAGATGGCTGATTACATTTTCTTTTCGGAATCTTGCAACTGAATTTTAAACCACTTCCACACAATGAATTGAGCTGAAATTTTGCACAAACTTTTGATTCTGGTTACAATGCAATCTAGTGTACTCAGAAATGTGATTTTTTGAAAATGGCCTTCGCTCCAAGATGACGGATTACCTATTTCTTCAAAACCTCCTCGACATGGGTATCAAACGGACTGAATTTCTTTACCACCCTTCTGACATGGAAATCACAAAATGAAATAAAAAATTAAAAGAACCTTTTTAAAAACAGGCTTTTATTTAAGCCATGTACTAAAACGAATAAAATAAGTTTGGGTTTTCGTTACGATAATTCAATGCCAAATTGCGACAAACTTTTTTAAATCGAAAAGCTTGTCGCGGGAATTGTAAAGAAAATACGCATACTCTGGTAAGCAGGTACTTGCTTATCAACCCATCACTGCCCAATAAAATTAATTGGCGCTTACTTTATGAAAATGTTTTTATTTAAAAAACTTTGTCGCAATTTGGCATTGAATTATCTTAACGCAAAACTAAACTTATTTTATTCGTTTTCGTACATGGCTTAAATAAAATCTTGTTTTTTAAAGATTTTTTATTTTTTATTTTTATAAACAGAATGCGTTACGTTTGCAACAATCAGCATGCCTCGAACTGCCTCGAACGACCGCGCCGCGATAGTATCGTAAAATTGGTTTTAAATTATGTTATGTGGCCGGCTGCCGGCTGTAACCATTGAAAGCGGTAGTAGCTGGCGGGGTGAAGTGTGTGAAGGGGGGTACCCGATGGCAGTGCTGCCGATATTACAATATGGTAACGCATATTTTCAGCGAAACAGAACAAAACAAAGTATAGAGGAAAGTACCCTAATATGAGACCACATTACAATAACATTATAATATATTATAACGCGCAAACTTACGTAGAATACGAGTCTCTATTTTCACTGCAGTTTAAGTAGGATTGCCAAATATTAACAGTTGTTGTGTAAATGAGAATCATGAAAAAAAGTCAAATTTTCAATTTTTAAAATAGGGTGCCTAATATGAGACACTCATATCCAGGTTTAACAGAAACACTACTTGCCACAAAATAATTTTTATTTCAAAAAGTTTAAAAGAATTTCAAATTAACCTAGTATACGATAATTTAGTTACACAACACTTGACACACTTAACAGGTTCCTAATATGAGATAGTCTCATATTATGGTTTAAAAAAATACTAATTACCACAAAATAATTTTTATTTCAAAAACATTAAATTAATATCAACTTTACACAGTATACAACGCTTTAATTATATAACACTTGACATTATATTCAAATTATTAGTAATCTAAATTGGATGAAGCGAGTCTCCTTATATGAGATATCTCATATTAAGAACACTGGGGTGTCTCATATTAGGAATCCGATGTACATATCATAGAATTTTTTGCCATCGTTAACAAATGTTATTAAATGCGTTATATAACTATAACTTAATTATAATATAACTTTTATTCAATACAACAGGGTACAAAAATATATTAAACACCACGTTATTCAGAATTACACGGTAAGTTTGTGCACGTACGGTTGAAGTAAACAATGCCGTTTTAACCTAAAAATTTAGATGAGCTAGACACTGTACTACATGTGGCGACTTATACCATTAGTAATTATTTGAGACATTTCCAGCTAGACCGAGACTCTTACTTTAGAAGTTAGTGTGGGGTCTTATATTGGGAACTGTCTCATATTAGGGTACTTTCCTCTAACTGTACATTCCGCCCGCCTTGAAAGACCTGGCTTTCAGAAGAATATAAATTCCCTGAAAAAACTAAGTACAACTGTAAAAAGATTGTACAAGTCAACATCAACACACGTGAATTTAACATGTTACACGGTACCTACTGATTGGCAGAACACTCACTTTCACAAGACCACGTTTAAAAACTCCTGTGTTCGTTTTGACGGTTACCACGCCGATACCTAATTCGGTCTTTACCCGAATGGAGTTCAAACACTCTTCCGAGCTTCCACTGTTGAGGTTGTAGATTATCTTCTCTCAGAAGTACCAAATCGTTTCCTTTATCGGATCTTATTTCTTGCATTCCACTTAGTTCTGGGTTGCAAAGAACTTAGATACTCGGATGACCAGCGTCTCCAAAAGTGCTGGACGAGTTTTTTGAGTCTTTCATTGTTAGTGAGTCTATTTATAGGTAGACGACTCACGTCTGTTTGTGGTAATGCAGTCATTTGGGTGGTTAGATTAAGGTATAAGAGGACGAAAGTTCAGGATTGCCTATATTCAGGCGCGGTCATATCCATTTGCGAAGGGGGGGCCATACCTGGATATGTACTCCTTTAGGCGGTTTTTAAGTACCTACTATTACAATAAAACTTCAATAAGGCGATATCACAAAAAAATATATTCCTCACAAAAATAACAAAAATAAAGAAATATTATATTTTTCTTGAAATCGGCAGTGAAGTGTCCCAAAATCGTCATTAAAAGCACATAAATCGTACAATAATGGGCTACATTATTGTACGATTTTTTCAATAAGTAGGCCCTGGCGAGATGTAAACATCAAACGTCAGACGCGGAGAAATCGCCCGTCAAAAGTGACCAAATATTCAAAACCCGGCCGATAAAGGCCCATTTAACTTTTCGTACACATTGCGAAATTGTTTTCTATAGAAGCGCAATCCTTCAGTATACATATTTTAGTAGATTTGAATATCAATAGCTTTGTTGTGGAGGCTGCACAAGAAGCAGCAGTTTGGTTTTTCTGTACGAAGGTGCCGTGTCTTGTCTTACTTGACCTAGGTAGAGCGATCGTCAAAGTCAAGCAACGCCGCGCGTAGTCGGTTCATGGACGGGTGATCCCTTATTATTATTTTCTTGCCTAATAAAACATTTTTTCCGATTTAAAAAAAATATAATATGTACCTCGGCACTGAAGTTCCTTTTATGACTCATGTGATTTATTTGCGTCGGCCACAGGTCTCGGCAACTAAATTCCACATGAGTCATAAAAAGTTGAACTTCAGTGCCTTGGTACATAAATAACTATTAAATAAAAATTATGTAAATAAAATTTTTTGCATGTGCGTTGGTTATATACACTGTATCCACAGATTGAGTTCACATAAGGTGTAAATAACAACAAATTTTCGAATTGAAATTTGAGCTTCTGGGGATCAGCCGTGCTTGGTTTTAAACTAATTTGTGACATAATTTTACTTTCGAAAAATCACGTAGGTATGCCTTGGAAATTATGAAGACGAAATGTTATTAAGGAAACTTGTTTAGAATGAAAAGCTGAGTCGGTTTGCGAAATTTCGAAAGTCTAGGCCTATACTTTGATTTTTTGGCATTTTCACACTTTTTTAGAAAAGTGCATTTTGTGTAGTTTTTATATCAAAATGTTATTAAGAAAACATGTTGACAATGAAAAACTGAATAGGTGTGAAAAATTTCAAAAGCCTAAGTCGACTTTGATTATTTCTGCTAAAAAATTAAAACTTACAAAAATCAAAATGGACCTAGGCTGTGCAATTTTTCACACCTATCCAGTTTTTCATTAATAACAAGTTTTCCTAATAACATTTTGATGTGAAAACTACACAAAATGCACTTTTCTAAAAAAAAGTCGGAAAAATGCTAAAAAAATCAAAGTATAGGCCTATAGACTTTCGAAATTTCGCCGTACAAGTTTCCATTTTGCCGTAAAACCTACAAAAAGGGCACTTTACTGATTTGGAAAATTAGTTTTTTCATAATTTCCAAGGTGATTTTTCGAAAGTAAAATTATATGTCATAAATTAGTTTCAAACCAAGGAGCGCTGATCTCTAGATTTTTTTTTGTTATTTACACTTTATGTGAACTCAATCCCTGGACACTGTAGGTTAGATAATATTAGGATATTAGTAATATTATTCGTATCTATTTTTTATTTATTATTATTTTTTCATTTTGTTAGAGGAGGGGCATGGCCCCAATGCCCCCCCCCCTAAGACCGCGCCTGCCTATATTTGATATAACACCGTATAGAGACCTTCATAAGTTATACAGGCGTCTTTTAAAATTCGTACTAAATGAAATTTAGTAAACGTGACGGCTGCCTCCCATAATCCAACAAAGTGTAAAGTTCGATGCAGAATAAAGTGACATTGTATTCTATTTTTAGACATATAATCTTCAAAATCAGGTGACTGTTCCGAACCTTTAAGCCGTTTAACTTCCTTTTTTTAATTCAGAATTTGCGGCTATAAAATTTGTCGCATTATCATACTTAAATCTTAAAAGATGATGTTTGCAGCCGTTTGTCTTACATTCTTCGGTTGGATGAAATGGTCTAAAACAGTTAATGCAAAGTTTCTTTTTTCAACCAGTTTCTGTAAGTTATTTTGGTTTATTATCTTTGTTATCTAAAACATATGAGATGTTTGTTTTATTTCCCTCCTATTTCCTATTGATCCTTCGTCTAGTTGTTGAAATTGTCTCAATTTATTCTGAACGTGTTCTCAAATTTTTAATTTTGTTATTTGTCTTTCTTACGTAATCTTGATGCCATTGTCACCTAATAATGCTACATTTGCAATTGGCGATTTTTTAGTTACTAAAATGCACACAAGTCTTTATCAAAATTCTGATAAAAACAAGATTTCTAAAAAATAAATTAGCTGTGGATTGCTACTTTTCAAATTAACGTTTTTCTGAGGTGGTTGGAAGTTAGTTGACCTGCAAAGTGATGCAGTATAGTTTCATATATATGCCACTATCTGTCAAATATGACATGGCTATAGACGGCAAACACACATTCTACCCACGATGGGTCTGAGCCAATCAGCGCAACAATAAGTTCACATTTTTGGGGTTCACCTATTATTTATATTGAAAGGACGTAGCTAAATCGATTTCTGATTAATCAGCCATTACCGATGGGTGCTGTGTGCTTTTTAAAATGACTCCCTTTCAAAAATTGGGTAAAATGAATTGGCTACGAGGAAAATTCAATTAAATTTTTGGGATAAACACAAAGGCATTTTTTAACGTCTTCCGATCTCCACGCACAAAGGGAGTAGATTTTCAATTATTTTTTTGCTTGGGCAAAAATTTCTCCTGTCACGGGCACAAAGTCCTCTCCAGACCTTATTAGGGCTCAAATATACAAAAAAATTGTTTCCATTCAGCACGAATACGTAGAAACAACAAACACTTTAAATAATATTTAAGACTGGAGTTAATAGAAGGTTGGGTCAACGTTTAATAATATACCTAATTATACTGTGGTAAGTTAGGTCCTGGTTGGATTCGAGGGTATCCGGAAATATATTAAGGAGGATCGGAATTTTACCTACTTTAAAATCAAATATTTTGATTAAACTGTCAGCACCTTCTACACACAACTAATTAGAAGGTTTTATTAAATTAACAGTTTTATTTTGATTCTCCTAAAGTTCTTTTGATTTTACCTATAAGTTACATCCAAGGAGTATCGTAAAATTCGTCATATTTATTATAATTTTAAATTTTCTAAATAAAACATCCAGGCAAGGACCCTAAATTGAAATCAAAGTATAGTTAAACTAGTTATAGTTAAACTAGTAAAACTGTTTTATAAGTCTTCTTGTGACATATTTTATAAAACTGTTTTGGCTTTTGTTGAGCAAATTGTTTTATTAGCAATTTTTACCTTATATTTTAAAAACGTTAATAATAAACAGCTAATAAAATTGTTTTAAATTAGCTAGTTAAGGCATATTTATATGTGTTCTAATAGCATATTTTATAAGAGAAAGATGTAATATAAAGGTTTTATATTGATCTCAAACGGTGCATCAAAGGAGAAATTATACGATCGAAGACAAAACTATTTTTAATGGTTCTATAAGGTACTCTAAAATTACAAGACTTAAATGCGATTCTTTTTTAGTTGATATAAAACATGCAATAAAATACCACGCCATTTCTATTTTCGTACAGTGATTAAACAGTTGATAGATCGTCAGTCAGCGTGGTATTATTTGTTTTTATTGCAGCAAATGTGGTTTAAGTAAGTGTGGAAGAAAAAAATTGTGGCTTTCCTAGAAACTTAAGAAATAAATGTTAACAGAATGCTCAAAACTGCACCTTCATTTGTTGAAATCGACGAAGAGACGCCAGAAACAATACACTTGCTATGCATAGAGAAGATCGTAGACTTATAGAAAATCTAACAGGATCCGTCAATCGAAAAAAAAAAAAGAATTGTGCAAGAATTGTGCAATAAGACAATAAAGGTACTTTCAACTCATAATTCACTCTCATTAATGTTATATAAGAGCATTGTGAGGCACTAATAATTTTTTAGCTATATAAAACTAAACTATTATAAAACAGAATGTTTTATAAATGTTAACAACATACTTGGTGTTTTATTTCCATTTAAAGTCGCATTATAGCCGTTCCTAAATACATTTACAGAGCAGATAATCAGTCTTTACATAACACAATATCGTATTACAGCTGTATAGATGTATTTTAATGTACATACGAAATACATCTATCATAAGAACAAGATGGACGACATGTATCGGGAATTACTAGACGCTAAAACCCAGTGCTGCCAGGTTTCAAAAACAATACTGCCTTTTTCAGGGATATCATATATAATTATTCTAGACAGCTATTATTCATATACAGTATGTTCGACAAGTACCTCCGCGTAATGAGCTTACAACATTTAAATTTATTAAATATATTATTAACTTAACAGAATACAAGGTTTAATGTAAAATAGGTAGACATTAATAATAATTCCAACCCTTACAATACTCCAGCAATACCCCACAAGCTATTGTTTTTATTTAGGCTTCATTGCTATTTGCTTTTTCCCAATAGAGCTAGGATAGCATTTGTTCAAGTATTACGGAAAACCCTAGAAAACTGTAGTAATCCCAAGTGCATATATTTTTTTACTTTTTTGGAGTAAGCCACTAATAATTTACATAATTACCATATCTCATCTACGGAGAAAATAATAAGTTGAAAATAAATGACAAAACGATTGTCAACAACAAAAAGGGTTAACATCTTTATGGGACTAAAGCTTTAAATGTATTGGGGACGTGAAATGTGATCATCTTTTTATTATCAACATTTCAAAATTAAATATTTCGAAAACGGAAAGAGAGGAGAGAAACTTTTTTGATTTACTGCAAACATATTTTGTATCGGTTATCTTTTATGAGACGACTTAATTATATAATTGATAAGACCACCTTAAAATAATTTGAACCCCTACAACTTTATTTTAAAAATTTTCTGTAGCTCTAAGAACATAATTAATATTTAGAAACGGTAGAATAATCGACCTTGCCTCGCCAGAAAATTTTACTCAGAAACCCCGGAGGGCAGTTTCAATTTAGGACTTTTATTATTTGTATAAATGTCATGTTTGTAAATTCGCAACCAGTATATCAACAACTAAGATACAAATTGGTCTTAGATGAGAGGATGTTATTTTATTATTTGTAATCCAGAGCAAAATAATGCTTAAGATGGCTTTATAAACAAGGGTAAAATGCAAATTCACAGCAATTTTGTAATAGTTTTGAAATGCATTTATAAACTATTTTGTTTTACAATAAAGGACCCCGCACATTTTCTTATTACAATCCGGCTCCCGGTAATTGTGCTAATTTTTTTATATGTTATTCTACACATCATTCAGATCAAGTCCCCATGGGCAGAAAGTCCTAGGACCCCAAGGTTCAGAGATACAGGGTGTTCACGAAATATTGGAGACCCCCCTTAACTTTCTTATTTTTGACCAGAGAAAAAAGTGTTTTATTTGAAAGTTGTAGAAAATTTTCTCTACTTTCCAACGCCGTTTTCAGAAAGAAAATCGAACGTCGCGTTTTCAAGGTAGAGACCTAATTTTTTTTAATGTAACTCACACAACTTTCATATAAAACACTTTTTTCTCTGGTCAAAAATAAGAAAGTTAAAGGGTCTCCAATATTTCGTGAGCACCCTGTACAAACCTTCAAAGATCGGTATTTTAGCCATACGGTAACATACAGGGTGTTCCATTAAAAAAAAACAAATTTAGGTCTCTGCCTTGAAAACGCAACTTTCGATTTTCTTTCTGAAAGCGGCGTTGGAAAGTAGAGAAAATTTTCTACAACTTTCATATAAAACACTTTTTTCTCTGGTCAAAAATAAGAAAGTTAAGGGGGTCTCCAATATTACGTGAACACCCTGTATCTCTGAACCTTGGGGTCCTAGGACTTTCTGCCCATGAGGACTTGATCTGAATGATGTGTAGAATAACATATTAAAAAAAATTAGCAGAATTAACGGGAGCCGGATTTTACTAAGAAAGTGTGCGGGGTCCTTTACAAAACTATGCCTTACAAGTTTAATAAAACAAATATTCAAGGTCAAACAGTTTAAATTAACGAAAAGAAATTCCAAGCAAAACACAAATTTCAAAAATTGTTTTAGTGTGAGCCCATAAAAATCATTGCTTTTTAAAGCGGCTATATAAAAGAAGCAGAAGTGTTTGGTTACTAAAATGCGCCGTATGCGAAATTTTTAGAAATATAAAGCATAGATAGTTTAAGAGAGGTAGGAAATTACAAAATCATAACAGTATAATAATGTATTTTTCATCTTTTCTCAGTGTAGGGGGCTTAAACTTCCAAACCATATACAGCCCTGGGCTTAGGTATGGGAAAAGCCAGGTCTCGTGGAATCGGTAGTAGTTAGCTACATGACAATAATAAGTATGTGAAGAAATGTATCTATGTTACACATTATTACATGACAATTTTCTAATTTATATTCAATCAATGAATCAATGTTTTATATTCTGCGTTTAGGATATTTTCACTTAGAAATTTTTATTTTCGTCCAAAAATCCCGCGAGTAAAATCTTCAACGTAAAGGTGAATAAGACGATGAATAGGAGAACGTTTCAGATGTTATGTTTGCAGACGACGATCAAAATGAAGGTGTCGCCTCGCGGGTGATATAGCAACAAAATGTGATTTATTTTTAGTTATTTGACCAGCTTATATCGCCTGCTAAAATTAACCGCCGGGTGCTATTAGCGCCCTAGCACCCTCCTAAAACCGGCGCTGACAGCAACATTACTCAAACTGAATGGGCGGGAACTGTGAAAGTAGTGGAGAAGGCGGACCTTGGGTCTTGCCTTTATGCACACCTAGCGCCATCTATGAGCTATTTATAGGAGCAGGGATATTTTGAATGTCTCACTGTTACCCATGTCTCACTATGTAACCCAGGTTCCCCTAATTTCACTGGGATTTCTACCATGTGTCAACTAAGTATCAAGACATTGAATCAATCCAGTTATTTATATCAAATTTCATTTCTGTAACTTTTAATTATTCTAATACTTTTGTGTGCTTTATTTTCAATAGATAACCTCATATAAATATATTACATTTTATTAAATACAATAGGTATTATTTTTTACACTTTAGATTATTCAATCAGCTGGAGCATGAATAATAATAACCTTGCTTTGGTTCCTGGGGACGGCTTTTGTCCTAAATACAGTATGTTTTTCTCTACAGTTACACGTTACACACTTCAACCGCTATAGCTTGCACATACTTTGTAGTACAACTAGTTATACGCTTTAATTCGTAGGGTATGTTTAGATTGAGGGATGCTAGAGACTTTATTACTACCTCTGCTACTTGACAGCTTTAGACTATGAATGCGGTTTTGTAATTTAAACCCCTCAATAAGCCTAATATGCAACACCCGCTAAATTTGAAGCATTAGGCTGTTCTACCATATCAATAACAAGTATCGAAAACATTGGATTCCCGCGCCAATATATATGTATCCAAGACGACTTCGACCAGAATGCTACTACTAAAAAGGAAAATCCGAAATAATTTTTTTCTCGAAGTTTAAAACGTGTGGAAAATGATCCGAGTAACTCGACGCTTCTGCTTCAATGTCAACCGTCGAGGTTGGCACGGAAGAGCTTTATTGCCACATTTCATTTTTTTTTTGTGGAAGGTGAAACTGAAGAAATAAGAAATACCTACGTACCTATACGTATACCTTTCATCTGCATTTTTGGTGCATTGAGTCTTGATTCTGCAAAGGGCAAGCGTTATAACACTTAAACCATCTCAAGAAAAAAGTATTCACATCATAAGCACCAGTTTAAAGTTTAAAGTCTTTTCCCGAATTAACGCACACAACTTGTGTATTACAATTTTTAAATTGCACGAGAATATTGCCATCGGCGCGGCGACGCGTAACGATGCCTACCGCGATCCACATTTTGCATGTTTTCATTTTTTTAATTGTTTTTCGAAGCAACAAAACAGAGCTTGTCTGTGGTTATTTTGACATGATTGTTTGGTTTACTGACTGGCTGGCAGAGCTGGTCAAGTAATTAGGCGAAAGTAATTGAACTGTCAATTAATTCCTTTTCATGGAATTGTACTTAGTTGGATTTACTTTTGAAATAGAGACAGTAATTGTATTTTAATATCAAGTACTTTTTGAAAAGGAATTGTACTTTTAATTGAAAATCAATTACTTCTGAGAATTGCAATTCCTTAAAAATTAAATTCCTTTAATGCAATTACTGTTTCAATTACAATTACTTTTCCAATTACAATTACTTGTCCAATTACAATTACTTTTTCAATTACAATTACTTACACAATCTCCTCTTGCGGTGCCGGCCGGCGACGGCCCGAGCTGATTAATCGGGGAAACCTGGATTGATTTTGGGAATAGTGCAACGTTGTTTGGGCCAACCTGGCCAACAAAATGCAATGCAGAATAAATGCGTCATCACTGACAAAGTCCGCAATAATGTTTTCTTTCTTATGCCGCACTCCCATTTACTATTTACGCGTCACTGGCAAGTCATAACGATTGTTCTGTATTCTCTATCTCTATATTAATAGTGAATTCGTAATGCCTATTGTCACGTCACAATAGACATTTAAATCCTTTTTTTTTTATTAGGTGGTATACGGAATTATCACTATTTATTGGATTAGTAATTCAAAATTAAAACAGTTTTGATAGAAATACATTTTACATTTTGTAACTTTATAAATATTGTATACCACATTTTATAACACAAATTTAGTTCAATACAAAAATTGTCAGTTTGTTGGGTTGTAAAATTTTATTTCGGTACATAATGTAAAAAAATTAAAGTTTTTTGTGAGTCGTTGAGCTTGAATCTGAAACGCATTCGTTTTTGGGAAAAGTATGATCGATAACTAAGGGCCCGTAGGTTCCGCCACTGCGAAGACCCTGAGTTTTTAGGGGCCTCGGGCCTCTGCGGGGATTTATCAGTTTTTGCGCGAATGCTCCTCAACGCCGATTCTCCTAATTCGTTTTGTTCATTAAAATACTGTACATTTTATTTATTTTAATTTTAATATTTGCCATTTACAAAGACACAAAGACTAGAATTTTTTGCATCGCAGAAAAAATAATGCTTAATATAATTAAGTTATCAGTTATGGTTTTTTAAGTAACTAGGTAAGTACCTACCTTATTTTGGTGTCTACAAATTTAATAGAAAATAAAGCAAACAAGAAGTAATTGAAAAAGTAATTGTTTACATCAATTCCAAATACAAGTAATTGTAATTCTAATTCAATTACATTTCAAAATATCAAAGGAATTGTAATTGGATCTAATTACATTCCTACAAAAGTAATTGAAATTGTACTTGGTCAGTTTTTAATTGTAATTGACCAAGCTCTGCTGGCTGGCCACTAGACACTGGCGGCGTTTGCTGTGATTGAAGTTGGCATCAGATGCGCCAGTAATTCAATTATTACAGATTACTTATACGGGACTGCAAGTTCAGGCAGCGCCGAATAGATGGCGATGGCTCCACTCATCTCGGAAAGTAGGTGGACTTTTTTTTGTGAATATTTATTCATATCAGTAAAATCATTTCAAGGTATTCTTAAAAAGTAATCACAATTCGTTTTAGTCCTATGTTAAAGTTTCGTTGATGTTAACTAACTGGGGACACTGGGGTTGAATAATTATTCCCAGCGGGTGGTGGCGGTAGTATGAGGTAGGAGGGAATAGTAGGTACCGACGGTTGTGCTCTATAGCGACTGATGACTAGGCGACTCAGTCTTAAAAGATAGGCATGACTTCGGAAGCAACAAATGAAGTCCAAGCAGGAACCACACCTAGGGGATGTTCATAGGCGCCGACTTCTCAAAATTTGGCTGGGTGCCCAAGCTATAAGCCCCCCAAAATGATACAAAACAAAAACAATTTTTTATTTATAAATATAAAATAAAAGAAAAGTACATAACAAAAAACGAACAGTTATCACCTTGACGATTAAAAAACAAAACGTAAATAGAATGAAATAAAATAAAGGTATTTCTATAAGAAAGGCCTCGTTTTAAAATTCAGCGGACTCCCATCCCGATGAATCAGCTGAATATCTGTCTCTTACTTCCTCCAAAGGGAAACAAATCAGAGGGAGATATCAGCTGATTCATCTGGATGAGAGTCCGCTGACGCGGTCTTTAAACAAAAACAAAAAAAAAAACAAAAAACGAAACTTTGTGTAAATAACGCAAAAGTGCTTAGTCTTATGGACGATTTTTTATAAACTCATTACATAACTCATCCAGGCAACTCAAGCAAAGCTACCGGCTACCGCTGTGGCGCTGTACTCTACAACCAAGAACCAAGAGTCACCACTCACCAGCGTAAAGCCGGGGGAAAACTGATGGGCCCCGATTGGTCAATCAGCCGTAAAAAATTTGAGAAGGCGGCACGAGATTTACGACAGACGGCAGAGCCACAGCCGACTCTAGGAAAGCCCTAAAGTTGAGAAAGCTGGCAACATGGCCTGTGGGTCTGCGCGGCGTAGCCTGTCACTCTCTGTCAGTTGATTTTACAAGAAATTTACCAGAATTAATTTGTGTAGTGCGGGTAGTGCTATCGTCTCCAGATTGCTACGACAAGACAGTGTGTCTCTTGGTTTTGTTTGTGAAAAAATGAAACATTTCTCTAAAAGTTCGGAGTGAAGAATCGTTCCATTACAATTTCAAGCCTCAAGATGCCTAATAGAACCGTCGAGGGAAGCTAGCTAGAACTTAGTTATATACCTGGCTGTAAGTCAAATCGTAATAATAACTTGAAGTAGCTAGGTTTTCTTTGCGTGACGACAAGCGGCCAACTTGTATTCGTTTTGGGCTTTCCAAAGGATGAAGGGCTAATTGCATAGACAAACCAAAGTCCCTTTAAATTAAAGCAGCTTTCAAACAATCCAACCATTTTAGTATTGTTGCAAAAGTTTCTTTACCTAATGTTAAAGTCAAAAGATAATTTAGTTGAATGTATATTACGAAATTGACCCTAACTGCCATTTCAATCAGAAGAGATTACTCTCTTACACAACATGCTGTTTTTGTTCGCTTGTATGTATTTTATGAAAATTTAACCATAAGGGAAGATATAGGTAATCATCATTTGCCTGAAGGCGCATTTTGCGAAAAATTCTCACAAAAATTCGACTTAAAACAAAATGTACCAAATTTACCATATTACCTATTTGTCTAAAATGTACCTACCTTTCTACACCAGGAATCGTACTTATTATAAATACTTACTTCTGTGTATACTTTATTACTTGTTATACTGCTTTTATTGTCTGTTAAACAAACGTACCTACTCACTTAGGTACCCAATTATTAAAACAAAGTTCACAAATGTATCTAATTATAATTAAAAAGAGGGTTGAACATTTATTAGAAAAGATAAACTAAGCCAAAATGCAGACTGCATAGACCCGTGCAGTATAAAATCACTACGTCATATCGTCATACCCAATAACATTGCGAGAACCAACGTTGTTAGCGAGTTTTACATTTAGCAATTTTTTTGATATCAATATTATGATGTCAACCGAAATGAACATTTGACATATTTTCAAATTGTTTAGTTGTCTCCTTGTCACCTTTGCTTGAGCTTCCAACAACTGGCCAAACTTTTGGTCGGGTGCTCCGCACCGAGCCCAGTCTGCGCCTATGGATGTGTTGACTGAAGCTGGAAATGTGCTGTTGGCTGTTGCCTGGACTTTATTTGTTGCTTCCCAAATCATGCATATCTTTTTGATTTGGTTAACGTTCCACCGTATTGCTGATGCCGCAAATAATATGAAACACGTGTATGCGGTTACTACTTTTTGTTCATTTTGAATGCTTGCCCATTATAACTTTCCTTGTGAATACGTTTACACTCGTTAATCTTACTTCTTACTTCCTTATAGAATTATCAGTAGTAAGATAATAATGAATAATATTAGCATCTGCTTTATGAATTATGAGGAAGAAAAATACATTATTAATTCACTTTTCGACCATTCAACAAAGAAAAACAAGTAAAATGTCCTTAAATCAAAGAAGCCAAGGACCTTATAACGTATTATGTTGAAAGAACGCTCTTTTGTTCGTTAGAATTCATTTTTATCATAATAATTAGGAGTCCCAAAGCAACATCCGTGCGGCCAGCGCTCTGCCGACGTTTCCTTTGTAATCAAACTCGAACAGATCCGACAATAAAGTTATCATTTTTGTTCTTAAAGGGTTACTGAGGGTAGTTTTCGCACGAGAATTTTTTTCAACCACGATTTAGTGCATATGGAATCATTACGAACGTCCTCGCTAAAATCGGCGAAGATCCGACAATAAAGTTATCTTTTTTTTTTTCTTAAAGGGGTGCTAGAGGTAGTTTTCGCCCAACAATTTTTTTAAACCACAAATTTCTGCATCTGGAATCATCAGGTACGTCTTTGCTAAAAGCGGTGAGAATTGTACCATGGAAGTTTTCTTTTTTTTCTTTAAGGGGTAGTGCGGGGGTAGTTTTGGCCAAACAAATTAAAGGGGTGCTGAGGGTAGTTTTCGAACAAAACATTTTTTAAACCGTGAAACGGAATGTAACAAACCATCCTGGGCGTTTTTAATGTTTTAAGTATATACAGGGTATTTCATCTTAAGTGCGAACACCGCAGTAAAATTTGTATTCTCCATCCGATTTTAGCCGCGTTTTTTCTAAAAATAGGCCACAAAAAACTCTACGTTGGTGCAAAATTTCAGGACTTAATGTCAATTTTCAAGGCATACTACAATTTTTTTTCTAGTAGTTATTTAAAATCTGACACCACAGAACAACCTATAACCCCCGTATACCAAATTTGAACCAAAAATATACAGGGAGTTCCATTCTGCAGGGTGTCAAAATTGAGCAAAATAGGAATTTTAAAGGCATCTGGAGAGTCAAGTGTGCCATGGAATCCCGTCAAAACAGATGAATGATCAACGGGACTACTCAAAGTGTTGGTGTGCAAAGATTCAATACTAAAATGTACAGGGCCTTTTTCTCTGGGCGATGTCAAAATGCTGAATTTTTATTAAACCTTATATTGGTCAAATAAAAACAATTCAAATTGTTGGACCTTCATCAATAAAGTCACTGTCTAAGATGATACATTTTCTGTACGTTTCCTGTTGTGGCACCATGGGCGCCCATAGGGGGGGGGGGCAAAGGGGGGCACGTGCCCACCCGCTGGAGATTCTCAAAATCCCTTCGCGTTATATTTTATATTATTATAGTTGAGGAAAAGATTATTTTCATATCCTTCCAGGTATACAGGGTGTCCCGAAATTAGCCTGCCATAATTTACCAGCGTGTTCTACGACCTAAACAAATGAAAAAAGTTCCTATAAACATGGCCTTAAAAATTCCCCTTAATGGGGCTATAGCCCCGAAAAGGGGCAGTTTCACAAACGGTTTTTTCCAAATTTTTCCAGAACGAACAAAGGTAACATTCTGAAATTTGGTATGTGATGTACCTGTGAGATTTGACATTTGCCGGGGTAGCGATAGTTAGACATTCTTAATCATAGGCGTCCTAAATGGGGGGTTAAGGGGTTAAAAATACCCTAAATATTTTGTGTGGGCTTTTTCCCCAAATTTATTGCGAAATTATAAAATTTCAGGGTATTCTGCAAAAAAATTGTGCCTATTGTTGAACTTTGATAGCGTGCACCGTTTCCTAGTAAAATCGTATTGAAATTTTTTTGCAGAGGGCCATGAAAATGCCTATTAGAAATTAGCCTGCCATATTTTACTGCCGTGTTCTGCGATCCAAAAAAATGAAAAAGTTCCTATAAACATGGCCTCAAAGGTGCCCCCTAAGAGGGCTATAGCTCCCGAAATGGACAGTTTGGCCAACGGTTTTTCTAAATATTTCCAGAAGGAGCAAAGATAAAATTCTGAAATGTGGTATGTGACATACCTGGGAGAATAAACCATGAAAAAAGCGCAGAAAAAATTTTGGGATATTTTTAACCCCTTGACCTCCCCTTATTTGGGACGCCTATGATGAAGAATGTCAAACTCTCTCTACCTCGGTAAACGTCAAATGTCACAGATATATCACACACCAAATTTCATAATTTGGAAATAATAGAAAAAACCGTTTTCCAAAGTGTCAATTTCTATAGCCCTCTTAGGAGACTTTTTTGAGGCGTGAGGCGATGTTTATAGGAACTTGTTTCATTTTTTTTATGTAGAAAAACGTGGTGGTAGATTATGGCAGGCTAATTTCTAATAGCCATTTTCATGGCACTCTGCAAAAAATTTTCAAAACGAGTTTACTCGAAAACGATGCATGCTATCGAAGTTCAACAAGAGCACCTTTTCTTCGTAGAATATCTTCAACTTTCATAATTTTGCAAGAAATCTGGAAAGAACTATACAAAAAAATTGGGGTAATTTTAACTCCTGAACCCCCCCATTTGGGACGGCTATGATTAAGAATGCCTAACTATCGCTACCTCGGTAAATGTCAAATCTCACAGGAACATCACATATCAAATTTCAGAATTTTATCTTTGTTCGTTCTGGAAATATTTCTGGAAACTCGTTTGTGAAACTGCCCCTTTCGGGGGCTATAGCCCCATTAGGGGGCATTTTTGAGGCCATGTTTATAGGAACTTTTTTCATTTTTTTAGGTCGTCGAACACGCTGGTAAATTATGGCAGGCTAATTTCGGGACACCCTGTATAAAACAAACCCCGGAAATAATTTATACAAAATTTAACTGGGCCACAATCACATAAACCAATTATCGATTCAGAGCTAGGTAGTTCTAAAAAGAACAAGGTTAGATGAGATAATTTTGCCCCCCTCTAAAATATTTTCTATGGGCGCCCTTGTGTGGCACGCCAGCCACCTTAACTCATATGGGCTAACTGAATGGCAGGCTTCTGTATTTTTTAGACTTAGTTCGTTTGTAATGTCTGGGGTGGTTTTGATATACTTGATTTTTGACCTGTATAAAGTTTAAAAAATTCAGCATTTCGAGTTGCTACAGAGAAGAACACCTTGTATATTTTTTATTGGATCTTTGCACATCGACACTGTGACTGGTCCTGTTCATCATCCAACTGTTTCGAAGTAATTCCATGGCACACTTGACTCGCCAGATGAGTTTAAAATTCCTATTTTGCGCAACTTTCAAAGCCTGCAGAATGGAACTCCCTGTATATTTTTTGTTCAAATTTGGTATACGGGGGTTTTAGGTTGTTCTGATTAACGCTGTGGTGTCAGATTTTAAATAAAAAAATCGCTAAATGGTTTTCGTCATTTTTTACTAGAAAAAAAAATTGTAGTAGGCCTTGAAAATTGACAAACCTACCAACGTAGAGTTTTTTGTAGCCTATTTTTAGAACAAAACGCGGCTAAAATCGGGTGGAGAATACAAATTTTACGGGGATGTTCGCCCTTAAGATAAAACACCCTGTAGATATTTTTTGGGCATCAAACCCATGTGTCATTTGCAAGACTAAGGTACAAAACCATAAATGCCGACTGGGGAAATTTATGCGCACAATTCCATTTGAAGAATTATGAACAGATACATTAACGAATGGCTTTATATAAAGGACTCGAGCACAAAGCACGCCTGTTTGGGCCCTAACTTTTGTGTTTGACTTCGCCCTTTCACTTCAAGGGGAAGAACCCAAGTGTTAACGTTCGATTAATTTTATGGCATTCCAATTTGCCAAAAATAAGGCTTAATTTAAGCAAACCGATATATACCTCCAGGCAAACCGAATTTGCTTTGATTTCTCGGATAGAAACCGCGTGTCGATAAATGAACTGAAAAACAATTAGCCAGGTATCGGAAACGCTTTGCGGCTTATTTCTAACAGTTAAATGAGTAAAGACAACACCGTCTCCAATATTGGAGACGGTATTGTCAGTGACTATAGAAAGAAGAAAACTGACGATGGTTTCTTATTTCGAAACACTTAAAGCATATCTTTAAAATTCAAAAGAAAACTGGAATTTTATTTTTGAGTTACCCCTGTTTAAAATTTCTTTACGGATCAAAGACTCACCCTGATGTATTTTTAATTATCATTTTTAAAATTATTTCAAGATAATTTTGAGATACCTTAGCAAAATAGCATTTTTAGTTAGGGGAAAAATTTTATTATTGAATTCGTGCGTTATTTAATTACGAAATCGGGAAAAAATAACAGGTATGCTTCATAAAATCTATTCTAAATCTATTATACAGTATTCTGTATTTGTTTTAACACAACTAAGAGGGCTATGGACAGTTGGAAACAAAAGTTTTTGATTCCCGATGCTTGTTATTTTTTTGCTTAGTTTGCTGGTTACTGTTTACCAAAAACATATAATGGGTATTACAATAAACCAAATTGTGGGATTGGTTGGGGATTTGGCTCCTATAATATATATGCTAATTAAATAACGCATGAGTTCCCTCATAACTAAAAATGTTGTTTTGTCTTAGAACCTCAGAATGATCTTATTTTGAGAACCAGAATGAACCATCCCAATTTCAAGTTATATGGAGTTATTGCAAGTTCTAAGTTATCACTTTTTTGGATTTTTTTTTCCTACAGAAATCATATTATCGTGTCCGGATTTTAATTAAACATTTACAGTTAGGTTTATCAGTATAGATTAAGCAAACTAGGAATACCCCAGAAGCAAATGAATTCTTGTGCGGGGGAGGGGGGCAATTACTATTATTTTGTTTTCGTTGCCATTTGCGGCTAGGGCCGACTTTTCCCGCTGGAACTAAGATAGCATTCGCTCAAGTACTACGGAAAATCCTAGTTAAAGCTATTAAGGAGCAATACCGAGAATCCACAATTTGTCCAGCGCTCTTGGCTATCAGCGGTGTTTTTTTATAAAGACATGTGCGCGTGCAATCTGCCTCGACCTCGATTCGAACCAAGGTCGATCGAAGGCAGAAAAACATGCAGTCTAAATAGTTCGGCGACGCTACGAACGTCGCCACCGCGGCCCTAGGGTGCCATAAAATAAAAAAAATTACGCTCAGAGTATAAATTAATATCTAGTTAGACTTGTGAAAAAATTCTATTGCTGTAAAAAATAACGCCATGCTAAATTAATTAACAAAAGAAACATATATTTGTAAAATAACACATTTGAGTGTTTTAAATTTAAATTAAATTTTATTCCTTCAACTAAATGTACTTTTTAATAAATATATTTTCTAGATGTCTCTCTTATTATTTTTGATATCCAACTCATATTAATTTGAATTCGTGGGATGCTTATTATTATTTTTGGACTCATTAACAAAGTAGGAGTTGAAAAAACAATTATCTCGCTTTATTGGATAGTTCCTACAGAAATTCAAAATTCAAGTAGGTATGTCCAAAACATGTCAGAAAAAAGTTTTTTGAAGTGGCCCATTTTAATGAGCGACATCCAAACAGAAATTGTTTCGGTCATTTGCAATAAATCCTTTTTGCCATATTCGTCGATGCTCTGAGCGTCATTTGTTTTTGATTCCATGGCTCTCATAGCTTAGATTCAAAGTTTGGCACCACACAGAAAAACAACGAATGGATATTTTTTCATCAAATTTGCTACATTAATATTTTGAGGGATCCCGAATAATCCTACGGTATTATTTTTGCGGATAAAAAATGCCTAATATAGATTTTCTTTCTGAGACATTTCTATAAAAAAATTGACCCGTTCAATTCCCGCAGCCTACTTATGGTTTGTACAAAACAAATTCCGATGCACGTCATCGTATACGGCATTGGAAAAGACTCGTCATAGGGACGCAGCGTTGCCGTATCGTGATAAATAAAGATATAAACAATAACCGTCGCATTCACCATATTTTTAAACCACAAGCATAAAATGTATTTTATATGATAAAAGATTGAACTTTTAGTGGGTTTGCAGTCAAGTTGGTCTTTAAAGAAAACTATTGGTTAATTGCCAAGCTCTCGGAATTGTTTATTCCAATGCAAAACACGTGGAAACGTTCACGTGCGCGTCCACGAGGTTATAACTTATAACTCGGGCTCTGGCGGTTGTAAATCGGCAACGTCGTCCGTAGCGTTAACAGCGGTACCAACTAGGCCAAATTCAAATATCAACACACAAAATCACATATGTTTTCATATAAAACGTTGGTAACACAATTTTCGTCATTAATTGTTATTGATGACGTGAAACGGAATTTGTGTTGTACGAACCATAGATATTTAGAGGTGATAACATGAAAAACCAGACATACACTGTATATCAAATTTTAATTGGGAAGAAAAGTTTTTCGACTAATATAATATTTTCGTTTCATTCTTTTTCTTGTTTTCTCTTTCTTTTTTTTGTGTATCTGTTTTGTTTTTAGAGTTTCTTTGATTTTTTTTTATTCTAAAGTTAGTTTTATTTTGTTATTGTTTGAAATAAAGTAGATATAATTATTCACTCCGCACCTAAGTGTTTAGAAATACACACATAACATTTTTTATTTTAAGTTAAGTCTATTTATTTATTTATTTATTTATTTATTTATTGCCCAACAGAAAATTTCAATTACAGAACAAAAGTTACAAATTAACTACTAGGTACTGGTGCTTAATACAACAAAAAATTTAAATATGTATGTTACGTTACAAAAAAATGCTGTACTATGTTCCACTCGTATGACTAATGAATACAAAAGACAGGGTCTAAGAGTACCAATGCCAAAACTTAAAAAGAAGAGAAAAAAGAAAAATGCAATGACGTCAAAACCTATAGACGTGGTGCTCCATTGTTAAAATGCCCTTTATTTTGACTCCAAGATTAAATATATCCATACTACTCTAAAAACATGCTACAAACAAAGACAGAAAGTCAACCATCAACCAACTATACACCCGGTGAGTCCCGGTTATGGTTCCTCCAGAATCACACTTAGATATCCCATGTTTTCTCTTGTTTGGGGGCGCCGGAAGCATCGGAACCTCACCTGAAGACTCGGGGGATGGTCTAACGACGCCAGCCTCCGGGCCCAGAGTCGAAATAAGTGCGCTACGGCTCGACAAAAAGGGGCAATTTCTGACAATCTCGCGACATTTTCGGAATAATTTAATGGAGCGCTTAGATTGTGATTAGTTCTGGGCGTCAAGCGTTTATCAAAACAAACCTGTCTATAGGTTCTGACGTCATTGGAAAAATGGCTATCATACATGTGAAAAATAATCTATGGCACACTCGGCGAGCGAAGATCTTGAGCAATGAAAAATATCACAGTCATTTGAAATCAAATTATAACTAGAAGTAGCAAAATGCATCGGAGATCTAAACATTATATTTGTACGAGCATGCGGTATATAAAAAGTAGAAGTTAAGCGTGAATTGAGTCTTGGAACTCGAAACATAAGAATAGATAAAACCTTTGGCGAATCTACTTTATTTTGAACGATGCTATGCAAAAAAGATAAACCACATTCTGAACGTCGAACGTCCAACGATAGCATTTCGAATTCTCCTATAAGTATGGCATGATCATAGCCCCGACAAGGATAAGTGCCATCATGAGTCTTGAAATACAGAAACCTGAGAAACCTCCTCTGAACTGACTCTATCTGATTTTTATGTGCTTCATATATGGGGTGCCAAACGATGGAGCAGTATTAAAGCTTAGATCGAACCAACGAAAAAATAATGTTTTTAAGGCCGTGATGTTTGTAAATCTGCGACAGTTTCTAATCAGAAAACCTAAGGATTTGTAGGCTGACGACACTATTTTATTCTATACTGGTCATTAAACAACACAGAGCTATAAAATCGGATACCCGAGTCATCAATATAATCACTCGAAGTTAAGGCAACCTCATCAATTTTGTAGGTGATTGATACAACGCCAATCGACCAAAACATCAATCTGCCGCTGAAGTGATATGCAGTGATGCAATGAACCAATCAATGAATAAATCTTTAACAGGCTCCGGCATGTAGCTGTAATATATGACTTTTTCTGACAACATTAGCAGTAGTTTTTCCGCCAGTTCCTGGTGCAAAATCTTGGCAACCGAATTCCTGCCGTTCCGTGTATTCCGTTTATGCTAAAATTTGACATCGACCTGTTATGTGGTGAATTGTCTCTAAAGTTTGGCTCGATATCCCTTATCAAAGCATTTCCTACAATTAATTTTAGGCAGTTACGAGTTGCTATAACCTGATCTTATATAACCAGTAGGAAGCCTTTTGTTTCGAGGAACATTCGTCCCGAGTCAGCCAATAGTTTGGCACTAACTTGTCGATATGTTTATCAGTATGCCTTTCATGCAGCGGCTTCTCCAACCAAATCTGCAATTTTCCATTGCCTGTTTGGTGTCAAACTTGATGCTCGTGTTTCCTCAGACGCAGCGGGCTTATTTAAATATCTGTTCAGCGTATAGTTCGATTTAGGGTGGTATACTGTTGGCCTGCTTGTGGAAATAATTTCAAAGATGTAATATTTATTTGTTGGTCTGATCGCAAATCCTCTTCCTCCCAGTTGCAATGTTGTTCTTTCTACGGCGCTACGGAAATAATTTTTATGAGCTTTTGTCAGTAGTGTCCTAACTTTTCGCTGCATTATTCCAAACAAAGTACAATTTCTGCTGTTAAGATCAGTCTGTACACAACCACCTGTCTTTCTCTTTTGATCAACTGATTCGTTAAATAGGTCTTCATTGTTCTATGGTCTATCGCTTGAGCCTGTTTTATCCCCAGATATCTATATGTATCTCCCGTTTTCATTGCAGTGTATTGGTCCTTCTGCATCTCGTGTGCGCCTTGTTCGAGTTTTCCCCTGACGATGCGGTATTTGTCTAATCCACACTGCATTCCGATGTCATCGGAAAACTCCTCTACAATTTTGAACAGTTGTATCAGTTAATTTTTGGTTGCAGCAATCAGTTTTAAACCGTCTATATACAATAATAACATATGATGCAACTTGATCTCTTCTACGTTGTTGTTATTCATAGTGAAGCCGTATGTGGTCGACTTCAACCGATGTGATAGTGGGTTCGTCGCAATGCAGAACCATAGTGGACTTATTGAATCTTTTTGGACTTATTGAATCTTTTGGAAAATCCCTTTTCGGAGACTTGTATCCAGGTGCTCTACGTTATCATGAAGGAAACTGTATCATCGATTCAAGGAAACTGTATCATCGATTCAGGATCTATCTTCAAACAATAATTTAAGATGTTTATGAGTTATATGTGGAGTTGATGGTTCTTTTGTTGTCCACATAGGCCATGTAGTGGTTTCGTTGGTTTGGATAAGCCTCGTCGTAGATAACAGATGACGAGTTGCTCCTTGCTGTATTTTAAAATCAATCGGTTGCTTGCACGGTGGAACCAAAAACCAGACCTCACCAAGCTCAGAAGGTTGTTGGACTGGTGGAAAGAGTGATCTAACTTCAATTTTGTTCATCGTTTTGTTTACAGACTTTACGATTATTTTTATAACTATGGACACAAAGTTCGGTTATGTTTCCAAACCACTATCCATCAAAAGTGTTCCAAATTTCAACAGAAATCTGTCATTTGCCACTGACGTCATCCATCAACTTGGTGAATTAATGTTGAATCTTATAATTCGCCCTTATAATGTATTATTATTAACTTACGAAATGTATGTGGTTTTGAAATGCTTTTATACAATTATCATCGGAAAACTCTCGTGGAGCTTAGTTAATGCAATAGGCTTGAAGTGTCTTTCCATTGTATTTCGAAGAGAAGGGAAAAACAGAACCTGAATACAGCATATATGGAAGTAATTGTCGCGACGAAGTGTCCTCGTATTTCAGAAAATCCAATATCATTTTTGTCGCCATGTAAAGAAAGAGAAAATAAGGGAATAAATGCCGTTTGCATAATTTACTCTTAATTTTCTTCACTCTACCACTGGCGGCGATAAGGCGCCCGCAGAGCTGGCCGTGCGGGGGGGGGGGGCAGCTCGGGAAGGGGCCCCTAAAAACTGATCTATTCACTAATATTAATTTTTGCAAAATATTAATGCTATTGAGCTGAAAATCGGTGGCGACCAAACGACTTAGTAGATTTTTATCTCAGGAAACAATTAGCAGATTGTGAGTAAATTATTAAAACACCCCGAGAAACTACGGAAACGTAGAAGGGCCACACCATTATTTTATTTTCATTGAACTCGAAATTCCGACTTTGAAGTCGAAATCCCGACTCTAAAGTGGAAATTCCGACTTTCGACTTTAGTAAAAAACACTCCAATGTGTGCGTTTATTTGATGTTTCTTTACATTATCTTTTAAACTGGTATAACGTACTTTCACCGTTTTAGTAGACATAGGGGAATAGGCCGCGCGTCGCCTGCGTCCAGCTAGGTTTGTCAGTCGTTGGCGGGGGGAGTACACAGTAGTCCCGCACCGCTTATCAGTCGAGTTTTGCGAGCAAAAAACACGCCCCGCCCCCCCGCCAACGACTGACGAACCTAGCCGAATACACGGCGGTGCGCCGCCCTATGTATACTAAAACGGTGAAAGTACGGTATACGTAATTATTAGGAAAAATATTCACTTCTATTGTTGAGTACTTTTGTACGCACAAGATTTATGCTTTTTTGTATTAACCTACTATGTGTCAAGTTTTTTATCTTCCCTGCATATTTTGACCAATTTTTACTGCTTTTGTCGGTCGGTTGTTCGTTTGTAGCAGATAGCGTCAATACTCTCACATCTTTATTTAGATAAATTTTTCTGAAATGAATTTATACTTCATACAGCACTGGTAAAAAAGCTATTTCTTAAAACCAAATTTTCGATTTATTTTTTCGTTCAAGTTACGGGCCGTTTTGAGTTAAGGAGGTTTAGTAGATATCTCGCCGTCCCTACGTTGGTAGATTCATTTTAGATTAAAAATTAAAATTGGCGTAGGTATTATTAGGACAAATAACGGAATTTTGAATTTTTATACATCGAATACATTAATTCTACGACGTTACGTGATGTTTTTTTACTAGCACCAGACAGATTGTAGCAATGGTAAGGTTTTATAATATTTAAGGCAATTATTAGATAAGTTTATTGTTGTATTCCTGGTAGATTTTGTTTATTGATCAATTTCCTGGGTTACTACCATATCAAACATTTGGAACCATTCAATAGTTTTTATTTAATTTCTTCTTCTAATTATTAGATAAGGGTAGGTATTTGTATTATTCGGAGTGGCAAAATAAAGCTTAGCGGAATATTGCTAATTTAAAAAAACACTCTCCCATTTTTTGTGAAGCTACGCCATAATACTCCCTATAATATAGAATATTTCCCAGGAAAGTAAAGAAACTTAAAATAAAATCTATACATCTGAGCTTTTTCTTAAAATCTATATATCCTCGGTATTTCCAGATTGTATTACTACATTGTATGCATGACCTGGAAAAATTTGGCGGGGTACCTACTTAGAAGCATATATTGTTTTGAAATAGTGTCTTAATAAAATTTTGTTATCATTAAATGTAATAATAATGTATATCGGTCAGTTCACTAGTTGCGTTGACGTAAAACAGACATTATTTTCTTATGTATCTTTTCACTGCGAACAGTAATATTGTTATCTTTTATCAACATTTTTGTTTCTATCATCGTTTCGAGACAAACTTTTTTGTTTAATTAAGTGTGTTGTGTGTTTCTCAAACAGAATTAACTAATCTAAAATACTGTTGAAGTTTTCTTGTCAAATATCCAATATTTTCTTAACTAAAACTGTAGAAGTGTAAACTCGCTAATGGTAAACTCATGATTTCAATAGGGAGTTGTAAACATTTAAGTAAAGACCTGATTTTTTGTTACAGAATAACCTGAAAGTTATCGGACGTCAAGACTTTTGTCTTCTTGCTATTTGAAGTGTGAGGGAAAACCAACCAAAAGTGCGAGTCCGGAGTGTTTACTTGCTTTGAGTTGAAGGCCATCAGGCTCCGAGCGATTCGTTAACGTATGTACCTATACAGAGTCTTCACGCGACAACTCCCACCCCCTATTATTTCTCTAAGAAAAAAGTATACAGAAGTTGCACATTAACTTTCGAACTTTAGAAAGGTCGGCTTGTAGATCACGTGTATCGTAAAAATATATTTATTTTGTTTTTAATAATAAACAACCTTTATATTTGTGGCAGAGCTATTTTTTCTTAATGCAATAATATCCCGGGTGGGCCAAAAAAGTAAAAAGTAAGGCCTCTTTTATTGATTTTTTTTGTATCGGTTAGCCAAAGGAAATGACAATTTTCAAGCATGGCTCCTCTTCATTTTGAACCTTTCTGTCAATAGTCCGCCCGTTCTTCAAACGACGGTGCAATTTTAATAAAATTCGGTTAGTAAATAAAAAAATTATTGGTAAAAGCAAGAAGGCAGTTTCAGTAACAGCCAACGATATATAGGTAAACGGTAAACAAAACAAAACCGTGGTTTTGTAAACAAAACAAAACCGTGGTTTTGTTTTGTTTACCGTGAGTCATGCTTCTACATTAGCGGGTCGGAAGGAAGAAGACCAGGTAATTTGTGCCAACAATAACATCTTTATAAAATCATGAAACAAAACAAGTTCCCTCTGGTAATGTATCTATTCCTATATATATACAGTGTCCTCCAAAAAGTTCGCACCATAAGGGGGAAATTTTTAATTAATGTTTTATTTTGAAATTTAGTTTTGGGGTTACCTTTTGCTTGAAAAACGTGGTCATGTGACTTTTGTTATCTGTCGAAAATGACATTTAAAAAATATGTCGCCAAAAATGGGTTTATTTGTTAACATATCAAAAAGTTTTACTTGAAAAAGTTGTTTCTTTTTCAATTTTACGTAGGTGTGCCTAATTTGAACACTCTACAAAAAAGATTTAGTTTTTGCTAATTTTTAATACCTATCTTATGAAATTTCTACTAGGTATAAGGTATAAGATAGTAAACAAAATTTAGTTTTCAGGATAAAACTACGAAAGCGTAGAAGAGCCACACATTACTTTTTTAGAATTTACACTTTTTTTACGAAAGATCGTAAAAAATTTCGTATGAACCGCCACTAATAAGTTTTTTTTTTCATTTTCGGATAGCTCCAACAGTATAACGGTTTGTCAATTTTTGGTCGGAAATTTTGGAGCCAACACAGTTTAATCACAAAAACAGCCTTAGTTTGGTCGTTGATTTGTTCGTAAAGCTGCGTACACTCGGTGTAATGCAAATAGGTCGTGCGCCGAACATCTTGGCGGGACGAGAGCCGCAATTAAAATTCGATTGCAAATTTTAGCCTCACCGAACCACAGCGAACGTTGCCTGTCCCCAGAAATCGATCTCAGGTGGCAAACTAAATAATGACATGATGTGCAGCAGAGTGCTCCCGTATATTACCATTCATCGTCTAAGAAATATTGGACTTTAAAATGTTATACTACATTTGTTTAACTTTGTGGATTTCGTGGAAAAGACAGGTGGTGGATGGAATAACAAAAAATGACTCGCGCACAGAAAATATACGCTACGCGCTGCCAAATAATTACATTGTGTGGAACTTCTGTCCGCGTAGCGTATATTTTCTGTAGACTCGCGTTTACGTTTAGTGACAGGTCGGTCACTCTCTGGCATGAAGTGAAGCCGGTGCCATGTTGCCAGCTGGACGCGTGTGTTTTGATGGTTGCAGTTTTGTCATTTGTAGTCGTAAGATGAAATGTTTGTTTACATGTGGACTAAAAGCTGAATATGGATCGAAAAGAGCGACATAAAGAAGTTTGTAGGGAATACGGACGGTATTATTTTCGACAAGTTTAATTTGAGAAGACATGTACGCCAGTTCCATTCTGATAAAGTAGATGAATTGTGTCCTCTAAAGAATAGTTCAAACTTTAAATTTACATGTGAACAGTGTCAAAAACTTTCTACACTGCAACCTAGGCAGGTAGATCTTTTGTGAATGACCCTACTCTAATAAATACAAAGGTTACTTAGGCTTTTTACAAAACTCTTTTTCTTTTTGGGACCTCGGTTGGGAGTGTTGGGACTTATATTAACCTTTTCGAAATGCTTGAATCTGTTTCGAATTAGGAGAAGACACTCTCACAGTTTGTGCTCACTAGTCTCATCACGTTCGTTGCAGAATCTAGGTACATAGGCCATTATCTGTTTTACCCATTTTTTAAAGATAATATCTTAAGGGGCAGTGAGGAGACCTGTGATTAGTCTTGATTCATTATTGTTTAGAGTGAGAAGATTTTTGGCGTTCTCAGGGGAAATGTCAAAAATCATTTCGCTTGTCTTTGGTCCGCTATGTTCCTCCCGTAGACTTTCTTTTTGTTATTTTTTCCCATTTCTTTTATTTCAGAAGGAAGCACGAGCCCTGGAGGAAACAGCGACAAAACTCTTGTTTGTTAGATTAAGTGACAATCTTTTCTTATTTGTTTGATATCTAAATAAAATAGTTTGCCAGAAACACTATGGCATTGAATTTTCCCCAAAATGCTCACTATACAGATACACACAACGTAATTTCGTAATTATGTCCCTTTATTTATTTGGCAACCGAAAAGAAGGGTCAAAATGCCTTCAGATGCCACTAATTGCTTTTTAGCTCATTTACCGACCGGGGGTTTTTGCCCGCAAATTCAGTTTGCGAGGTGAACGGTGTGCGCTCACGTGCAAATATTTACGAACCGGCGGTTTGTGGAAATTAAGGGCGCTGATTTTTTACTAAATTGCGATGGTCCGAAACCGGACGTTAAAACTTTTGCGTTCTTTCTAGTGAAATGAGAGAGAAAATCAAACACAAAAGTGGTACGTAGTCAAATGTTTGTCTGCTTTGTGTCGACGTTCTTCTTGTGGTATGGATTCGTTATAAAGACACATTTTCATGACTGACCTGCGTTGCCGACAACAAATGTTTGGCTATATTAAAAAAATACACTATCAATCTCTATTTATATGGGTCTACAGTTTTCAGAATAGCAGTCGAACCAATATTAACCGTATATAATCCAAACCTCAACCACCCTCAACTTACACAATGCAACTTAAAATACTTAACTCTGATAATAAATTCAATGCTCACATATTATTATGGTTGTTTTACATCGTAGCATATAAAATTAATTATTTGAATAACTCAAACTCTAAGTATGGAAATTCCACTAGTTGGATGGATACTTGGGCAGAATTTGAGATGCAATTAGGAATGCACTTAGAGACACAAAGTTACATAAAGCTAGCATACCTTCTGGTCTTATCTCATTGCACAGAACGACTATGTTCCTCAGAGAATAAAGGGACAAACTTTATTAATTACCAAGTATTCAGGAAAATCAATGAAATAGAACAGTCAACTTCCAGAATGTGTATACCGAAAAATTAAAGTAAAGTGTCTCTAAGGTTCGATTTCTATTAAGAAAAAATGTACGCTATTCTACACTGACATATCTAAAATATTACATTTGGTTGGTAATCAAAGAACTTAAGTATTTGATCATTTTTAGATTTTTACTTCATAACTGAAGAAACACGAAAATATAAGTAGTGGAATTTTAATAGCTAATTAGCACTAATTAATTTATTCTATATTAATCTGCAAGGAAATAATGGTCAGGGTTAGGTTATTATAGACCGAAAAAAGAAACAAGCCTGTCGTGGAACCCAAACGTTGAAAGTTTATTAAATAATGTGTGATGGTCGATTCTATCAAAGGTCTTAGGGAAATCTACGTACACCACATGCACCTGGTTCCTGCGATCCAGCGTCTCGCAAATGAACTGTGTAATTTGAACCAGATTAGTTGATGTTGAACGATTTTGCATGAATCTATGATGAAAAACGATTATACACAGCCACCTCAAAAACTTTGAAAGTTAGATAGGATGGAAATAGGCCTGTAGTTTGCTACATCCGATACCTATTACCTTTTTTTAACACGGGGCATACACGTGATAATTTCCAAAAATCAGGAAAGGTTGACGTTTTGATAGATAATAGTTAAACAACATTGTGAGAGCTTCAATAAAGATATAACAACAGTCTTTAAATTTATAAGTACCTTGCCCAAAAGTAAAGTGTACCTAAGGTTCGATTTAAGAAAAAATATTCGCTATTCTACAGGGACATATCTAAGATATTACATTTGGTTGGTAATCAAAGAACTTAAATATTTGATCATTTTTCGATTTTTATTTTATAGCTGAAGAAAGACGAAAATAAGTAGTGGAATTACATTTGAATAGCTAATTGGCACTAATTGGACTTGCCAACGGTGAGTGGCAAGGTCGTATTACGTCACATTCTATGTCGTCGATCTGGGGTAGTGGGTAAGTTGACTTTTTGTGCCGGCGTTTATTTTTCTGTAGTCGACGCAGAACCTTGTACTTCCTTTTTTTTTACTAATACCACCGGTCTTGCCAATGGTGAGTGGCAAGGTCGTATTACTTAATATTCTAACATTTCCTCAATCTGTTCCTTCTAAGAGACTCTGTACGGCTTACTCTTTATCGGATCTAAATTTTCGATACAAATCTTGTGTTTCGCCCATGTTGTCCTACACTGAAAGAATTACTTTGCTACGGTTAGTAAGAACTCAATTACCGCAGCAAAATATCTGCATTAAATAGGCGCCGAGTGAGTTACTTTGCTACCGCAGCAAAGCACGCTTTGCTAAAGACAACTCAATTGCAGTAAGTAAGCAGATTTGTTGAAAATCACTATGCTGTGATAATTCAACCCTTGTATTAAGGCAAGTGAGTCAGCTCACTAACCACAAGTGAGTTGCTTAGCTACCATAGCAAATAATTTGATTGTAGTTATGTAGGTTTTGTTGCTGTAATTGAATCAGCTCATTAATGACAATTAAGCTGCCCACTAGCCACAAGTGAGTTGCTTAACTACCATAGCAAAAAATTTATTTGTTGCCGGCGTCTTTAAAGTTACATAAAAATTAATATCTTCAGACTTAATGTCCGCTTGGTAGCACATTATCATTATATTATACATAATCTGCATCCTGTCAAAAGTGTAAAACATAGCGCAGCCAGATTTTTTATTTTTCCTGTACTTTTCCCATTTCATGTTTTTTTAATAACATGTTGTTCACGCGGCAACCCTACAGGTTTCTTCTACACCTATAGCCTTACACACCCTACGTGTCTCCAAAAAATATCTTTGAGATTGAGACGGCCAAGTAATAAGAATATATTAGGGATTTGTAGTGAATGACTCAACATGTTATAAAGAAAACATGAAATGGGAAAACTACAGGAAAAACAAAAAATCTGGCTGCGCTATGTTTTATACTTTTGACAGGATGTCAGATTATGTATAATATAATGATAATGTGCTACCAAGCGGACATTAAGTATGAAAATATTAATTTTTACGTACCTTCAAAGACGGCAATGTTCCCGGAAAACAATGATGCCAGAACTGTCTAGGTCTAGACGATCAGTACGATCATCACAGACCAACAACTGCGCGACGACTGCGGCGGGGCCGCCTGGCGGGCTCAGGCTTGCCAGCTGGCGCAAGCGCATTTGGAACTCTCCGTTAATTTTAGCAAAGAAACTCACTTGTTGTAAGTGAGGGCTCGCTAGCCACAAATGAGCAGTTGAATTACCACAGCTGAGTGCATTGCAGCAGACTGCACTCACCTGTAGTAACAAAACGACTGGCTTCATGTAAGTAAGTGGGCTCACTAAAAGGAATTCCTAGTGACCTATCCTTTAACCGCAAGTAAAAATTTTGCTGTGGTAGCAAAGAAGTTTTAGCAAAACAGGTTTACTTACCACAGCAATGTTTTTTGCTATGACAGCATAATATCTATTTACCGCAGCAAAAAAATCTTAGCAAAGCAACTCACTTGGCGGAAGTCTTTCAGTGTACGCATATATATTTGGGTGATTTGGCAAAAACATATTTGTACTTCTCGAGCAGTTTTTCTAGTTCCCTTTTAAATTTAGTATCCCTTGTGTCTTCTTAATTGTGGTCTCTGATAGTTACTACTTGCTTCTCGAGTGTTTTGCATGTATTTCCAGGATCTTAATATAATTTTTTAAAATTATAATTAAAATATAATCTATTGCACATAAATAAATAATATAATAATAGGGATACTAATATTTCGTACTAATAATAATAAATCATTGCATTATTTTATATATTTTCATTCCATAACAAGACAATGCATGAATATACGCTAATCGAACTAAACACAGCATAGAGTGCCATGGATTTCAAGACTGTCAACCTCGCTGTCAACAATAGCGGCGTGGGGTGCGAGTCATAATTGTCATAATAAGTATTTTCGAACGTGTTTTAAGTTAAATAAAATGAGTGAAAAATCGAGTGATTTTGATATGGAATTTGATAATACTCCACCTGAAATTACAAATTGTGAAAATAATATAAGTGAGAACCTGCTGCCTCAAAAATCGAAACATGAATATGAAAAATATTATGCGTTGTTAAGGGAGTGGCATCCAGAAAAGAAAAGACCTCATTTTCTGAAAATGTTTTAATTGCATTTTTTGGTGATTTCTTAAAAAAATGGAAATCCTCGACTCTATGGAAAATGTATTCAATTTTAAAAGCAACGATAAATGTGAAACATGATATCGATATATCAAAATACAAAAAATTAAAATCTTTACTAAAACGTTCTTCTGAAAACTATTTACCTAAGAAATCGAAGGTTTTTACAGAAGAAAATGTTAGGCAATTCTTAGAAAATGCTCCGGATATGATATATTTAGCTGCAAAGGTAGCAAAAATTATCTCTCAAATAACGTAATAAAATTTAGTTATTTTAGGTCGCCCTTGTAATTGGTGTTTTTGGGGCTTGTAAGAATGAACTTTACAACATGAAAGTTTCTGACATTAAAGATTTAGGTTCCGCAATACTAATTGCAGTTCCTAAAAAACTAAAAAACCAAGAGAATTTAAACTGTGTTGAAAAAAATTACGGAAAATATTTCCAATGCACCAGTTTTCAATTTCAATAATTGTACAAATACTATAAATATACATATTAATACAATGTAACATGCAAAATGTGTGAATAAATAACTTGTTTTGTTCAAATTTAATTTAATTGTTTTTTGACTTTCTGGTCGTGGAGAATAATTACATTCACGAATGCTCGTGTAGAAAATACAGTCTGTTACTCGGTTAGAATGAAAAAATTCGATACTCGTGGTTCCTCACGCTCGCTAACGCTGTTCGGAATCTTCCACTCGTATCGAATTTTTTTCATTCTAACCTCATTATAGAATCTACTATTCTTTTTGTCTTGGTCATCTACTGACTGCATTGCCCCATTGCTATGAACTTATTCATATATCTTGTACCTGTATGTGTTACGTTTACAACGATAAATAAATGGTTATCTTTAGCATAAGAAGCTGGTAGCCATCCTTTTTTTATCAGAAGTATTTATAAGAAATATATCCGACTTTTAGAGACGCTACTTCGCCTGGTTTTTTTCTGATGCAGAAGTTCTTCTACTCTGCTACTCTGCTAAAGGTGACTGCTATTCCTTTCTTCATGATGAAATCAATTGGCACGCATGGCATTACTGTAAATAAATCACGTCTCTCTTCCATTATTGTAAGGTCCATATTCTCAGTTTTTATGCTGTATGCGATAAACCTCGAATATTCTCTATTAGCATTATCAATTTCTTTTATTTGCATACAAATCGTTTTAATTTCTTGAAGCTCCTTTGCATGAATAACACTGCTTGGCCTGCACGGGTTTAGCCTTATTGATGTACTTAGTTGGGTCTCTTTACTTATTGTGTCTTACGGAAATTAAAGGCATTTCAAACTTTTCCTTAAATATGATTCGTTTTCTTGGGATGCTAATGACTGTTCTGTGTTTTTAAAAAAGTCCATTCGTAAGATGACTGGGTACGGCATGTGCTGCACTACTGCGCTGCGTATCTCGCAGTGATAGGTATACTCTTGTTTGTTTAGGGATTTCGCTAGCTTGGTTTGCACATATGACTAGCGTACATCTGTTTGATCTTTCTCTATTTCCCTTAGATGTCTCACCTAATTATGCTGCGTTCTGATCCAGTGTCTACGATGGCATGTTCTTGGTTGTTAATTCCAATCCTATTTCTTGCAAATGTAGCTTTAGACCTAAGTGGTAGGTAACGGCCCTGGGTAAGGATGACGGGGCGACCTAATTTCCGCGTCCTTGACCATTTGGTTAAACTTTTTGATTGTCTCGGTGACCTTCTGTGGCCTATATAGAAGCTCATTGGTTGCTGCTCGTTTGGTATCCGTGGGCTTCTCTGGTAGTTCCTACGTGCTGTAGCGAAATGACTGGGCTGCTTGCAAATGTAACTCTTCAACTCTTCTTGATTGCTGTTGCCAGTGCTGAGGTGCTCCATTTCTTTGGCGCATCTGGTATGTCGGCCTTGCCCATGACTGTCGGTATACTTGGTACGTGTCCCAAGTAGCATCGTAGTAATGAAAACTTATATCGCCACTTCTACCGAGTGGCCATTACGTAATCACCACTAAATCTACAACTTTGCAGTAAGATTTACTTTATTTTCTACAAAAATAGTGGTAATCACGTCAATTTCACCGCTAGTAGTCACTATATAGTTTCATAACTTTTTAGTGGTGCTTAAGGTGTTTGGAACGTCGTGATTACTACCTTAAAGTACTTATGCTTTCAAAGTGGAAAATGGAAGTGGCGGCGACCAAACTGTGTCATCGCCAAGTTTTTGCAACTTTTAGAGCAGATTTTCACGTTCGCATATGACATCAAAGCCACCACAAATTTATCATTACCATCAAAATTCACTCTATAGTGACCGTCACTATCAGTGAGGCTTGCTTGCTAGTTTGCTGTATGCGCGTGCATATTTCTGCTAACGCGGTGTCAATGTGGTGATTGTAGTGCAGTGAGATTTAGTGTTCATTCTTTGAATTAATTATTCGAGGTGTGCGATTTAAATACTAGTCTAGTGTTTAAGTTGAGTATAGTCAACATGAACAACATGATGATGTGCATATTACACTCTGGAAGAGCAGGACCTGCGTCCAGGATATTGTCGCTTGAAGAGGTGTGACAGCGGTGTAAGCTTCTTAGGGATAATAATCTCTAACAAGCTATTACAGTTCCTACTCTGAGCTGCCACTTCCAAAATTTAAAAACTGTTAAGTAATTTATTGCTACTTTGTTCTCAATGCTTTTTACTCGGTTGAAGAATTCTTGAATAAAACCTTCGCCTAAATAAGTGTTTGTTATTGTGGATTTATTATTGTAAATTTATTTCGAGAATTTAACTAAATGTAAAATATGTACTATGTAAGTGCCTGTTTGTCTTATTATTCTTAATGTATGTATCTTAACACGAAATAAAGAATTTGTATTTTAATAGTCGTTGCGAATGCTTTGTTCCCTAAATTTTGAGGTTATGGAAATTGACACTCGCCCGTGTAGAGATGATGGTGGCTGCAGTGGTGTCTGTGACGTGGCCGCCACTTTCAAATGGTGAAAGTAACTATGAAATGGAATAACACAGTTTCCGCCACTATACGGCCACTAAGGTCAAGTAACAAACACCTGAAATACGCAAATGTGTGTGGAAATCACTTTAAAGTTATACTTTAGACAAGCCGCCATATTTAAGAATGAGATTTATGCCGCCATCATGACAAAATTAACAGGCTACTAAATAAAAATTAATTTCTCGTCAATTCTTCATTAAAATATAGTATATTAGTAAGTAATTATTGGTTTGATGTAACCAGGAATAATAAAAAAATTGTTTGCGGTATGTAGGTAGATATGTTTAAAAAAGTGTGCTCCTGACTTTTTATCTTATTTTTTGAAAATATTGAATATTGCGGGAGGGCGTGCTCATATTTCGAGCTATAACGTCTATGTTTGACAGTAAACTTGAAATCGTTTTGTTTTTATCCCCATCTCCTAATTACAATAAAATAAAATAAATACTCAGAGTAGTTATATTCCCGATTGACACCGTCAATCTCAGTAATTTCGAGTAGGTGGGAGAAAGGCAGCAGGACATAATAATGAAGTATGCACCTAAATAAGTTGAAAGAGAGAGACCAAGTGACATGGAAAAGAAAGGGGCAAGTAGCCAAGTGTTTCACGTAGGTGGCCTCATAGGTGGCTGCCACTACGCGCCCACGTTTTTGCCACGTAAGTGCCACGTGGCTGGAACGTAACGGTAGAAGTTGCAAAAACGTGGTGGCAACGTAGCAGCCAACCAAAATTGTTCCCCATTTTGGTGGCAGCCACGTTATAGAAAAGGTTCCTATAATGTGTCGGCCACTAGTGATAAACACTTTAAAGTTTCTACGGTAGTGGTTGTTACGTGGCGCCCACTAAAAATGCTACTTGGGGTCGGTCTTGAACTTGACTGCTGATAACTTTGGTATGTTGGTCTTGGACTTTTACACGCTGTTGCAAAGTGTTCAGATCTCCCGCAGTTGAAAAATTTTTAATTTCTGTTTCTATTCCTTACGTCTTGCCTCTGGTTAGGCGTGTTATCCCTTGTATGCTGTCGTAGGGTGGCATCACACGGCCTTCTCGTCGGGGAGGACTTCCCTGGATTCGTGGGGGAGCCGATGGCTGTTCCCGTCTCCTCGGGGCTCTGTCAATTGTCGTCACATCTTTTTTAGTTCGCCCATATTCTTCGGAGCTTGATTCGGCCCATTGGTCATCCAGAAGTAGTGGTAGTAGGCTTCCTCTGTTTGACCTCTATTAAAGAATCTCAGGAACTTCCCGTCCATATTGTCATTATACTCTTTGCATAATACCTGTAAGTCATAAAGAAATCCCTTACCGTCTCCGTTGTCTGACTCTTTTTCTCTAGCTTTGCGTTCCGTGTCTCTTCAGATTCGGCATAGTCCAATTCTTCCACAAATGCTGAACATATCTCTTTCCATGTGCATGTGATTTTCCACTTTCTATATACCGAACCAGGTTAGCGGCTCTAGAAACGTCTCAAAATAGCCGATCAAAATTGTTGTGTCTGCCATGGTCCCTCTTTTTATCTCCTGTTTCTCTCTTCTTCCTTAGTTACCTAAAATAGCTCTCTTCTTTTCTGCGTGTGTCGTCGTTTCCATATCTTCCCTTTGTCCGGCGCAAACAAATGTGGCGAGAACACCGGTGCCCTTGCAGCTAACCAGAGGGGCCCCACCTGTTTCGATCAAGAAGGCGAGAGCGCCGGTGCCTTGGGGAGCAATTGGTGATCAAGCGGTTGCTAAGAAGCGGATGCCACTGATGCCCAACCCTGGAGCTGCGCCGAATTTGTATCCGTCGATTCTGCTGAATCGACGGTTGTACTTCGGTTTGTGCATACTCTTTTTTATTTATCAAATGTTCCCTGTATTTACTTTTATTTACTTTATCGACTCTCGTTTGTATGATTTGATTCTTTAATGTTTTCTAAGCAATAATTCATCTGACTATTTAATTATAGATGGCTCTCTGTGTCACTTTCGTGACAATATGATCGATTTCGATAAAAAATATTTGTTGTTAATTTTTTTTCAAAGAATTCGTTGGTGTAGATATATATTTTCTTTGGTAAGCGGTTCTTAAAAAAATCCTGTGGTTCAAATTTGAGAGTCCAAATAATATAAAACTGGTTCAATCGAGAAGTACTGTACCGCACAGCACTGATGTTTCCAGTTTATAAGCCGTTATTTAGCAAACTCAGTAAAATTGCTGGCATTATTTTTGGGAAATCCTTTACGTACATCGCACTCTTTTAGCATATTGTTTGATATTTACTCGCAAAACTGAACTATGGAAGATAGCGTATTTATTAGAAACCCTGCAGGTGTTATTTACACAATTTTCTTTCAAATAGTGCTAAAGCATTCACAACGCTAAACAAACATCCTAATTTGACATCTTTTCACATTTCGAGCAGAAGAACGGAAAGTGTTAACGCCCGATTAAACACAAACCATTATATTTCACAAAGTATCATATCCATGAACGGATCTTTTCCCATTATTTCCAAGCGAACTCATATCGACAACAGGAGTTTCCCTTGATTTCGCGAACAAACAAACCTTGGTGCTAAGTTAAGTGAAAATAAATTAGCGAGATATCTAAAACCGCTTTCTCTATCTTTTCTAATCGTCAGATAAATAAAGGAGTATAAATTTCAGTGTGCATCCGGGGAAGGCCTTTGTGCTCCCATCGATTTTCCAGAATAACCCGCAGGTTGCTGACCGATAACGTGTAGAGGCCAGAATCGGAATGAATAGGGAAACAAATCTCCGCACGGAGGGCTTGGCTATCTCCGATTTGATTCGTGTTTTTTCATTGCAGGAAAGGGAAAGTTGCACAAGACACTCCGTCAATTCCAGGAAGTTGTGACTTGTGACTTACCTAAGTACCTACCTAACTATAGAGCGCCAGGGTAAATAGCGGTCTCTTAAGCAATTGTAGCTAATACAAACAAACAAACAAGGCATTTATTTCCAACAGGTAGAGACACCCAATTACAGGAAACAATAATACACAAATATATAAATAATGACAATAAAGAAAAATCTAACTCTAACTTTAACTTTATCTTAGTAATTCCCTCTCCATGCATTGAACTATTGTATGTACGGAGTCAACATTTATGTGGCACGTATGACACATATTATCATAAATATTACACATCTGAAACGTAGGACATTGAAACATTATGTTTGATCTAGTGCAGATATTATAAAACATTGAACTATGTCTAGCATTTAACCGCGGAATCAAAAAATTAATTCTAGATAAAATAAAAGAACAGTCAATATTACCGTTTAACAGATTAAATAAGAATTTAACAAAAATTATCTTCCTTCTATTATGTAATGAAATCTCACCACATTTCTGCAAAAGCACATCATGACTGGATCCCCTGGGAGGGTAATCACCTTCCTTTCGAAATATAACATATTTTAAGTATCTCCTCTGTACAGACTCAATATTAATCGCATGGCAGTTGTATATAGGGTTCCAAATAATGGCACCAAAATCCAACTTGGAGCGACCAAACGTGTAATAGAGAAGCTTGATCATATTTAAATCTTCGAAATTGTTACTGTTCCGTATAATAAAACCAAGAATTTTGGAAGCATCAGCTACAAGCTTCCCAACATGATAAACAAAAGTCAATTTACTACCAAAATAAATGACCAGATCACCTATGCAATTTACTCTGTTCAGAGGAGTACCATCTATGGTGTAATAAAAAACTATAGGATCTGATATCCTAAAGTAAATCATAATATTGAATTTATCAACGTTAAGGTATAACTTATTTTCTTTACCCCAGTTTACAATTATATCGATGTTATTTTGGAGGATGATACATTCACTGGGAGATGCAATATCTAGAAATATTTTAAGACCATCAGCATATGCCAGTCTATTACAGGTCAGCTGTCACAGAAAATCATTGATAAATATTAAGAACAAAAGTGGCCCAAGATTTGAACCTTGTGGCACACCAGATGATGGAACAAATATTGGCGATTTGAACCCTTCGTATTCAACAAACTGTTGACGCTTAATTAAATAAGACTCCAATAGATTCGACAGGCGGGTTATTCTACCAAATTGACGTATTTTAAACAGCAGTATGTAATGGTCAATCTGATCAAACGCTTTCTTGAAATCCGTATATACCACGTCAGTCTGGCCCCGTCTATCTAAGGATTCACATACATGTTCAGAGAATGAGCACAAGTTATATAGTCATGCAAGATCTCTTATCTGTAAAACCGGGTTGCTTAGTAGATATAAGATTTCTGACGCTGTAAAAAATTACTTCATGTATAACAACTTCAAATAGTTTAGAAAAATTGCAGAGAATCGAGACCGGACGGTAATTGGAAACAAATTAGGATCGCCCTTCTTTAACACTGAACAAACTCTAGCAACCTTCCATTTTTCGGGAAACGTGCCTGTATCTAGGGCAAGATTGTAAATGAACGCTAGCGGCTCGGCAAGCACGTGTATACAATCCTTAACCAAAAAGCTCGGAACAGCATCTATACCGGCAGTTAATTTGTTCTTAAGTTTTCTGCTTGCGTCAATCACATCTTGAGCTCTAATCCGTTACATCTATATGTAATAAAATTTATAGGTAGATATAGGCAGACATAAATAGAACATATCTACATTTGTGAAACAAGACATATACAGGGTGTTTCTAAATTATGATGCAAACGTAATATAGCAGGTACAATATGTCATTTTGAACAAAAAGTTTCCTAGAAACAGGAGTCCGAAAATGCATAATAAAAAAGTTACAGGGAGATAATAATGATAATAATAATAATTCAAGAGCCTGGACCACAACCAGAAGCCGAAAGGGCAGAACGAACAACGGAGAAACGGGAATCGGATTACGATGAACCCTTTGAAAGCTTAGATACACAGATGAGAAAGGTAGTAAGATACGAAGGCACAGACCCACTGAGCAGACCACCGCTACCAAAAGTAAACTCTTCCAAGAAACTTAAAAATAAACTCTTCCAAGAAGCTTGACTATCCGACCCAACTTAATCTTGTTTCGCTCAAGGATAGTTCACATCTTGTTCCAACAGAATATTTGATCGTTTGGAAATAGTTTCTTGACAGTCAAGACAGTTCACGCTTTCGAGTATGTACCGAATGTACTGACCTGCGCAGTTCATTGTTTACACGTCACTTATGGGTCATTTCAGATGATTGAAGATTTATAAACATATATTATTTTTCAACAACTCTAAATTATGATCATGGGGAGTACAAAAAGCGGTCCAACTCATTCCAGTTTAGGAGGTTTAAAGAAAAATATGATTCATCAACGATATTTTTGTTATAAGTACTGGTGTGTATATAAGAAATAATTTATTTTAGAAACGGTAAAATATACTGGGCGTTTCTAGATAGTGAGCTTGCAATTTTCCGATTTTTTCTATTAGATAAATTTGCCGGTGTTTTGAGAAATTTAAGCGTGCAATGGAAAAATTTTCTCGCCCATTTAGTTCCTCCTCCTAGCTGCTTATAATCAAGACGAATCCTAACCCTGTACCTCGAATACTTGAAAAGTTACGGCCGCTTAAATATATATCGTATAATTCCCAGTTTTTTGTCTATCACAGTTTCTATCCGACACGCATCCACAGTTTCAAGGTTCTCGGTATCCGGGCTTTTTCTATTTGGCAATAACATGACGACGAATTCTAACAAACCTAACCCGAAAATAGGTTAACCATCATTTTAACGTTTGAAAGTGTAAAAGTCTTATACCTATACCTGAGGGCCTCGAAAAAAAAAACTCCGATTAAAAAACGGCTAAGTTCCCTGAATTATTTATTTTATCATTTTCTCGAGAATGAAGTAGGTAGTAATTTTTCAAGTAACTTTTTTAACTTTCATGTTATCTACACCAGTTTCTACCTTTGAAAAAGAAAAAAATCATACGCGTTTTCTCGAAAATCCAATGGACCGAGAATTTTTTTCATTATATGTTATAAATTCGAGAAAGCGAGCGTGTACTTTTCTGACTTTATTCTACACCTGAAAAAAAAAGTTGCACGCATTTTCCCGAAAATTCAGTGTGCCGAAGAAAAAAATTTCGCATAAATTATACAGGGCGTTTGGAGAAAATGATCTTGCGCTTTCTGATTTTTTTCTATGTCTGAACGTAAAAAAGTCGAACGCTTTCTCTCAAAAATTCAGTAGGCTGGGAAAACAATTTTGGGGTATATTATGCAAGGTGTTTCGAGGAAGTTAGCGTGCGTTTTCCGATTTTTTCTATTTTTGAAAATGTAGGTACAAGTTGCACGCGTTTTCTCGAAAATCCATTTGGCTGATGACGAGGACCAATTTTTGTTCGGGCGAAATATGCAGGGTGTTTCGAGAAAGTGAACATGTGTTCTTCCGTTCTTCAGATTCTAAAAATGTTTTGTGTGTTTTCTCTAAAATCATGTAGGCATTGAATTATTTTTGGGGAGGCAAGAGTCCGAGCGCGAAAATCCTTCGAGTAAACGGGCTCTGCCGGCCATTGCTCCTCGCTTCGCTCGCCGCATTTGCCAGGAATGTTTTTTTAAGTATTTATACTTTCGTGTGCTCTGCACTGCACATCCCCAAATAAACCAAGTTCCTATCTTTAAAAACGAAAAAGTTGCACGCGTTTTCTCAAAAATTAAGTAGGACGAGGAGAAATTTTTACTTTTCCGTACCCACTCAATCGCCGCAAGAACGAAATTGGTATCTCTCCAAACTAAAAAGTTGTAGGTATCTGCTATGGGATAACTGTGCAATAAAAAAATTCTCGATAATTTTCTCAGTCATTTTACGTTGGCACCCCGATGCAACAAATCCTCTATCTTCTATCTCTAAAGACGTAAAAATGGCATTTGTTCTGACAAGAAACGTATAGTCAATTTTTTCCCTCTTTCTGCCTACTTAGAACCAAAACAAACGCCAGGCCTGTATCTCTAAAGGTGGAAAAGTTGCGGCGGCTTAAAGAATTTTGAGGTTATGAATCGTAAAATTTCATGTTGTTTCGTCCATCACATTTTCCAGAAGGAGACGCATTCGCAATTTGAAATGTCTATAGCTTCAAAGGCCTTTTTGATTAGCAGTAACGTGACGGCGAATTATAACCTCTCCATCGTCCAGTTTCTTAGTGCAAAAAATCTCATATTGACACAAGCTACGCCTTCCCAAATCGCATAGTGAAGTCTAATTCTAACCTCTGGATCATTTCCTTGGCAGGCAAAATCCCTGACAGAAGAACCTAACCTGAAAATAGGTTGGCCATCATTTTTAACGACTTCTTTTAAAATGAAAAACTCAAGTAGGTGGAGGCAAAATTTTTCGGATAAAAAATAGGGTGTTTCGAGAAAGTAAGCGTGCGCTTTTCACCGAAAATGAAAAAGTTCCGCGTCCTTTTCCGAAAACCGAGTATTCCGGAAAATTTTTTCACGCTGTTTGCCTTCCTTTCCCGTACCCATTCCATCGCAATAGAAACGAAATTTTTATATCGCCAAATGTAAGGTTTATATCTGTCCTAAGGAGAACTGAGCGTGTCATGCATTTTTTTTTCGATAACTTTCCCCTTGTCACCTGGGACCGAATAAAAAAAGTTTTAGTTTGAAATTTCTTCATAATCCAATGGCGTTTTTTTGGCAGCGAAAATGCTATCCTCGAAAAACCCACAGACCCACCGTCAAGACGCGATTCGAAGGCCAGCAATAACCTCAAAGACGTAAGTGGCGGAGAATCTAACCTCTTGCGCGACATTGCCAGTCGAAGTTGCCAAAGGGCGTTGGCGGTAAATTCGGCGCTGTTAGGTGGCCCTTAGGTTGCATGTTTTATAGTGTCTAGTCTTTCAACCCGTCCCACGCACATTGGCCATCTTTTTCGCAAAGGTCTTTTGATAACCTCGAACAGGGCCGTTTCAAAAATCGAAGGAGGTGGTAAATCTCTTAACCCGTTTTTGCCCAGTGTTCCATAATTGGACATCAGTTATTTATTCCCTGTGTTCCGATAATGGAACGTCAGCTGATAGTCCCCCTCTACCATCAAAGTCCGCTCGAATGGACTGTCAGTCGTCAAGACTAGTTCTAATTCAGTACCGACACGTTCATCAAACGAAACGGTTACGTCGTGTTTGAATATTTTTTACGTGTTTTGTGGCTTGTTAGACATTGTGGGAATATAGTTATTGAAAATGGCTTCCAAGTAGGTAGTAAGTATTTATGCTGCTTGTTTGCATTGAGAATTTACAGGGTGAGTCACATCTAAAGGCAGACCCGAAAACACAAGGTAGAACTCGCTGAAATAAGCACATATTCTTAATAACCATTAGCTCAAAAACGCTTGGTTCTCCATATACAGCGTGTTGACATTTTTCCAAAAATAACATATATTTTTTTAAATTTCTTTCGAGCCCGTTTAGGAATTCCAACAAAATTTGATACATATTATGGGTTGTCATTTTGTGCAATAATTTGGCCCTGTTCAGATGAGCAGCGGCGTAGATACAAATAATTTATTTTAAATACCAACATAATCACCTTGGCACTAGTTTAAAAAATCCGAAATTACGAAGAAACTGTACCAGAAATAAAAAAATACCAAGAGGCGCTTTTTGTTGCAAATTTAATGAGCTATCCAAAAAAAGGGCAAAATTTTTGGTTTTGCACAGGACCGTACTACTTTTTCTTACAATTATTTACAGTAGGTAACTATTTGTATCTACGCCGCTGGTTATCTGAACGGGGTCAAATTATTGCACAAAATAGCAACCGTCCAATGCATAATGTGTACCAAATTTGGTTGGAATTCCTAAATGGGCTCGAAAGAAATTTAAAAAAATATATGTTATTTTTGGGAAAAATTCAACACGCTGTATATGGAAAACCAAGCGCTTTTGAGCCGAAGTTTATTAAGCATATGTGCTTATTTTAGCGAGTTCTACCTTGTGTTTTCGGCTCTGCCTTTAGATGTGACTCACCCTGTATAATATTTATAGTGTACATTTAGTTACCTGCCACTATTTTATGCAATAAAATATGGAAGTAAAAAAATGGTTTTATTTCCGCACTAATTTTTTATACATTTTCCAAAATTGGAACACTGGTAACGAATGGGGTCATTAGTTTTGGTATACGTTTTTAGGTATTATAGTACACAATAACTTATCGATATGGTCGAAAATGAAGACTTTTGGGAAGCGGATGTTTTTATAACCCCTCCAAACGATGGATTGGATTCAGAGGATTCAGACGATGAAGAAGCTCCTACAATAAATAGCAATCACCCAAGTGGACGACAATTGGTATAGCTAAGGCAAGTGCAAAAATCCGTAAAGTAGATGGCACAATTTTTCTAACCGGGGTTTATGAAGATGATTCTCAAGATCAAAGTCATTTCCGTGCTCAAGATCAAAGTCAAGTCGATATTCAACATGATACTCAAGATCAGACGAGATTCCTTTGGCACAACTCACACAGATCAGATACAAAACTGTTTTTTTTATTGGACAAAATGTGACTTGAAGACCAACTTTCCACAATTTTTGTCTCACCAAAGATTATACCTCCCAATATAATATCCCGATGCAGTAGCATGTTTTGAAAGTTTTTCCGATGTGAATATTTACAATTATTTGAGAGAAATGTTCCTGTTGTATGCCAGACAAAGCGGTGACCACATTTTCGAAATAACTGTTGAAGAAATAAAACGCTTTATTGGGACTTTATTTGTTTCGGGCCATGTCCAAGTACCAAGATGGCGTATGTTATGGGAGGTTGACTCTGATACCTATAACGTCCTTGTTGCAAATGCAATGCGCCGTAATAGATTTCATATCATAAAAAATATGTTCATCGCGCAGATAATACAAACTTAGTGCCTGACGATAAGTTTGCAAAAATACGTCCATTATTATTTGATATACTTAATATGCGTTTTTTAGACCAGGCTTTTTTAAATGAAAAAAATAGTAAAGATGAAGAAAGTACGATAACATACTTTGGAAGACATGGCACCAAACAATTTATAAAAGGCAAGCCAATAAGATACGGATACAAAGTATGGTCTCTCTGCGATCCATGTGGGTACTTGATTCGATTTGATCCTTATCAGGGTAAACAAAATAATAGGCAGTACATGGAGTTGGGTGTCGGAGGGTCTGTGGTAAGAACACTATTATCATTGTCTAAGCTACCCCAAAATATCCCATTCAAAATATATTGTGATAGATACTTTTCGTCCTTAAAACTTGTGAATGAATTACAGAAAATAGGTTATGGGTATACGGGGACCATAAATATAAACAGAATTGAGACATGTCCGCGGCCATCAATATCTGAGATAAAGAAAACACCTAGAGGTACATATATTTATATGACGGGAAAAAAATACAGGAATCACAGTAACTTCCTGGAACGACAAACGCCCTGTGTTAACAGTGAGCTCTTAAGATCCAGTTAATCCCATTAGTCAAGTAAACAGATGTATTTCTACAGAAAAGAAAAAATACCAGTTTGCCAACCATATCCGTTATCGGGCAGTATAATAAGAATATGGGGGGTGTTGATCGTATAGACCAAAACATCAATAATTACCGTAGATATAAGTGTGAGATCTAAAAAATTGAGGTGTCCTCTTTTTGCATTTTCTTTGAATTCAGCTATGCATAATGCATGGCAAATTTACAGACGCCAGCCAAACTGCGAAAAAGTTGATTTTTAAAATTCAGGAGGGAAATCACTCACATTTATTTGAAAAGACGTTGTGCAATATGTCAAAAAATACGACCAAAATGTTCGAAAAATTTAATGTCAAACTACATGAACAATGCTTTAAAAGTTTTCATATTGTTTAAGTTAATAATTTTATATAAAATATTCAATAAATTACTCAAAACTTGAAGTTTTTTCTGGGTAGACTCAACCTTTCGTTCCCAGTGTTCCATTATTATTGGAACTCAATTTTTCTCTTGAATCTTAAGTTTATATTTATCTTTTTACCAAATTTATTATAATAAATTATAATAAATTATAATAAATAATACAACAAGAAAATAATACAACAAATTTATTATAACTCAGCTTAAATAAACCTAAAATTATAGAAACTGGCAAGATTTTAACATTTAATAAAATTTGGGCTCTAAGGGACAAAATATATCTTAAAACTTGGGCAAAAACGAATTAATGTGTCTTGCACTTTCCCCCAGTTCAGAAAGAAACCTCGAAAACCCGATATCTAAGAAAATTTAACGTCTTCCGATTTTCTTCTTCCGAGAAAGGGCACGGCTGTAGAATTAGCGAAATTGAGGGGAAATCCTCGAGAACCACTCTAGTAAATTGCATGAAAAAAAGTGCAAAAGTGCGGGCACATGTTTACGACAAGAAAAGCATACCAGCAAGCCGCAGAAGTGCAACGTAGTAAACCCCACCATGTCGGAGGCTGAGAAAATAGGGTTCATTTTGCGAGAACTGAAGCCCAAGATCTTGGAAAAGGTCGATTTGATGGAGAATTCAACGCCGGAGGAGTATATAAAGAACCTACAGGAGATAGAGGTTACCAAGTTCATGGCCCGTCCACGCGGCAACAGCGACATGAGCAGGGACGTCAGCCAGGTTTCCATCCACGTCCAGGCCAGCCAGAGACACCACGGCAGCAGAGAGGGAAATGGAGGATCCAACAATTAGAGTCCAGACACGAACAGGTTGGTGTCACAATTTCGCCCAAGTTATAGGCCAAGTTTTCAGAGCTATAAAAGTGTCATAAAATTCGAGCCTTGAACTCCCGATGGCAAAGTGACTTGCTTTTTTTTTTGTGGAAAATCTGGTAACTTTGCAAAAAAACTAGAGAGAAAAGCACTAACCGGTACAAAGACGATGCTTTGTTATTTTTGTAACTCTAGAAAAAACAAACTTGCAGATTTATTATTTGTCTGAGGGTATTAAAAAGACACGACCGGTATTTTCAACACCCGCTCGTGTATTTCGTACACTATAATAATAATTCTCACCTCACAATACTCCAATACTCCAAACTAGGAGTACCCCAGAAGCAAATGAATGCTTGTGCGGGGGAGGGGAGTAATTACTATTATTTTGTCTTCGTTGCCAATTGCGGCTAGGGCCGACTATTTCCCGATAAAACTAGGATAGCATTCGCTCCAGTACTACGGAAAACCCTAGAAAACCGTAGTAATCCCAGTGAGTGTAGGACAATTAGTAAATCAGACTGAAAAGCTATATATATTAAGCAGCAATACCGTGAATCCACATTTGTCCAGCGCTCTTGGCCATCAGCGGTGTTTTTCTATAAAGACATGTGCGCGTGCAGTCTGCCTCGAACTCGATTCGAACCAAGGTCAATTGAAAGCAGAAAAACATGCGGTCTAAATAGTTCAGCGACGCTACGAACGTCGTCATCGCGGCCCCCTAATTAGAAAGCATTTTCTGTGGAAAAATAAAGTTACCAAAAGTAATTTGGTAAAAATAATCCACTTTAACGAAATTTTGTGTATAAATTTACAAGAGAAAAGTTTACCAGCAATTTTTTTATGTTTTATACGGTCAATTTTTTTAGAGTGCAAGTGAGAAAATTGCACAACACGTTTGAGTTAACCAAAGAACTTTTGGACAACAGTCTGCCGGTAAATCGGATCACTTACGAGTAAGTCACTGTAAGTCTCGTGCTGTGGAATTTGTGGGAGAAGCTTTGCATTGGTGAACAAAACGTAATGTAAATAATTTAAATTTAGCATTAGACGAAAATCACCCAGAAGTAAGAGCAGTAATTAAGTCATTTCAATCTTATACTTCACAAATAACGTCATCAGTTATTGGTCATACTAACCGTTATACGCATAAAATTTCAAAATCATTTAATAATTTAATGCAATTTGTTGATTCTCAGGCTACTCAAAATTCTTATATCTAAATTATTTGTATCAATTTTCAATAAATTTATCGTTAGAAAATTTAGAAACTTTGCAGATGTTTGATAAATACTAAATCATTAGTCAGTATAGGGATAAAAAGATACTAACTCAAATTATCGATGCAGCGGTTTTAAGGGAGGATTTAAAGAAATTAGAAGACGTTTTAAAAGTAGCGGATGCGAACTTATTATCAAGTAGTTACATGTAACAAAATACTTAAGATTAAGTACCGTGACTTGTATTGTTAATTTCCAGAGACGCCAAAAGAATGATGTAAGATGTAAGCACGAACCTGTGCTTACTACCGCGCGCAAACGATGCAATAATAAAAACCCACTTTGTTTTCATAACTTCGCAAATGGAGGGCAAATTTCGGAGTTAATTAAAGAATGCACACCCACGTGTTTTTACAATGAAAATACGACACAAATTGAGCCGGAAAAATTAATTATAAGACTTTCTGAAAATTGCAAATAAAATGAGCCAATGAAGTTCATAAAATTAGTTAATTCCAGTCAACTGAGTTAGGTTCTTGTTCATTAGTATCGGGGGATGAGATTTTAATAGAAGAGAAGTTTCCATGTGATGAAAAAATCATTTATACTTTTAAATTCAAGAATGTTTTATCTGCAACCTGGTCAAAATTTGATTCATTTAAATTGCAACCAATGTCAACGTATAGGTACTGACTTAACTTCCGAAATTTTTTCTGAATGCAGGGGGGTGCGAACGGTGCGGGACACGCGGTCCCGCGTTTTGACCGGCCCCGCGCCTCCGACTCTCGTGTACAGGGCAGTCCATTTCTCTGGTACAGGGTTATCCAACCAGTAGCGTATTTAGAAGGGCCGGACCGAAAAGCCATTTCGGAATTTGAAAATATTCACTCCAGCTTGTAAATTTGAAGATATTGGGATTTCCTAAGACTAATTTTATTTAATTTTCCTTCAAATTTCTAAAAAATTTCGCCTGCGGCGCATTTTTTACAATTATTTTAAATGCCCTTGTTTCAGAAAAATGCACAAAAATTGTCCCCCCACCACCCGAAATTAATAATTCCTATATTATTATACATTACTGAAGTGGTCCAAACTCGCCGCCCCGGCCTATCTTTTTAAAAAATGACATGTAAAAAATATACCTTCGTAAGTAGCGCACTAACTTTCAAAAATTTCTTCTCACTAGATTAAATAATTTCTTGTCGGGGCCCCGCATTTTCATGCGGCACCCGGCCCCGCAAAAGCATGAGCAGGTCCTGTCTGAATGTCTAGAAGAAAATTGGAAATTGACAGCTCCTACATTTAGTTTGAAATCGATAGGAAAGAGTGATTTTAACTTTTAACACAATTATTTTCAATATTGTCCCAATGTTTGTTAATACTGTTAACAATTAAATTTATTGGAATGTTAGTGAAAAGAGATTTAACATCAAGACTAATAAGAAACATGATAATTAGGGATTTGTTTGTTATTAATAAATTCTGCAAATTCAAAAGAATCTTTAATATAGTAATCATTAGATTTATTGTAAGAACGTGTCAAAATATCACATATTAAGTCGGTGATTTTATTATTAGGTGATTCAATGCAGGAAATTATAGGTCTAAGAGATAAATTAGGTTTATGTATTTTGGGTAAACCGTAAAAATTAAAATTAAAAAAATTAAATTAAATTAAATCTATATTTTTGGATAATTCTTACCCTGAAAAATTCCTTAACAAATTACTTTTCAATACACGTCCCCACGAAATTTCAAATAATGTTTATAATAATGATAATAATGATAATATTACTGCAATTCAAGAGGTTGATAATATTCCTGGTCATTTCTTTTATAGGTCATTACCTTATATTAAAGAACTTACCCCTAAAATAACTAAAATTTTTAAAAATGAAAATGTTAAAATAGCTCTAAAAAATGTTAAATCGATTGGAAGTTTATACACAAAATTAAAAGATAAGATACCTATAATTAACCAATCTAATGTTGTTTATTCAATACCTTGTAACAACTGTAATAATTCATATATTGGTCAAACATCACAAAATTTAAAAAATAGAATTTCAGGACATAAAAGTGATGTCAAATTACAAAAAACTACTACTGCTTTAAGTGAACATGCTTTTATAACAGGTCATCATTTTAAATTTGACAATGTTTCAACATTACATAGGGAAAAAAATCTTAATAAAAGGTTATTTCTTGAAATGGTTGATAACAAGTCAATTAATAAAAAAACGGACATCAAAGATTTAAGTTCCATATACTGTTTTATTTTATCTTTAAATAATTATATAACAATACAAATACATCTATTAATATTTCATTGTAACTCTTACATCTTATAATAATTATATAAAAATTTGGATTTCCAGAATGTTGTAACATAACCTTATATCAACTAAGGTTATTTCTAACCTTGTATCACACCAAGTTTTCTGACACTTTTTGATGATAACCTAAAAAACATTTTTTCTTATTATAAATTTATCTTTTGTTTCTTGAAACTAAATTACCTTATTAACAAAAAACAATTACAAACAAAATTGACGGTATAAATTTTCACACGAAATTATGTAAAAACCTTTTTCTGGCCCTTTTAAACCTCAAATCTATCTGGTTTTAATATTGGTAAAAAACTTCAACATAATTGTGAGTAAAATTTCAACCTTTTCTCAATATTTTCTAATAATTTAAATAATTTTCTAGCCCTGATGAAGGTCACGAAGTAGACCGAAAGCTTGGTATTATAAAAAGAAGTTAATATATACCTTTCTGGCTGCAAAACTCGTTATTTTATCTACTAAGTAAAACTACACAGCCGTAAACTAGCTATTTAGTGATTTTAACTTCAAAACATTAGCTTCAAAAAGTCAACCATTTTTACCAAATATAAGGGAGACTTTTGAGGGAGGATGTAGAATGTTAGGAATTAATTTTATAACCACTGCTATAACTTTTGGTACCACTTTTAGAAATCCGCATTTAATAGGGTTAGGGACATTGCCTGGGGCCAGAGCGACTGAGTGGAATTTTCGTTTTGATTGTTCTACCTATTCTTCTATATACTTTGGTGTATGTATCATATGTTCAAGTTATCGTCAAAGTTAAGGAGAAAGGAAAATAAAAGCAATACTGAAAGTAATGACCCGGAATCCTTGGAAGGATGTCCTTTACAGAATAAAGGAAGAGCTGTAGAACCAAGAAATAAAAAAAGATGTAACAACAAATACTTAATAACAAATAATGTACAATTAGGTAGATAGTAAAAGGATAATTATTAAGGACTTCATGGACATAAGTTGTGTGATTGGCTAGACTAAGAATTTTATTTTTTTTTAATTTTTATTTGTCCATTATATGAATTTGGTTTTATCTGTACATGTTACTGCCGTGATTTGTATACTTTACAGATTCCGTTGCCATGGACATCGGGGGACGATGTCCTTTTAACATGGGGGGAGTGTCGCAATAAACAACCCTGTAACAACCTCATGGAGTCACGTCGGCGGCGTCTTCAAACTGCGTCCGCAGTTGCGAGCCGCTCGAAGGAGTAGGGGACCCAGGTCGCGTCGCGTCGGCGCGAATTCGAAAAATGCATTGTCGCGTTCAACTCGGGGCATTCAACATTCTGTAGCCCGTCACTGGCAATTATCATATCATATCATATCATATCATATCATATCATATCATATCATATCATATCATATCATATCATATCATATCATATCATATCATATCATATCATATCATATCATATCATATCATATCATATCATATCATATCATATCATATCATATCATATCATATCATATCATATCATATCATATCATATCATATCATATCATATCATATCATATCATATCATATCATATCATATCATATCATATCATATCATATCATATCATATCATATCATATCATATCATATCATATCATATCATATCATATCATATCATATCATATCATATCATATCATATCATATCATATCATATCATATCATATCATATCATATCATATCATATATCATATTACACTACAATTAAATGTAGTTATGTTTACGCAAGACTCCTCTTTATTCTCCCCACGCCTCAGGTGTACCTACTCGTAACAATATCTAAAGCAATTCATTTTTAGAACAAATATGTAAATTTCCATGTGCGTGTTGTAGGAGTGCATTTTTTTCTTTTTTGAAGGGTCTTATCTTTTAAATGTATTAATTATTTCATAAAATTACTAGGAGAAATAAAAATTACTAAAGATTTTGAAATGTTGAATGCTTGTCACAGCCCACAATTTTTTTGTAATGGACCCTGGTGCACAGATGATAAACTTATTTTATTAAAATTGTTCGTTATATTTACATAATGATGACAATATTCTGACGGCTGTTTTCGTGACGTCTCAGGTAAAGGATAATGAGTTGATTTAAGATAATTACCGGTACGAAAATCCATCCATGTTTGTTAATACGCACCATGATCTATGTATACAGTGTGTCCCACTTAAGGACTGACTAGTGACCACCCCTGTAAAATTTTTATTTATAGCTCGATTTTCATAAACTTTTTTTTGTTGGATAGAGCTTCAAAAATGGCACCAAACACATAATTCAGGTGCCTCGTGCGTTAAAGTCATGGCCCACTGAGACGGTGTTTTAGTGCTGAAATTTCGAGAAGTACTATTAGGGATTTTTTTAGAGAAAAATTAATGCCAGACTCTTATTCAGCATTGTTCGAAACCCAAACGTACCAATTTGCTTTGCCGTAGCTCTACAGGGAGTTTCAAAATTTTTATTGCCACACTTAAGGGCTGACCACCCCCTATACAATTTTTATTTATAGCTCGATTTTCATAATCTTTTTTTTTGTTGGGTAGAGCTCTAAAACTGGCATTAAATGCATAATTCAGGTGCCTCTTGCGTTAAATTCATGACCCACTGAGACGGTGTTTTAGTGCTGAAATTTCGAGAAGTACTACCCACTGAGACGGTGTTTTAGTGCTGAAATTTCGAGATGTATCTACTATTAGGGATTTTTTAGAGGAAAATTAATGCCGGTTTCCTGTTCAGCGTTGTTGGAAACCCAAACGCACCGATTTGCATTACCATAGCTCCACAGGGTGTTCCAAAAAAATTAAAAGGAAAAGTAAGGCCGGATTCTTATATGCAGTGAGAGGTTCCAAACAAAAACGTACTAATTTGTAATTAATTTTCTTAATTTCTGGTAAGTTGGTCACTAAAATATTCATTAGGAACTCATATTCTTTCAAAAATTTATTAGCGAACAAATTTTTTATTTAATTTAATATCATCAAATACATGAATAAACAACACAACATAACATAAACTCAAATTTCAGTCATTTCAATTAGTCCCCCATTTTCTAATGCAAATTGGTACGTTTGGGTTTCCAACAACGTTGAATAAAAATCTAGTATTATTTTTTTCTCTAAAAAAGTCCCTAATAGTACTTCTGGAAATTTCAGCACTAAAACTTCGTCTCAGTGGGCCATGAATGTAACGCATGAGGCACCTGAATTATGCATTTAATGCCATTATTGAAGCTCTATTCGACAAAAAAAAGTTTATGAAATCGTGCTAAAAATGAAAATTTTACAGGGGTGGTCACTTAAGTGGGACACTAAAAATTTTGAAACACCCTGTGGATGGAGCTATGGTAATGCAAATTGGTACGTTTGGGTTTCGAACAACGCTGAATAAGAATCCGGCATTGATTTTCCTCTAAAAAAATCCCTAATAGTACTTTTCGAAATTTCAGCACTAAAACACCGTCTCAGTGGGCCATGAATTTAAGGCACGAAGTACCTGAACTATACATTTAATGCCATTTTTGAAGCTCTATCCAACAAAAAAAAGTTTATGGAAATCGAGCTATAAATAAAAAAATTACAGGGGTGGTCAGTCCTTAAGTGGGACACACTGTATATATATTTCTAAATACATATACCTAAAAGGATCATAATAACAAATCGGTCATGCAATACATGAAAGTTTTACTATTCGTCTGTTATAGACAGGAACAGGCTGGCGTGGGTACACAACAAATCTAAAATATCTAAAGTATCTACGAGAAACTATACAAAGGTAAAATTTTCATTTGCAAGCTCAGGACTTCCCTATATGCCTAGACAAAGTTAGTTCAGCTTTGCTCTAAATTCTGTTCCCAGAAATTTATGTGACCTAGCAGTTGAACCTATCGTGCTATAAATATTTTACGTCGGGTTCACTTTAGTTTTGCGATACAAATTCTTATGATAAAATAACATGGGAATAAATGGCATGCTTTCAAGAAGGCAATGCGTTTTCTAAATGTAGTATAATAAAATCAATGGAGTCAAGCAGCACTTGGCAGTATACTCCATCTCCATTTCATGCCATGCAGGAAATACAAACATAGTAAAATAACAAAGATAGAAACAGAGAAAAAAACGTATACTCACATATGTTTAAATATCCACGGCTTGCTGGAGATAGAAATGTTTAGTTAAAAGTAGTAAGACATATTGTTATAATTTTAATATCTTTTTAAATAGACATATTGTTATAATTTTAATATCTTTTTAAATAGCTTAGTATTTCTAGAAATTAAGTGAGCTCAAAACTACATTAAAATAAAATGATAAAAAATGCACGTTGTATGATGTGGAAGCACTAGTAAGGCCGCCTATATAATGGAGGAGGAACAATTATATAAAAAATATTAGTTATAAGACCGGTATAGATATAGGTAATTCAAAACCTGCATCTTTCTTAAAATTCATATCCATATCCAGCATAGCTGTTTCCCCTAACCCATTAGAAGCCCGTGTATGATCGTGACTAGGGCTGTTCGATCTCCGAATTTCAGTATCGGAAATCGATACTGAAAAAGTATCGATAAAATCGATAAATCGATAAAATCGATCTTATCGATAAAATCGATCTTATCGATAAAATCGATCTTATCGATATAATTGATCTTATTGATAAAATCGATATAATCAATTTTATTTAAGAAGCTAAACAAAAAAAGGCCGATCGGCTTGCTGCGGACGCGGTCTGGACGCAATGGGTGCAGCAATTTCCTTTATTTTCGCAAACAATTTCAAAAGATAGATATAATTGGAAAGATCGATAAAATCAAAAATATCGATAAAATCGAAAAGATCGATAAAATCGAAAAGATCGATAAAATCGAAAAGATCGAAAATATCGAAAAAATCGAAAAGATCGATAAAATCGAAAAGATCGATAAAATCGAAAATATCGATAAAATCGAAAGATCGATAAAATCGAAAGATCGATAAAATCGAAAAGATCGAAAAGATCGAAAAGATCGATAAGATCGATATTTCGATTTATCGAAATTGAATATCGAGTATCGATAAAATCGATAGTATCGATACTTTCGATTTTATCGATATTTTGTCTCAGGCCTAATCGTGACTATTGTTACATTGCGATCGGGGCATGCCCTGGGCATATCGTCCGACTTCCCCCACTTCTCCGTGTCGCAGTATTGCCAAGCTAAAGGCAATACCAGGAATTTCTGTGAATCCTTGAGGCGTTAAATAATACAATTTTGAAATGGGAAAAAAGTAAAAAATTAAATAACGATACCTCCACGCCACCTTTTAAAATCCATTATGAAATAGTAAATTCATATATATCTCCTTAACCAATATCAATCCCTTTGTTTCTTCAAAATTATGCCCCAAATTGAATTGTTCCCAAAAAACGAAAATCTACAAAATATTAGATTACACACTATTCCCCTAGCAATGTCGAAAATGCTCTCTATTATATTAACAGATGTGTACTAATTTAGTTCGCTAAAAATAACAATAATTATAGGTACCACCAAAGAATAAATAATAAACGCGCTTTTATCCCCACTATTTCCGTGGAGCGATTTTGCTCCAAAGCAACAGGAATTTGTATGAGAGTATGTATATCAAATTCCGATATTTCAGTCCGAATGAAAGTTTGAACATTGACGTTTGATTAGAACGTTTTATAATAATTTAGTGAAAATTTGTTTGAAACTTTCTCGAATTATAATATACGGGGTGTCTACTTTTATAAATGTACAAATCGATAAAATCTTTACTTTTAGAGACTTCCGCCTTATTTTTTTTTTAAGTGCTCTCAAAAATCGCTCCTTTGGGCCTTCCTATCGTTAGCAAAATGCATATCCAGGGCCGGCTTCAATTTTTTTTACCCCCCGATTTTTACTAAATCCATTTAAAATCTGACCAGACAGCGTTAATCAGGATACCACAATGCCCACCAAATTTGAACAAAAAATATTCAGGGAGTTCCATTCTATACAAGTCAAAGTAGCAAAGTCGAGTAAAATAGGAATTTTAAAGGCGTCTGGCGAGTCAAATGTGCTATGGAATTACCGCAAGACAGTTGAATAGTTAACAAGATCACTCATAGTGTTGGTGTGCAATATGCAAAGTTTCTATAAAAAGTATAGGTACAGGATATTTTTCTCCGAACCATCTAAAAGTGCTGAATTTTTTGAAACTTTATATGGGTCAAGAGCTCCCTGGAATTATTAAAAAAAAACATTAATAAACACAAAAGTAATTTATTTATTTTTACAAAATATCAACTGACAAGTAAGTAAGAAACGAGTCAAATTATTGGCCCTCTCTTGACAAAGCTACCATCTAAGAGGAAACATACCTATTTTATGCGTTTCCTGTCCATATACCTACTCCTTAACTCATCTAGACTTGCTGACTGGCAAGCTTTTGTAATTTTTAATTTTTGTACCTAGTTCGTTTATAATTCTATAGAACATAGAGGCGGCTCGTGAATATTTAGACAGGTGGGGCCAGAAGACCAAAGTTTTCCAGTAGAATTTATTTCCATGGGCATCTGGCGTCTAAGAAAAAATTAACATTCTAATGTTCCACACCATCACAAAATGTAGACTATTAAAGTTATATTTAAGTTTTTGAATTGAACCCCTTTGTTTTCGAATAAATAAGCCTAGAAATAACACAAACTGCGACACAAAATTTTAACAGTTCACCTCGGTTGTAGTAAATGTTTGAGTACTTAAATGTTATCAAAAAATTATATTCGCACTAAAGTTCACCAATTCTCGAAAAATGACATTATTTTCGAAAGCCTCTGCTTCATCGTGTCCTCTTAGTGCCAATTCGAAGCCCCACAAAAACGAACCCAGTTAATTATTCAATTTAAAGCGTACCGATTTTTATCAACCTGTGTGCTCATTATGTTTAAGCAGTGTATCGCGATAAAATATGCTGAATTTAACTGTGATTTTACATTTATTTTACCCAGCATACTAAAATTAAAAATGTTATTCATGTGTATTGTGTACCTTTAGATTTTTCATGTGTCTTCATTTTATTTCAAATGTGCACAACATCGTTGGTTCCTTTTTTTGACCAAGTTTCTTCACCGCCGAACAAAACACATACTAAACAAAACAACTTGTTTCTTTCTTCACACCCGCACAACCGATTATTTTTTTAAGTAGACACATTATTAATTTGTTGAATTAACGTGATCGCGTTTTTTTGTCCTGCCGTTTGATTTTTCTCTATAGTTAAATCTGGCAACGGTCTGCCCAACTCTTTAATTTGCAGTTTTTGCTCAAATTCCATCGACGAAAATGAATTTCTTAATAAAAAACTTACACTGTTCATTTTGAAAAAGTTATATACAAACTACTTAACTAGCACGATGAACTACACAAAATAAGCAGCACGTTTTGTCCGCCCGTGAAAGCCAAATACAACAAAACATCTGATCGGAGCCAGGCTCGGGAGAATCGCGGTTTATGCGCATTTTTCAATGTACATTCCTAATTATTATCGACCTCACTTCCACATTCGTCGGACCGCTTTCGGTCTCTCTGTCCAACCGGAAGGTGGCTCGGGCGGGGTAGCAGAGCAGAGCTCCAGGCGGCCGGCTCGCATATTCGGAATTCCCCGCATTAGCCGCTTCGGAACAATTCGGGTGCTGCGATTAGAGGCTCGTAAAGTGCAGACGTACAAACTTGATGTTTGTATAAAGCTTCAAAAGGTTCCTTACAGGACGTGTTCAAGGGAAATGGGGAGGGGGAAACTTGAAATTTGGCAGGTAGGTTCCTTATATATACATAACGTAAGCATCCGCTAATAAAGGATTTTCCAAAAATCATCCTCTGTGGGGGTGAAATGAGGGTTCAAAGTGAGAATTTTCATGAGGGCGGTCATTTGCTTATTTCTGAATAAAATGTTTATTGTTAACTTAATTCAATCTTTATTTATCCGCATCTTGTAATAGGTACACTTCACTTCGAAATAAATCATACACGAAAGTTAAGTTGTGTGAATTTAAATTAGGTGTCGTACCTATAATTGACATACTTGTCAATAGCGATCGAAGTGGGGATAGAAGGTAGCCAATCAAAGTTAGTAGAGACGTAGGTTGAATGGTAACTCTGATGGGCCAAGGCGCAAGAGGAGGATGACCAACTGGGTGACGTCCACAGAACAGGTTAGGGGTTAGTCCGTCCGACTGATCTGTTTTCGTGGTGTACTTCATAACATTTCTGGGTCATAGCGAATATATTTAATGATTTTTTAATAACAATTGTGAAGATAATTGCTGACGACGTGTATTAGTATAGTGCTAGTTTTGTTGTGAGTTTAAAAACAATTATTAATTGTGTTCTTTAAAAGCGAACTTGCTGAAAGGTTTGTGAGTTTTCGTAAGGTATTTGCAACGCCCAATTTTAATTTTACAAGCACAGATTTTTTTGATTGAATATTTCAAGAAAGGCGAAGGAAGCTGGGCAAAACAGATAATTGTTTCACTTCCCGAAAGATGTAACAATTCAGGAAAAATTGTAGAATTTAAAAACTTGATAGCGGCAATGTAATTATTAAACAAAGAATAGAACGTTATAAGAATCATACAAAGCTTTTGCAAAAACACATTTCTGCCTTAGAAGGGATAAAAAAAACAATGTTGGTTTTGAAGAAAAGGAAAAGCTATAAACTATAAACCAAGTAAACAATCCTTTAAAAAAAATCTAACGCAGTTGGACACAAGACAATACCGTTCGAAAGTTATCGCAAAAGGCTATATACTGTACTGGCAGCTATAAAGGTGTCGTCTGGGCGTTCAATGTGTAAGAATATATTGTGGTGCACATTTTTATACAATAATTAAAATATTTCGATACTGGGGTATCGCAATCCTTTGCAACAAGAGCACCGTATTCCTGCAAGTTGTCAGGAGAGACCTGCGGTGTCAGCAAGACAGTCCAGAATCCATAATCATCACGAATATAAAAAAGAGAAGAATAGAGTCGACGGACCTCCAAGGTCGGTATTATCGTCGAATAGAAGATTTCCCACGTCGTAGGAGGATGCGGAGCTGAAGCTGTTGCTGTTGAACGCTGCACAGGTGCGGTGTTGATGAAAGATTTCACCGCCTGGCTGAGACATCATTATTATACGGAGCAAGAGTACGTCGTTCTACAGTACAATATTGGTCATATTATGTAGATGAAGCAACCTTATATTGGACAGATTTAATCGGCACCACATTTAGGTATATTTATATAATCGAACATTTTTCTTTACTGTTGTGGGGACTAGACTGTAGTTAGTGATTCTTCTTCGCATTAAGCTATATTGTATTTTAGATTGGGAAACCATCATCACCTTTATCTTCACATTGGAACTCCCGACCCCAAATATTTAACTTGTTGGAAGTTTGAAGATTACCCATATTAAAATTATAAAATTAGATTTCCTTGTATTATTAAATTGTCCCTTAAAGAGTCTCATAAAAAAAGGGGCACATCAAAATCCATAATGAGAAATCGAATAAGTAGAAAATGGATAGGTACCTATAAATGCGACGTTGCCACTACTTGAAAGCAATAAAATATTACAACCAGGGAGAGCCATGAGCGAATAGCAAAGGGAATGTTATTATAATAAAATATTATAATCAAGGAATAAAGTAGTGGGAGGTGGTGGGGTGAAGCACGGTCAAATTAGATAGTAGAGGCAGCGCCAGGCCTCTACCGCGATGGGTTGAACCGCTTCGATTGCGTTAGGTAATAGTGGCAACGTCACCTTCAACCCATCTCTCTTTTGCTTATATTATTCGGTTTCTTATTTTGGATATATTGTTACACACTGCTCGCCAGATGACATCTTTAGCACCGCCAACTAAGTATACATTATTAAAAGTATTATTGTATTATACACTAATATTGTGTATAATTTTGAATTAAAAATATAACAATAAGAATGTAAGATTAGCGAGTGTAAATGTAATAATTACAAGAAAAGGTGATAATGGGCAAACACTCAAAGTTAACAAAAAGAAAAAACTAGTAACCACATACACGTGTTTCATGCTATTTGGCAATCATCAGTACGGTGTAACATTAACCAAATCAAAAGATAGGCATGATTTGGGAAGCAACAAATGAAGTCCAGGCAGGAGCCAACAGCACATTTGCAGCTTCAGTCAGCACATCCCCTATTTTGGGGCTTGTACTAACACGTGTATGCGGTTACTAGTTTTTTCTTTTTGTTAACTTTGAGTGTTTGCCCATTATCACCTTTTCTTGTAAAAATATAACATTCAAAAATTTTATAAAGTTAATTATTGTTTTGAAAATGTTTATATAATAAATTGATTATTAATAAAAAGATATATACATAAACTGTGGGTACCTATTTGCGTTTATTTTAGTTCACCATATCCCACGGTTGATTCCTTAATTATTAAATTAGTCAAACAGAAGTACCTACCATATCACAGTTTTTTCTTACTCCCATTAATAATTAATTTCAAGAAAAATATTTTGATATTACGTCTAAAAATATAAACCCTACTTATATTTTCTGTTTTACTTTCAGCCATAAATATAGTGAAGGAAAATAATCATACTCCATTATTTCGTATATTTAAGACGTCTGAAGTGTAAAAAAATGATAAGCGAAACCAAAATATCTAGTGAATTCCAACTTTCGTTTCCTGTAAATTTAAACGGGCAACTTGCTGACGTCATCCCCGCGCTGTGCGCGGATTGGTTCAAGAGTTACCATGCAACCTATGCCTCTACTAACCTTGGCAGCAAATGGTGCGCCTACTGCGCCGTTATTCTCACTAAGATGCATTCCAAGCGCGATAAAGGGTGTACCGTGATTCCAAACATTCATTCCTGCGGAGTGTCTAGTTAAATTGCTATTGTACAACAATTATCGATTGCGGACGTTATTTTTTTTTTCATTTTCTACTGGGGTTCCAGCCCCAGAACCCCTATGGATGAGCCGCCACTGCATACAATTCGGAACTCGAAGTTTTCTAACTGCATAGACATTGTTAATCTATACTGAATATTTCATAAAGATAAACACTCTAGATTAGAGTTTAATTACTTTTTATATAAACACTATAAATAGTGACCTCCAAGTCCATTAAACTGCCCAGACTTAAATTGAGCCCACACAAGTTTTGGGTTTAGGATTTATTTGAACAAGTTTTTTCAATACAAATGCCAATAATAGTTATTTATATACCAAGGCACTGAAGTTCAACTTTTTATGCCTCATGTGGTTTATTTACTAAATTCAATAAAAATAACTTCAGTTCCGAGGTACAGGGTGTTCACGAAATATTGGAGACCCCCCGTAACTTTCTTATTTTTGACCAGAGGGAAAAGTGTTTTATACGAAAGTTGTAGAAAATTTTCTCAACTTTCCAACGCTGTTTTCAGAAAGAAAATCGAACGTCGCGTTTTCAAGATACAGACCTAAGTTGTGGTTTTTTAAATGGAACACCCTGTAGTTATTGAATTTTTAGATTTTACGCTTCATTCCGATTACAACGATATATATATTTAATATATTTTATATAACTTTTGCCATAGAAAATTGCATTTTAATACAGGATTACACAAAAACTAAGGTGGCCATGAAACAAGAACTAACACATTTAGAAATATTTTTGATTTGTTCCAAGAGAAAAAATCATAAAAACACAACAGAAAAGCATATACATGTAATTTTACTACACAAACAATATTTTTTCACAAGAACTGTTCGAATTGTAATCCGTTCACCTGGAGCGATATCTCTTTTTCAAATTATTAATACTTGTTAATATTATATCTTGATTGTTATTTAAAAAAATGTATCCGTTGTTACAAAGATTCGAATGAAAATATAGAAGAACTGCAAGGGAAAATTGTCGAACGGATACATTTTTTAAATAACAATCAAGATATAATATTAACAATTATTAATAATTTGAGAAAGAGATATCGCTCATGCCTTCAAGTGAACGCATTACACTTCGAAAAGTTCTTATGAAAAATATTGTTTTTGTTATACTTTGTTATATATTTTGTTTGTGTAGTAAAATTTATATGCTTTTCTGTTGTGTTTTTATGATTTTTTCTCTTGGAACAAATCAAAAATATTCTTAAATGTGTTAGTTCTAGTTTCATGGCCACCTTAGTTTTTGTGTAATCCTGTATTAAAATGCAATTTTCTATGACAAAATGTATATAAAATATATTAAATATATATATCGTTGTGATCGGAATGAAGCGTAGAATCTAAAAATTCAATAACATACAGGGTGTTCCATTTAAAAAAACAAAAGTTATGTCTCTATTATGAAAACGCGACATTCGATTTTCTGTCTGAAAACGGCATTGGAAAGTTGAGAAAATTTTCTAAAACTTTCATATAAAACACTTTTTCTCTGGTCAAAAATGAGAAAGTTAAGGGGGGTCTCCAATATTTCGTGAAATCGAAAAAAAAATGTTTTATTAGGCAAGAAAATAATCATACGGTCCATGAACCAACCGCGCGCGGCGTTGCTTGACTTTGACGATCGCTCTACCTAGGTCAAGTATGACAAGACACGGCGCCTTCGGACAGAAAAACCAAACTGCTGCTTGTTGTGCAGCCTCCATAACAAATCTAGTGATATTCAAAGTTACTAAAATATTTATACTGAAAGATTGCGATGCTATAATAGGTAACAATTTCGCAATGTGTACGAAATACGAAAAGTTAAATGGGCCTTTATTGGCCGGGTTTTGAATATTTGGACACTTTTGACGGGCGATGGCTCTGCGTCTGACGTTTGATGTTTACATCTCGCCAAGGCCTATACTTATTGAAAAAATCGTACAATAATGGGCTACTTCAGTGCCGATTTCTGAGCTTTTAATGACGATTTTGGGACACTTCACTGACGATTTCAAGAAAATAATTTTTTGTCTAATCCTAATTTACCAAACACAGGCTTTTCGCCTTGCCCGTAAAACGATGACTATTAGGTCTTCTTTATTATAATAGATATTTAGTATACACAGGAAAAAGGTAAAGGTATGCAGGTTTAGGGGTTTAAAGTTATAAATTAAAGTAAATAAGAAAAATTAAAAAAAAACTAAAGAAATATCGTAATTAGGTAACCGCTACCAGGGCTAGAGAGAGTAAATTTGTAATATTTTATATTCATTATTCAGTTGAATACGTACATTTATATAATAGTGAAGTTAATTTTGAAATTGTAAAATTAATAATAATAATAATGACTTTATTGCAATCATTGGTTGGAACAACAACAACAATTACAAAGGGCGAAGTTGCAGCCATGCTTCCTCACTTAACCTACCTAAATATTATATACAAAGTATAGTTATATTGTTAAAGTATAAATTCATAAATATTTGTAAGATTTTCAATAAAAAAAATCGTTTTTTTTTTGTTTAAATTGCATACTAGACATTACCCACGAAAACTTAGACTACAGTAACAGGTTGTAATCAACAGGTGATATAAATATAGGTTATACAAAATGATCAATTAAAACAATGAAGTAATATGGAAGCAAAATGTGGTCATTTGGCTACGTTATACCCGGAAAACTAATGACGTTATAAAAACATGAATAGTAACCTACTTTGTTCACATTGAACTCGAACTCAATTTTGGAATTTTGGAATACTCTTTCGTCTGTGGAATACCCTGTTTATCTGAGACATTTTTAAAACTTTACTCATTGGATAGCTGTGTTATATTATTTAGTAGGGTAAGATCAAATAGGATGCAAGGGTTCGTGAAATTTATCGGATGCCTTTAACCCTTCGGCTAAAAAAAAAAACAGTCTATAAATAGCATTGTTTTTGCAGGATTGTTTTGGTGTTAGTGGCCCTACTGTTTTCGTTCATAAACAACCTCTTATGTTCACACTTAATTACGATTTCTAAAGGCTCCACTACTTCCCTTTCAAAACCTTTAAACAATCCATTTAAAAAATATTTCTTTATAGAGTACTTATTATAATTTCACCAAACAACATCAGGACGAACAACATCAGGACGAAATAAATTTCAAAAAGAACGGCTCTTGCAGATCATTGGCTCTTATATTATGAAGGGATATATTGATAAATACGAATTTATTAATTAACAAAATTAAAGTTTTGCTTAAAGACAAGTGTTTGAAAAAACGTTCGAAATCCACAACCTGCTTTGTGAATTATTTTTATAAAAAGATGATAAAATTTCACGTCCCCAGTGGAATTTTACAAAAAGAAAGTTGGCGGCTTCATGGGACTATAAATTTCGGCAACTGCATGGTAATATCATACCAACATCCAAGTTGTAATGGATGTGTCGGTGTTTTCGTATTTGAATCGTCCTGGAAGGTAGACTATAACAGCTGTTTCCCCTTGTTAGGTTCATCGAGGCAGCCATAACCTTCCCGAACGACTCAAACCGAAATGGTAGCAGTTATACTAATGTAACTTGCACTTGGAGGTGAGAAACCAACCAGTGGCGCCATCTAGTATCAAGCTGATAGTACCAGAACCGAAATTTCACAAAACATAGTAAACACCAACCAGAACAAGTTAGGTTGGTGTTGAATCCAGGAAACCACAAAATAAATGTAAGAAGAAGTGACACAGGAAACAGGTTTGGGGACGTGGAATTTTATCATCTTTTTAATATTTCTTCGGCTATAAGATGCAATTTTCACAAGGATAGGGCTCCCGGCCAGATCCTTATTGATTTCCACAAATTTGGAAGATACAGTGGTGAATGGTCAATGAACCTGTTTCCTGTATCACTTCTTCTTCACATTTATTTTGTGGTTTTCTGGATTCAAGATCAACCTAACTTGTTCTTGTTGGTGTTTCCTACGTTTTATGAAATTTCGGCTCTGGTACTATCAGCTTGATACTAGATGGGTCCACTGGTTGGTTTCTCGCCTCCAAGTGCAATTTGCACTATTATAACTGCTACCATTTCGGTTTGAGTCGTTGGGGAAGGTTATAGCTGCCTGCATGAACCTAATAAGGGGAAACAGCTGTCGTAGTCTACCTTCTCGAACGATTTAAATATGAAAACACCGGCACATCCATTAGAACTTGGATGTTGGTATGATATTACCAGTTGCCGAAATTTATAGTCCCTCGAAGCCGCTAACTTTCTTTTTGTAAAAATTATTTTTATATTTATACCTATTTAATATTTTTTAAAAACATTTTTATTTCAAGATATTGATTCGTCAAACGTTTGACGACAGAGGCAAAAAATTATTTAGTTTGTGCACTTTCAAGAGATAATATCACAAACGGTACAATTACACGCCGACATAAATTAATCAGGCTGGCTCCTTTCTTTTCTGGCATTTATTTTAAATATTAATGTAAAATGGTTTAAATTCACTATACACTGTGATCTGTGATATCCCTAATCTGAAAATAGAAAATACTGTGAGTTGAAAGTGGAAAGTGGTATGTCGTTTTCTATGTGTTTATGGTCAGGGTATTCGATTTTGGCATTATTTTGGGAGGAAGAAAATGCTTCCAAGCTTTAATAAAATACAGGAGAGAGTTAATATACTTTTAGCCTATATGTAAATGTAAGATTATTATGCCATAAAAAGCATCCACCTCACTGGTTACGTTATGTAAATATGTGGAATAATTATTAAACTTTATATATTTCTTTTTATTTATGCATACACTTTTCGTCGATACAGCTTTGTACAATAATACAAAAATATAGTGAAGTCAGAGCAATAATTTCAAATTTCCAATTACTTATTGCCGGCTAATTAAAAATGAATTGCAACAATAAACTAGATATCTGCTATAACGAATTTTCGAGAAAGACAAAAATTAATTAGTAACAACCTCCAATTCGGTAGATCTATACCTGAAAGTTTTTAAAATCTTCCGCTAATATGATCTTCCATATTATGTCGGTTTCATAAGGTTAGTGGGAACGCACAGGTGGATCAAAAACTAAGCATGTGCAGTTTCTTCCAAGGAACTGAATGCCGCCAAGAAAAAGCAATTAAATTTCAAAGAAAAAAGTTATTGCTAAATAAACGATATTTTTTAAAAACAATATAGGGATTTTGTTGCATTTTTCATTAGACTGTTAAAGTGGATAAAATATCTGCACCGCACTCTTGACTATAGTCGGAAGTGACTTTTTGTTCCTCTAATAAGACGTTACGAGCGATCATCTCGGTAGTTTTTACGATGAATTGATGGTTGAAACACCATACTTATGTAGTTTTTCCCATTGAATGAAACAAAATCTTGATTAAAAACAATTCGATAACTTTCTTCGGCATTCAATTTCTACACAAGTCTAATTTTTTAACAACGAATTTATTTCAAAATTTGCCGACATAATCGCTCATGACGTTTTAACTGTACTTGCATAGAAGACTTCAAGTTTGTATATTTAACACGAAACAACCCTTTTCCTGTAGTGGATGGGGTAATCAAGCATAAAAAATAATCCTAGAAATGTAGGGTAACACTGAAAGAACTTTTTAATAATATGCTGCTATTTTTGTACAAATAACATTATTGAAATAACACTAACACCATATAAATTTGGATCACATAAAATTAAAACTGAAACTCGTCTAGGAGTAATATTCCGGACACTTGTTTGCTAAACTCTGGAAATATGAGACTGACATAATGTAGCTGACCTACTTTTAATTTTACAGAATCGGAAGCGTGCAATAGCAAATAAGAATTAAAACTTCTGATATGGATCTAAATTTTAATTCTCAAATTACAGATTTGTCTGTCTTTGAATTGAAACGCAGTAAACGAGCTTTTTTCACTGTCATGAAATTGTATGGTTAATGCTTTTTTCAATATCCTACCAGGATCATACTTCACGAAGCAAAATTTGTCAGATAATATACAAAAATGACTATTTTAACGAAAATATGTTAAAATGTAAAAAAATTTATTTTTAATTTTATAATACCCGTCAATATCAGCTAACATAATTTTATATTACAAAATAGTAATGTAATTTTATATTTAATCATTTGCTTTTTACTATTTATTAAGTTCGTTTAATTAAATTTTGATATATTGTATTATAATATACACCTATGAATAGAGCATTTAATATCATTCCAGTGCATTAAACGCAAGTAGAATAATTAAATTCACAAAATCCAAATTTTTTAAATACAAATATTAACTTGAAATGGTCATTTGGTGTCGCACTTTCGTTATGTAAACAGATACCTATATATGATCAGTTAGAGCAGGTGCGTGTGTGAAGTATAGCGAAATACCCAGCTCCCAATTTTCGAATTGTGAGTCAAAATATTTGAAAATAAGTTTTTTCATAAAGTTATCGGCATTATTGTTCATTAATTTATTGTGCTCTATGGATTCAAGAAGATTAGTCTTCTTGGACTGTTCCTGTGATGGTGCCCACTGCGCATTACTTTTATGTTTACTTGGATATAATGGGCCAAAGGGCTTATTATATCAAATATCCAATACTTAGTAATTGGAGAGAATAGAGATTTACTATGCAGGTATGCATAATAATAAAAGTGTCCTTCTTTATTTATTCGATAGTAGATACAGGTACTGATAAAAATCGTTATTTTTTAAAAATGTTCCATAAATATGTTTATTTGGGAAATTATGAATTTCAACACTAAGAACTAGAATTATTTAAATTTGTTTAAAAACGTTAAAACAGATGGGCGTTTGTTAAATGTGTATTTTAATTTGGGTTCCCTTCGATGCAGATGTAAGTAAATACATAAACATTTTTTATTAAATCCTCTCTCTACGTAATTTTTATTTCTCTTGTTTTTAGGGTTTCACGGATGTTTTCACGTGAGAATGAATTTCAGGGCTGTTACGCCGTGGTCGATGGAAATGTTTTAGACATTTCGCTAATCGTAACTGGAGAGCATCTTTAGTGGTGAGTCGCCCATTGAGGAATAGTAATTGATCATCAAATGCCTAAGTAATCTCTAAGTGGCGATCTTACTGATAATAAGATGCGATCCAACATAGGACGAGTCGTCAGTGAAGATGCTTATACGGGTAGGATTAGCAAAAACGCCTGGAACAGCGGGACAGCCTGAACATTATATATATTATAATAATGAATATAACAAATAGCCAAATTAAAAACAAGAATATTATATGGGATATCATCTTAGTTTTTAGATTTAAAACGCATACCAGTATATTTGCTCTTATAATATTATAAAAATATTTTAATTTGTAAAATATAGTATTGCTGTGCCAAATAGTATTAAATTTCCTAACACGTATTATTATTTTTATTTTAGCTTTAAATATATTTTTGTCTCCGTGTTCTAGTCTAGTACATGAAGATTCAATGCACCATCCTGCTTTGATTTTGCAACTACAACTATGTATAACCGTCGAGTGAGACCGTTGAGTGAGGAATCTCACCTATGCAGGAATCTCACTCAACGGTATAACCCAAAAATTTTAAAAAAGTAATTTCAGAAAGGCGAAGTTATATATATACAGTGTGTCCCCAGATTATTTGGACGACTCTTGTAATTGACAAAGAAAATTCGTGTTCAAATTTGACCTTTTGGGGTTTATCCTTGTTTGAATTGAAACTAATTTGTGAAAAACCAATTTTTCACACCAGTAAAGTGCCATTTTTGTAGGTTTTACGACCAAATGTTTATGAAAATTGTTTAGAATAAGAAAACTGAGAGGGCTTACGAAATTTCAAAAGTATATTTTTTGCTGCTAAAAAACTTAAAACGCATACAAATCGAAGTAGGCTTAAACTTTTGCTGAAATTTTTCACACCTATGCAGTTTTTCATCGTGGACAAGTTCCCTTAATAACATTTTGATGTAAAAGCTACAGAAAGGCCACCTTTCTAAAAAAAAGTGGAAAAAAAGTCAAAAAATCAAAGTAGGCCTATTATTTTGAAATTTTGCAAACCTATATACTCAGTTTTCCTTCTGAACAAGTTTCCTTTGTAACATTTTGTCGTAAAAACCTACAAAAAGGGCACTTTTTTGGGTGATTCCATAAATAGAGATTTATGGACTTTCTGACATAGGACAAAATAGTAAATTTCTGAAATTATAGCTAACATTATAAGTCTAAAGCTGAAACCTTCAGTACCTACCTAAGTTTATTTTGAGATTTTATTCGTTCGGCTATGATATTGAGTACGATACATAAGTTTCGATCATAAAAAATTCTTTGTATACGATTACGTATTTCCCGTAATATTGAAATATTGCTCCACTATTATAGGTGTTACAGATGAATACCCTGTATATTATATTTTCATGGCAGCATAATACTCGTGGTCATTCCAGACGAAGTAGCTATTATTATTTTATGAGTTATATATGGCAATAAAAAAAGTTCGAAAAATAAATAGTCCCTCTGCGTAAGCAATTTGGGATATACCGCCCTACCGTCTGGTCGTCTGGTGATTATAACATTATAAACATAATGCAGGCATCTTAATGATAATAACAGTAGTTTAGTAAATTCCTAAACCTAAATAGCTGATATGGGAGAACCAAACAAAAATATAATGTTTTCAAATATAATCAATATTGCCGATGTACCTTAATTTGAACTTGTGTATTAAATGTAAACACAATAATAATGCTCTTTTGACGGTGGCTTGTCATTAGATAAATATCATCGGTCTATGCTTAAATGCTTGAATTTGGTGTTGGTATTAGTAGTTTTTGATTTTCTATCTTCTCGTTTAATAATTAGTTTGATTTATAGTATTTTATGGTTCCAGATGTTATACATTCCGTGACGCTATAAATCAGAGCCCAATATAAGTGATAAACTCGTATATAGGTATAGGGATTATATATAACTTACAAATAGCTCTCAGCTGGAAAAGAAACTAAAATGTAGGTATATCAGTTCGTTCACCCAATTCCAACTATACTAAAATCGAGTAACTCTTAGGCCTGGCGTAAACAAGAGCACGTGCGTTGAGATATTCGCCAGAGCCACACTCAGGCACGACCTTTATTTAATTTTAGTTTTACACTTGTTTACATCAAAATATTTCGGAAAAAAATTATCGGCTTAATTAAAATGGTTCAAAACATCGAAAAAATTATTTGTGGCAGTGTCTAAATAGCTAAACAGCTGAAAACAACAAGATAAAAACGCGTAAATACTCTTTTGCGATCGAGTACGTCCCTGTTGCCAGACGCTCTGATATTTTATGGCCTATTGACCAATCGCCTTGTTTCGCGGAACGTCATCGAACACGTGCTTTTATTTACGCCAGACGTAAGAATTGTTCAATTTTAGTATAGATGTAGTTTTATAACAATAACCAAGTAGAGAATTTTCATATTTTTATAAATTTCCATATGTGCATGGAATGCTAAAAATATATTGTCAGAGATAACTATATAAAGCTATATGAATATGATTGGAATTGGGAGAACAAAAGAAACCTTGAAAACCCAAAATACGGAGTGTCCCAAAAATAAATACAAGTGATACCCGCTTCCGATTAAATCGGAAGTCGGGCATGGGAACGGACAATTTTCTATCAATCCCCTTATACTCATCACTAATATTTAATTTAAAAAATGTTCAGGCAAACATTGATTTTGCTGCTCTTGACATAACAGAGATAATAGCTTCAAATTCCACTAGTGCGCAATTAATTGTCAAACTGCGTGTTGACTATCAAAGCCACTGTCAGCTATGACAAAATACACAACATTGCGGATAGGTTGTGCACAAACGACCCCATCAAATTCCCGTATGTCCAATTTGTGTTCGTGAACAAGTCCATATTCAAGGCCACGGACACACTGTACGAACATATACCATACTATTAATATTTCGGCAATTAAAACTGATTAAAAAATAATAATAATTTTTTAAAATCTCAAGGTTTTATTTAAGATATGTACTAAAACAAAGTACGCCAAGAGCGCTGGACAAAAATGTGTATTCACGGTATTGCTCCTTAATAGCTTTATCTGTGTGATCACCAGTGAATAACACCAGTCGTTGACATGATAATTGGAACCATCTGAACGTTCTCCATTTCCCATTGCCTTCTAATTCGTTCTTCTATGTCTCTGTACTTCGCGATCTTCTCGGCATGCTTCACACGCAGGTTGTTGTTGTTTGGAATGGCCACATCAATCAGAGTTGAGAAATTTTATAAACTATTATAAGGTCCGGCCTGTTATGGGCAACTCGTTGATCTGTCAGAACTGTACGATCCCAGTACATCTTGTAGTTGCTGTTTTCAAGAACAGGCTCAAGTGTGTAGCTGTAATATGGGACCCTCTCTGATTGCACACGTAGCAATTTTTCCGCTAGTTCCTGGTGCAATATCTTGGCAACCCAATCGTGTCGTTCCTTATATTCCGTTGATGCAAACATCTGACATCCTCCTGTTATGTGCTGGATTGTTTCTGAAATTTGGCACCCGTAGATATCTGCATCTGTCATCCACCACCGATGCATCTCCTTACATTGAATTTGAGGTACCTAGTTACGAGTTGGTATAACCTGATATTGTATGGCCAGTAAAAACCTTAAGTTTCGGGAAACATTCGTCCCGAGGTCAGACAATAGTTCGACGCTAACTTGTCGATATGTTCCTGGTCAACCTCCCGTGCAGCTACTTCTTCAGTCACATCTGTAATTTATCATTGTCGGTTCGGTGGTGATTTAGATCCTCGTGTTCCCAAACACACTGTTGGCCTGCCTGTGTAAATAATTATGCAAGTTTAATATTTGTTGGTTCAATTGCTTGTTGAGGTCTGCCAGTCCTCTTCCCCACAGTTGCTAAGTGAGGAATAATAAGAGGCGCAACCTTACGGGACGCAGCGTAGCCGAAAACGCGGCCCGAAAAGCGTCCGAGATAAAAAGCGTCCGAGACAAAAAAATACATATCCTTCCAGTAAAATAAAAAATATATAAAATTGTACCGTTAGCCCGTTGTAGAGGGATTGGTGTTCTCGAAAACATAAACAAGTTGTAAAAATCCGTGGTCGCTTGGCGACTATAGCGAGTGGGGGCAAAGGGGTGCTTCTGGGTAAGCACACGAAAACCGGCACGCAATTTTATATGGGCGTTGCGTCTCTTATTATTCCTCACTCAATGCCATAGTTGACGTGGCAAAGTTGTTCCTTCTACGGCTCTACGGGGATGATGTTTATGAGCTTTTGTCAAGAGTGTCTTAACTTTTCGCTGCAGGTTATTGATGTCCGTGTTGGTTCAATTCACTATTCCGAACGAATAACAGTACAGAGCACGCATACGTCTTTAGGGCCTTAGACAAATTCCTGCTGTTAACATCAGTGTGCACTACTTGTCTTGTTCTTTTGATGAATGCATTCGTTAAATCGGTCTTCATTGTTCGATGGTCTATCCTTTGAGCTTGTTTCATCTCCAGATACTTGCATGTATCTCCCATGCTCATTGCTTCGATCACCTGGCCGTCCTGCATATTGTGTGCGCCTTGTTCGAGTTTTCTCCTGACGATAATAAGGGTGCGGCATTTGTCCAGTCCAAACTGCATTCCGATGACCCTGGAGAGTTCCTCTATAATTTTAAGTATTTGCGTTAGTTGGTTTTTGGTTGCGGCCGTCAGTTTTAAATAATCCATATATAATAGGTGATTCAACCGTTCATCGATCTCAAACAAACCAATATCCTCAATTCTAAAAGTTTCGCTCAAAAAATGATATCAAATCCCCTATGCACATTACTCAAATAAATCTTCAGTTGTTAAAAATTTTTTGCGAGACTTCTGATGAAACAGGCTGAAATTATATTTTCGACCTTGTCTACTGGATATGTGGGCATACTCGCTCAAATTCGATACAACGCTGGTTGAGACAGGAATGCATTCGACACCCCTTATATACTGATCCATATTAATTTGCAATGAATGAAATATCCATAATATAGTATGTATATTAAAAAAATTAAATTAAAAGGCAATATTTAAATACACTAAAAAATCCCTTTTTTGTCATTTTACTGTTAACTACAAAAAGTAAACTTCCATACGGGAGAAAAATAGAATCTGGGTAAATTTCATAAAAATATATATGGCAAAAACCCACACCAAATATATGTCCCAGCCAGACTACTCCAAACAGTTTATTTATTGGAAGCAGAATTTGATCGCAGAAGCATTGTTTTTGTTATCCTGAGTTTATCGATTTTTACGCGCTTTTTTAGGAATAGCAGTTGTTTTGTTGTTGTTTTGTTAATTTTTATTTTACACGTAAAAATTTGAACAATCCCTAAAAAAGTTAAGACTCTTGACAAAATGCTATATCGTAGCTTTCAAAAACCGATTTATGAAGTTTTCATATTAAAAACTACGCCTGAAGTAATAACAAAAGTATACAAGAGTGGCACTTGAATACTGACGTCACGACATCTGGAAAAAACTGAGACCACCAGTAGGATTCGAACCCTTAGGTTCCGCCACATACGATTACTATTCAGCTATCCGTGAAAATAGATCGGGCATGAGGCCAGCAAACAAGTTCTGACGGGCGACCTGAGAGACCAATAATTTCACCAATTGTTTGATGCGAGTCTCGTAGGAATACTGTGGAATTAGCGTCATAGACTTTTAATATTTTCGAGGCCGATTTTATCGAGGGATAACAATATCCGGGGCCGTTCGAATACTGAGATTTGAAACAGTTCGATATTTAGTGAAATGTAACAAAAAGATTTGAACATTGTATTCATAAGATTCTCTTTGGGATTTTCCGATTTAAAATAATATTTTTTTAAAAAACCTTGTGTGGAATATCAGGTTTAGCGAGAAATTTTGACGAAAAAGAAAGAAAAAGTTCCACTAGAACATAAAATTATGAATTCTATCTCTTAACTTTTGGAGGAAAATTTAAGGGGATTTTTTAGTCAGTTTTTTTATTAGAAATTTGACCAGTTAGAACATGATTATGAAATATTATTAGTTTCTATATAGTAGGAATAATAGTTGTAGCATTGACTCTAAAACATAAAATTATGAGTTGAATCTCAGAAAATTTGGAAGGAACCGAAAAATCCCTAGCAAGAAGTTATATGAAATTTGATGAAACCTTGATTTCGCAAGTGAAAATTGTAACAAATCCTAAAAAAGGTACGACACTCGACAAAATGCTAGGTCATAGCGTTTCAAAAACAGATTTATGAAATTTTGAAACCAAAATCTATGGCTGAGTAATAACAGAAGTAGACATCCAAGATCCAAGGAATTAATTTTAGTAAAAATTGAGAATTCAGAAAAATATTCCACTAAAAAATGTAGAAATAGTAGAAAAGTCCCACTAAAACAAAACATTAGGAGTTGAATTTCGGAAATTTTGGGAGGGATACATTTAAGGTAATTTTTTTGGATCTATTGGCGAGAAATCACTAGCAAAAGTTATATGAAATTATTATGAAATAAGAGTCTAGTATGAATAATATTTAAGTTGTTGTATATCGATCCTAGAAGTTTTGACTTTACACGTAAAAATTGTATCAAAAATAAGTTAAGACAAAATGATTGATCGTGGCGCTCCAAAAAACGATTTATTCAGTTTTTCAAAAAATATGGTTGAAGTAACAAAAATAGACATTTAAGGGGTCCATTCTAGTAAAAATTGAGAATTCTGATACTAATCAATAGAAAAATCCCACTACAAAGTTAGTTAGATAAAGAAATTTTTGGTTTAGGTGCTTACCTACCTATTTTAGTAGAAAAAGTTCTATCAAATCATAAAATTATGAGTTGATGATGAATGTCAGAAAATTTGGTGGGCAAATTAAGGTAGGTATTTTTAATTTTTGGCGAAAAATCAGTGGCAAAAAGTTATATGAAATTATTAATAAATAAGACTGGTTTCTAGTAGGAATTTAAGTTGATGTATTGGCCTTAAAACTTTGATTTTACATGTAGAATCTATAACACATCCTAAAAAGTTAAGATCCGCGACAAAATGCTAGAGCATCGGCATCGCACTGCTTAATATTCAAGAACGAATTTATTCAGTTTTCAAGCTAAAACTATGTTTGAAGTAAAACCGAAAGTACACACGCAAAAGACCTCAAGGGTCCCTTTTTACTGAAATGTTAGGTATCTAACTCCTCAATGGCAGGATTTTTTATGTCAACTGTTAGATTTAAATTAATATTCTTTAGTATAGTATTTTTTGCGTGAAATTTGGCCAGTGTCAAAAATTAGAAAACATGAAATTATTATGAAATAAGATTGTATTCTAATAAGAATTTAAGTTATTTTATTAGCCCTAAAGCTTTGAATTTACCCGTAAAAGTTGTAACGAACCTTAAAATACTCTCGGCAAAATGCTAGATCATATTTGAATCGGGCTGCCCAGATTTGTTTTGACTTGTTTTTCGGCCAATTTTTGGAGGTATCCCACAAAAATCTCGAAGCTTATAGGTTAGCGTAGAATTTTCACGCCAAATTATCGATATCTTTTGATATCACCAGGAAAAGCCACACTTTTCCATAGGTTAGCCTAGAATTCGGTTAGCGAATTCACGTCAAAAATCGTCAACTTCTCTGTGAGAATAGGTCTGAATTCTCGTACCCCCCAGATTTGTTGAGACTTGTGCTAAGATTCCTTCACGGCATTTTTTCAATAGGTTAGTGTCCAAAATTCTCAAAATTTCGTAGTTTCAATATCCCACAAAAGTCGGCTGGCGCGAGGTTTCCCATTATTTGTGATATTTTCGCAAAAAATACTGTAACGAAAAATGTCTCTACAGTTGCTATATCAGCTTTCAATGAACGTGTCTGCACTGTTTTCTAACCTACTCAAAGATTTAGCAGATAAATTTTAAGTTTGGGTATTCTTCTTACAGTTTTATAATTTTTATGATTAATTGAAAGGCATTTTCCGTCGCATTTTTGTTCGCCTGAGGCCCCCAGGGCAAAATTTTCTTTTAGTTTCCATTGTTTTCTCTGTAGAGCTTCCATCAGTTTCTAGAAATTTGCTAGAAATTTGATTTGTGCATCTGTCATTGGCCAGGAATATTCTAGAGTAGTCTCCAGGTTTCCATTTGAATATATGGGAATTGGGCCTGAGGGAAGTGGAAGGTTATAACGCGATTGTAGTGCGATTTTTGGAGCTGAGAGAATATTCTTGGTCAGTGCCAGTATCTGACAAGTTTATTTGTGATTTGTGAAGGCTAAACAATAAAGGTGGTGACCAAGGCAACGAGTTTGGACTGTGACTGTTGAAATACAGTACAATACATTAAAATGCCCTTATATTTTCCCTCCAAGATCTAGCTCATTTTGATTTTGAATTTACAGTTATATATTTATTTGTACTTATTCTTTCTAGTAAAATAGGAAGTTTTCACCAAAAAAAGTCCACACATAGTTTTTTGGTTTGAAAACTGATTATTAAAAGTGTAGAGTAATCTAGTATAATATTTCAAAATATTAAAAAATATCCTCTTTTAAATATAATGATTAACATAAAATATCCTGTCTTTTACTGAGAGTTACCTAACATTTTACTAAAAAAGAAGTCTTTGAGACCCCTTTTATGTACACATTTGTCATTACTTTGGCCATAGTTTTTGGCTTGAAAACCGATTTTAATAAAAATGTACCTAGTGTTACCTAGCATAGAATATCAATATATTAAAACTATTTTTTTAATCTAGTGGTTGGCATAAAAAATCCTTTACAGTTTAATGAGAGTAAACATTTTACTAAAAAGGAGTCTTTGTTACTTCAGCCATAATTTTTGGCATGAAAACTGAATAAATTTGTTTTGAATCGGTGCATCTAGCATTTTGCCGAGAGTCTTAGAGTTTTTAGGATTCGTTGCAATTTGTACGTGTAAATCAAAGTTCTTTAGGAACAATACTTACATCAACTTAATTATTCGTACCAGAATCTTATGTCATTATAATTTCATATAACGTTTTGCTAGTGATTTCTCGCCAAAAACCTTAAAAAATACCCTTACATTTTCCTTGCTAAAATTCCGAGATTATGGGACATTTCTACTAAAATAGGTTAGGATCTGAACCGAAAATTTCGAGATCTATATCCTTTTCTAGTGGAATTTTTTTCCAATAATATAGCATCTGAATTCTCAATTTTTACTAAAATGGATGTGCGCTATGATCTAGCATTTTGCCGAGTCTTTTAGGGTTCGTTACAATTTTTACCTGTAAATTCAAAGTTTTAGAGCCAATACAACAACTTAAATTCCTACTGGAATCCAATCTTATTTCGTAATAATTTCATGTTTTCTAACTTATTATGATACTGGCAAAATATCTCGACAAAAACCCATATAATAAGAAATAATATTTTAAATCTCCCGGTTGACATAAAAACCCCTATATTTTAATGAGAATTACCTAACATTTTACTAAGAAGGGATCCTTGAGTTCCCTTGCATGTATACTTTCGTTATTACTTCAGACATACTTTAGCTTCAGAACTGAATAGATTGCTTTTTGAAGATTAATCAGCGCGACGATCTATAGCATTTTGTCGCGGATCTTAACTTTTTAGGGTGCGTTACAATTCTTACATGTAAAATCAAAGTTTCATCAAATTTCATATAACTTCTTGCTAGGGATTTTTCGGTTCCTTCCAAATTTTCTGAGATTCAACTCATAATTTTATGTTTTAGGGGAACTTTTTCTACTCGAAATAAGTTAGCGTCCAAAATTTGCGAGATCTCGTTAACACTGATATTCTACACATAGTTTTTCAAATTAAGTGTGAAATCAAAGTTTTAGAGTCAATACAACTATTATCATAGCTTACTATTATTCCTACTAGAATCCAATAGGTATTATTTCATAATTCTAATAAAAAATACCCTTAAATTTTCCTCCAAAATTTCCGAGGTCCAACTCATAACTTTATGTTTTAGTGGGACTTTTTCTGCTAAAATAAGCGTCAAAATTTCTCGCTAAAACTTGTATTCCCGCACATAAGTACAGGGTGGCCCACCACGAACTGCATCGATCTATATATGGAAAACTAAAAGTAGGAAAATTCTGAAAATTTGGCACCTCACCAATGCCGATGGGCGCTGCTCATCTAAAATATTTTGGTGAATCTGGCACTTCCGGTTATACCAGAAGTCGATATCAACTTTCTTATCTCAAATGGAACACACTGTATATTATTGCGTTTTTGGATTCTAGGCATCATTTTGGAACAAAAACATGCAACATGTCCTATGTCTAAATCCAACCGTTTTTGAGATATTTGCATTTTTCCGAAAAAAATTACAGGTGCAGACCTAAAGTCAATTAGCAATTTATACGAGAAAACCGCGAAATTTCAAAACGAATTTTTGGCATCGTGTAACAGAAGCCCTGACCTAGTGATCTCTGCTGAGAAATAAATCCGTTTTTATACAGGGTGTTCACCAAATATGAATAAAAATTACATTCAAAATGTGCTTAAATCTCGAAATTTTCAAATGGAAACCCCCATTTTTTTTAATGCGATCTTATTCACCACTAAAAGTGATGACAATTTTGTGTAAGGTTTCCTTTACCTAAATGCAGTAATTTTCGATTAATTTACGAAAAACCCACTTTTGGTCCATAAAATGCGGGGTTATTGCTTAACGCTTGGAAAATCATATTAGCCGTGGACGTTGAAAAGACAATCGTTGCTGAGGAAATGTCACTTGGTTTATAAATTATTGTCAACAATTACAATATTATCCGAAAAGGTTCCGTCTCTTTGGAACCATGTTAAAATAAACTCACAAAAATCTACCCGTTTCATGAAATCATTATCTTTCAGTTCTTGAACCAGAGAAAAGGAGTATGGGTGAAATTTGTGTTTATGTAGTATTCTTTGTATTGAGGTTCCTGATATACCAGATTCCAGTGAACATTGTCTAACAGAATTTTCGGGAAAAGCGGCAAATATCCCAAAACAACCACTTCAAAATTACCGTCGTCCACGGCTTATTTTTAAGTGATATTTCTCTGACACATCCATATTGTTTAAAATTTTGTATTATTTTTTTAACTGTGTTTGGCAATGGTTTTGTTTTTTGTGGATTGCCCCAAATGTATTATCGCACGTTCTTGATATTACTTTGTTGCATTCTCCGTAGATAATAAACAAATCTAATAATCTTCGTTCGTGTAATTTAAGCGCGCCGGCATTATTGTTGACAATAATTTATAAACCAAGTGACATTTCCTCAGTCGCGATTGTCTTTTCAACGTCCACGGCTAATATGATTAATAACCCCGCATTTTGTGGGCGAAAAGTGGGTTTTTCGTAAATTAATCGAAAATTACTGCATTTAGGTATAGGAAACCTTACACAAAGTTGTAATCATTTTTAGTGGTGAATAAGATCGCATTAAAAAAAATTGGGGTTTCCATTTGAAAATTTCGAGATTTAAGCACATTTTGAATGTAATTTTTATTCATATTTTGTGAACACCCTGTATAAAAACGGATTTATTTCTCAGCAGAGATCACTAGGTCAGGGTTTCTGTTACACGATGCCAAAAATTCGTTTTGAAATTTTGCGGTTTCCTCGTATAAATTACTAATTGACTTTAGGTCTGCACCTGTAATTTTTTTCGGAAAAATGCAAATATCTTAAAAACGGTAGGATTTAGACATAGGACATGTTGCATGTTTTTGTTCCAAAATGATGCCTAGAATCCAAAAATGCAATAATATACAGTGTGTTCCATTTGAGATAAGAAAGTTGATATCGACTTCTGGTATAACCGGAAGTGCCAGATTCACCAAAATATTTTAGATGAGCAGCGCCCATCGGCATTGGTGAGGTGCCAAATTTTCAGAATTTTCCTACTTTTAGTTTTCCATATATAGATCGATGCAGTTCGTGGTGGGGCACCCTGTATAGTTTTTTACTATCTTGAAAACTGAAAGCGTAAGTATTTCTATTAAAATTAATGTTAATCAACGCGCGAATTTTATGAATATAATGTTCAAATCCTTTTGTTACATTTTCACTAAATATAGATAGATCTGTTTCAAATCTCAGTATCCAAATGACACCGGGTATGTTATCCCTCGATAAAGTCGGTCCCGATAATATTAAAAGTCTTAACACTAATTCCACAATATTCCAGCGAGCCTCATATAAAAAATAGGTCTCTTAGGTCGCCCGTCAGAACATGTTTGGCGGCCTCACACCCGATCGATATTCTCGGATAGCTGAATAGTAAGCGCATGCGGCAGAACCCAAGGGTTCGAATCCTACTTGTGGTCTCAGTTTTTTTTCCAGATGTCATGACGCCAATGTTCATGTGCGGCTATTGTCTACTTTGTTATCGGGATCGGGATGTAATAATAAAGCACACGCACACGCCGAGTGTTCAGCACAGACTAACTGCTTTATATTGACAGAATGACATAGTATAACATATACTTGGTACAAGGGTTGCCAATAGATGGCGCATTGCCACATTTTGAACTTATTATAACACCCCCACTAGTTCAAAAAGTGCAGTTTACTTTACAATACCTAAACTAGTCATTAGTTTACAATGCTTAATCGCACACAAACTCTTAGTTAAGATATCAGCTGGCATCTCATTAGTTGATAAATACTTAAGCTTAATTTGCTTATTAGCCACAACTTCTCTTAAAAAATGATGTCTTATATCTATATGTTTTGAACGTTTGTGAAACATAGGATTACAAGACAGTTTCTGTGCGCTTTGATTGTCATTGTAAAGCTTTATACAACTTAACGAACCTCTTGTTAATTCTGCTAACAATCTTCTTAAATAAAGAGCTTCTTTGGTAGCTTCTGCTATTGCCATATATTCGGCCTCTGTACTTGACAAAGCAACTGTCTTTTGCTTTGTACTTTCCCATGATATTACAGAGCCAGATAGTTTAAAACAAAAACCTGTATATGACCTTCTGTCAGATAAATCAGCTGCCCAATCGGCATCAACAAAACCTTCTAACTCTATATCATCCTTTTTGAACATTAAAAAATGGGATTTAGTACCCTGCAAATACCTCATAATTCTTTTCGCACATTTCCAGTGTGTTTCGTCATAACTGTTATTAAACTGACTAAGAAAGCTAACACTATATGAGATATCAGGCCTCGTCAAAACCGAAAGATACATTAACTTACCTATTAATTGTTGATAAGGAAACTGAGTATCACAATTTTCACTTTTAGTGAGATTTACATTAGTTTCCATAGGTGTAGTCACAGCTTTACAGTTTATCATATTGAATTCTTTTAACAATTGTTCAATATATCGTTCTTGGTCCAAGGTTATTATATTTTTATTTTTATCAATATTTATTCTCATTCCCAAACATTGTTTCGCTGGACCTAAATCTTTGATTTTAAACTTCGAACTTAATTCATGTTTTAAAGAGTTCGTTTCATTTTCATTATTTGAAAAAATAAAGAAATCATCAACATATAATGCAATTATTGTGATAGAATCACTTTGACATTTGAAGAAAACACACGGTTCATTTTCTGATTTTTTGTACATTAAACTAATCAAAACCGTTTCAACCCGTTTATACCAAACACGTGAAGACTGTTTTAGTCCGTATATTGCTCGTTTTAGTTTTAGAACTTTGTTTTCTTGACCAGAAACGATAAAACCTTCAGGTTGTTTCATGTATACATTATCCTCTAAATGACCATTTAAAAAGGCTGTAATTACATCTAAATGCAAAATATCCAAACCTAATTTTACTGATAAAGCAATTAACAATCTTAGAGTCGAGTGTCTAACTACTGGAGAGAAGGTTTCGTCAAAATCGACACCATGCTTTTGTGAGAAACCCTTCGCTACTAACCTTGCTCTAAATCTAACATTGTCTTCATGATCACTTTTTCTCTTGAATATCCACTTACACTCAACAACACATCCGCTTTCTGGAACATTCACAAGCCCCCATGCGTTGTTTTCTTCAAAGGATTGTATTTCTTCAATCATGGCTTGTTTCCATAGTGCTTTATCTGGTCGTGATAAAGCGTCTGCAACAGTCACTGGATCACTACACAAATCACTAACCTCGGTACACATGTAGGACATGTAATCTTCGAAATTCTTTGGTTTTGGCTGCCTCTGAGATCTTCTTACTGTTTCAGATGTTTCTACAGTTGTTTCAGGAACGTAGTCATTATCTGAACCGTCACAACTATCTTCGTTATGTCCTTCAGCCTGTATCAAGCTTTCCATCGATCGATCCTGTACATCCAAGACCTCCTCCTCGACTGATGCCTCGACATTGCCCCCTCGACTGTCCCCCACTGAAACTGCTGTCTCATCAGTTTTCTCTGGAATCATGTTGTCATTCTCCATTACTACGACATCTCTACTTGTCGAAACATGTTTTGTTGTTGGATCGTAGACTCGGTAACCTTTCGTGTTTTCTGCATAGCCTACTAGAATCTGCTTATGTGCCTTCTTGTCCCATTTTAAGCGTTTTTCTTTGGGTACATGCACCATAACTGCGCTTCCAAATATTCTTAGGTGGCTAACTTCAGGCTTTTTACCAGTCCATAACTCATAAGGTGTTCTGTTGTCTAGCCCACTTGCTATTGATCTATTTCGCAGATACACTGCTGTATTCACAGCTTCTGCCCAAAAGAATTTGTCTAATTTTGCATCAAATAGAAGACATTTTGCTTTTTCTAATATTGTACGATTGAGCCTTTCAGACATTCCATTCTGTTCTGGAGTGTAGGAGTTTGTTGTTTGATGGATAATCCCATTTGCTTCTAAATACCTTTCAAATTCACGACTGGTAAACTCTCCTCCATTGTCTGATCTAAAAATCTTTATTTTTGTGTTCGTTTGGTTTTCAACCATGTTTTTGAAGGTTTTAAAACAATCAAATACCTCACCCTTGGTTTTCAGAAAATAAACAAAACACATGCGAGAGTAGTCATCTTCGAGAATTAGAAAATATTTTGATCCACCAATCGATATGGTTTCCATTGGCCCACACACGTCCCCGTGTATTACATTTAACAGTTTGTCAGATCTTGTTCCCTTTGAGTTAAAGCATAGCCTTGCTTGTTTGCCTTGACAACAGACAATGCAGTTCTCTTTTTTGATATCTATCCTGTCATTACAGGCTAAACCTTGCACTGCACCATTCCTCATTTTATTCAAATCTGAGCTGTTTATGTGCCCAAACCTTCGATGCCAAGTTTGTGCTGATATTGCTAAAAAACATTTCTCTGACGAATCAATGTTTAATCGGTATACACCATTGATTAAGTCTGCCATACCAATCAACTCCTTATGCTTGTCATAGATCTCACAACAGTTTTCTTTGAATTTAACCTTATTACCATTTTTTATTAAACAACTGACTGACAATAGATTTGTTGTTAACTCTGGAACACATAAGGCGTCTCGAACTGTTACATCAAAAATTCTGTCTCCAACAACTGTGTTTATGAACACTTCGCCTTTGCATGTAATGGGAAGTACCTTATCATTCGCTGCCCTGATTTCCCGAGTTTCAAATTCATCAGTGACGTTCATCATTGAACCTTGATCTGGAGTATAGTGTGCGCTGGCCCCTGAGTCAACATACCAATCGGATTTTCGAAAATTGCCATTTATGAACACTGCACTAAAAGCATGATCCGTCTTTTCTGGTTTCTTTTCATTTAAAGATAATGGGCATTTATTCTTGAAATGTCCGATTTGTTTACATCTGTAGCACTTAACCTCCTTTTTGTTGCTGTCAGTCTTACTGTCATTTTTCCCGGAGCTCGAAGCATTGTTACCAACTGTTCCAAAATGACGACGTGACTTCTGACTGTTTCTGACGTAGAAGGCGCTTCCTGCTTTACCGACATTGTCACTTTCCATGTCCAACAACTTTGTTTTTATGGAATCTGTGGTGATCGATATTCCCGAGTGTTCGATTGCCATAATCATAGGCATGTATTTTTCTGGCAAACCTGCTAATAACAATGAACCTATCCACTCATCATCGATTTTGAAGCCGGTACCTCGCAATCTTTGTCCTGTCTCTACTATCTGATTGACATATGACACCATCGAGTCGCAATCTTCTAAACGTGTAGATATTAATATTCTCAGCAAGCTGATTCTTCGGGTAAAACCTGAATCGTCGAACATCGACTTCAGTTTCATCCATAAATCCCTGGACGTTTTGGCTTCTTTGATATGAACATATAGGGATGGATCAATCGTCAAGATTAACTTAGCTTTCGCCTTTTTATCTTCTTCCGACGATTCATTGGTACTCGCGTTATTCTCGGCTTCTTGAATATACTTCACTAGACCTTCTAGAACCAAGAAGTTTTCGGCCGCAAACGCCCAATCATCATAGTTTTCTCGTCCTTTTAACTTAGGAACGCTTACTAAATAGCTCGAAGCCATCCTTGTGCACTCGATAAACGTATTCTGCTTTTACATCAATTTGGCGCGAGAAAAAAAAAGTTATCTGGGCGCCCTGGGCCCATAACCTGTTATCGGGATCGGGATGTAATAATAAAGCACACGCACACGCCGAGTGTTCAGCACAGACTAACTGCTTTATATTGACAGAATGACATAGTATAACATATACTTGGTACAAGGGTTGCCAATAGATGGCGCATTGCCACATTTTGAACTTATTATAACATACTTTTGTTATTACTTCGTAGTTTTTGGTTTGAAAACTTCATAAACCTGTTTTTGAATTTGTACGTGTAAAATCAAAATTTTAGGGTCGATACAACAACTATTATTCTTACAAGAATCTTATTTTATAATCATATTGTAACTTGTGCTACTGGTAAAATTTCTAAACAAAAATCCTTCTAAAAATGCTCTTAAATTTTTTTGAAAAGTTTCCAAGATTCACCTCATCATTTTATGTTTCAGTGACACTTTTTCTACTAAAATAGGTTAGCATCCAAAATTTCCGAGATCTAAATCATTTTTTAGCGGTATTTTTTCTACTAAAATAGATTTGTGTCAAAATTTCTCGCTAAAAACCGATATTCCACACATAGTTTTTTTGTTAGCATCTTGAAAACTGATCGGTAAAAGTGTAACAGAGTATTTCTATTAAAAAATATTATTTTAATTGTATACAATAAACTGTTCAACTCCTTCATTTTTTACCTAACAAATCCTTTATTTTCTCAAAGCGAATCTCAGTATAAGACCCGAACGGTCCCGGGTATTGTTATCCTCCGCTAAATCAGTCGAGACTTCACCCAAAAATATGAAAAGTCTATTACGCCACATCAGATTTGTCTAAACTTGAGGCATCATGCTCGGTAGATAATCTTCACTGTTTAAATGATAAGTCTATCTGGACTGAACATTTTCTGACATAAAACCGATTTTCGGCACAAATGCCGATTAGCGAGTTTTGCAAATAATGGTCTCATTTGATACCTAACATTTTCTAAATATTCAATTGTTTCAAATCGTATAATACCCGGCCCCCGCCGGGTCATCCTACACTACGGCCCAGACTTGACGCCACCTCAAATCTGTTGGAACTTGTTTGATCACTCCTGGCCGATATTATTCACACGCCAATAAGCATACATGTGATAGAAGAACCTCTTCGAATCCTGCTGAGGTCAGTGTCCTGAGTGTGGATATGGAAACTTTGAAATGTCGAAAAATGAAAATCAGATCACCTGTGATTTCGCGTAAAATTTGATCTCGTTTTTACCGCGTTTTAGCCCCTATAGGAAATTCATGAGGGAAAGTAGGCTTGAACGCACATTACATAGCTTATCACTATCTACTATTACGTATAATGGAAATTCACTCATTCCTCTATCCCCACAATCCTCAACTTTAATTTTTTTGATAAATAATTGTTTTTCGACAAGGAAGGCAGGACCGTTTCATTTTTTTAATGCACTATTACGTATAATGGAAATTCACTCACTCCTCTATCCCCACAATCCTCAACTTTAAATTTTAAATGGCACTACCTTGATTTAAATAATTGTTTTTCGCCAGGAAGGCAGGACCGTTTCATTTTTTTAAATCACTTGAAAAATAACAAAATTATAATATACTTCAGTACTTACCGATTTCAAAAATGAAACATTCCTGCATTCCTGACGAAATTACTTCTAAAATGAGGTACCACAAGCACGATAGTCCCATTTAAGATTTTAAAGTCGAGAGTGGGGGGGGGGGGCAGAGGAGTGTAGGAATTCCCATTACATATAATAGACTGTCAGATAGTGACAGATTTAGGTGCTCTATTTTCGCATACAAGCCTCGAAGAGGGTTGAAAAGCACATACATCGATGTGGAGTAGAATGAAGGGAAATTTACGAGTGGCTCCTGGGGATAACATATGGAAAAATTTGATTTTCCTTAACAGAAATAAAAGGTGGCTGATGCCCATATGTTCACGCAAGCCGTGTTCACTTAATGATTAATTAATAGAACCTGGCTTCGGAAAACCAAAGGCTTGGGTGTTGCAGGTGGCTAAGGGGTTGAAATAAGTGCGTAATCTTGTAAGGAAAATCGAGATTTTAACCGATTTTTCCACAAAAGCTCATCGAAAGGATGAAAATGTACATCGTCACTAGCCCGCAAATCATAAAAAAAAACATATTACACATGATTAACATTAATTACATTGTATAGGAAAATCGAATTTTCCATATGTTATCCCCAGGTGCCACTCGTGAAATTAACTTCATTCTACTCAGCATCGATGTACTTTGCAACCCTCTTCGAGGCTTGTATGCGAAAGTGGGCATCTAAATCTGTCACTATCTGACGGTCTATAATGACTAAGAGATAAAAGTCGACGGTTCTCGGCGATTTCTCAATTTTATTTTCATTATACCGAAATATTAAGGGTGACTACGAGTATGTAGATATACGAGTACTTATCATAGCCTCAGCATTTGCAAAATACCTAATGAAAATTTGGCAATTCTATATACGCATTTACCATGTTGGAGTTATATTTCTGTTAATATGAGAGGTTCTTCTATCAAAGTTGACGTCGAAATACGATTCCGAGTTTTAAAGATGACGTTCTGATATTATACTGCCCCTTCTGATGGCGGGAGCGTGATTTTGCATAACTAGATTACCTCACATTTTTGTGTCCTCTGGGATGGAAAATAATTTCCGAACAATTTTATTTTATCAATTTGTGGACACATGCGGATATGTATTATTTCTATATAATTCAAATATACTTAGGAAATAATATGCTATACTTAGTCAAAGATATATTGTATATATCTTTGCTATATAGTATAAAAGCTAATGATCCATTTTTAATTGTGCTCCAACTAAATAAACATTATTAATATTCACAAACAAGGATCGTGCTGATATTGTGTTTATGAGGAGCTTCATTCTATGATACAGAGTGATTCAAAAACCACGCATAAGGAAAAAATCTACTAAAAAAACAAGCGATTCGTATGTGGCTTAAAACTGAATTTTAAATTCATGTAGTAATTTATGTGCAACGGTTTGACAAATTGTCAGCTTTTATTCAGACTAGTATAATAGTGTTCATACATCTTCTGGATTGGTCAACTTTTATAACGTGTTCCTCTGTTAAAAAAAAAATACATACAGGGTATCTCAGGATAAGTGAAACAATAGATGTGAAATACGAAAATATGTTGAGTTGAAATTTGATCATTTGTTTTTACTTATGGAAACCCAAAGTAGGCCCTGGCATGAAGACACAATTCATTTTCTGCCTATGTAAAGTGTCATTAAAGGTGTTCAGAACAAAAAAGCTATTTGGTTAGCTAAAACGCCAGGAACCGACTGCCCTCTAATAAGGGTCACAAAATGTTTGATCCACCCAGATAAACATTTTATAATTATTTTAATCCGTCTAAAATCTAAGGAAAATCGGTGAAAGTGATCAAAAGTCCTGAACTTTGGGGAAAACGTAAAACACTGTTCACTTACTTTTTTAAGTAGATTAGCGCTCCACTGATGGGTGGTCCTTATTCTTAAATCATTACTGGTTTTATTGCTACTATATCTATACAAATAGATTTATTACGAGACTTACAATTAAAGTATTAGTATAATTTTTCTCCAGTGACCGGCACAACGAACGCATAAGAACTGAGATTTTTTTTTATTTTGCGCTGAAATAAAAAACTGACTATGGGGCTGCAATAATCATGTCCTGAAACCAAAATAGACCGTTGACAAACATATTAAAATTTAAAAAATCGTATTCCCAATTAAATATCCATGGTTAGTATAAACGTCAGTATTTTATTTAGCGCGAAATTGTTGAATAATTGTTAGAATATGATGGGGTATATTTTCCTTCACAGGTAAGTAATGAGAAAACTGCAACTAATGATACAATTATACAATTTTTCTCCAAGACACAAAATAAGGCACTTCACTCTTGTATCGCGCTCAATAGTTTTTGACTAACCCTCGCATACCGCGATATCTGCATAAAGTTTTTCGGGCCCTATTTTTTGTATTTTGGAGCAAAATATTAGAGCCTTCTTGTTCCAGTTCCAATGGGACACCTTAGATACGTACAAACCAGGTTAACTCGTGAATATTCGACAGAATTATTTTAAGGGCTGAGGGGTTAAATTACACAAAGAAGTAATCGAAACTTTTTAATTGTCGAGGCAAGATTAGATAATGGTCTCCGCCCATAATTGAAATGTTTGATCTTTGGAATCGTATTAAATTTCAATTATATCTTCCGATTTCTTTAGTTTACAAATTGGGGGAAGGAGAGAAGACAAAAATCACTAGGCTATGGGTCGTACAGATTTAACAGCTATATAAAGTAGGTTAGGTACCTAGGTATAGTAAAATACCACTCCAGAGTGGTATTATTTTAGATTGACTTTCTAAAAAATGTAAGTAAGAAATATTTGTTGTAGCACAGATATCTCAACCGTTATAGGCAGTTAGAAACTGAACAACTGACACTGCTTTCCACAGTAAGTTTTTTGTTTATCATCATAGCATTTATTTATATAAAAACTTGTTCTCCTGTCACGGACGATTTTTACTGCTTGTATGTTGCCAAATAAAAAGATCTTCGCTTAATATCCCTTCCTAGTTAGGTATATATGCAAGATGAAGGGCCAAACCAAATAAATATTTGAAAGAGCTTATCAAATAAATATATTTTGATTATAAGTGCAAGTATCAACAAGTGGAGGTTCCCAGGATTTTTTTAAGGGTTTAATGAAGAAAGAATATAATTTATATATATTTTAATACAATTCTTTTCGGTCTTTCAGCCACCTCCAAATGAAATTCATGATTCAATGTTTATCTATAGTCTATAACCTTCTAATTACAACACCTGACTCCCATGGGGGGGGGGGGGCTGGAGCACCTTAGTGCCAAAATAATAAAAAAGATTCGCTTTTAACTCTTTACTTCCGACTCGTATAAAACACCGATAAATATGAATACCCGGACATTGGCTTTCTTTGCGAATTCTGAACTACGATCCATATATATATTTAAATCGCACAAGCATGTGGTTGCTTCTGGGGTACTCCTAGTTTGGAGTATTGTGAAGGTGAGAATTATTATTATTACTATATTAAATATTACTATATGTATTGTTTTGTGAATTATAAAAGCACACGTGTAAATTTATCTATACCTATACTTGAAACGAATTGACAGGTTCCGTACAATTACATAGCAAAGAACTATTAGTAAGACAAAGTCTCGACTAAATAAAATGACATTTTCAACGTTTACCAACTATCTTGAAAGTTAAGTTGTTTAAGTCGAAGCTGTTTCAGTCGAAGTATTAATAGTATCTACTACTTAAAAAATGTCTGATAGAGGACATGAAAAATGATTATGCTGAATAGTAAAAAACTGCAAATTTTGTAAAATCAAAAACAAAAGCCGAGAGAATAATGCAAATAAATTATGGAGGGCCGTGGTTCGCACATTTGTCAGCGTCAGCACAAAATAACTGGAAATATTTCAATCTGTAATGCAGATCCCAGATGAGTGCTGACAATATTTATTATGGTTTTGCAATTGTATATACTTATATTATTTATTTTCTGAAATTTCGCCAAATAAGTATTTCCCGGGTGAGCACGTCGAGCCAATCCTACCATTTAGGGCGACCGTACGTGCTGAATGTTTCAATTTTGTTTCCCAGTTAGAGCAAATTGCTTGGAATAATGGAAAACTGTAGTTTCTCCCAGACAGCTACGATCAAGAAAGAATCTTCTCAGGCATTTTTATTAGTATTACCTAACTAAATAGAAATGGCTCAAGGCATATAGGACAAACTGTTTTGGTTCTTGGCAACACCAAACTAGTTTCCAATATCTAATCTAACTTTAGTATGAGTCTTTCGGAGGTGTGCAGACTACGACCTGTTTTGGGCTTGTTGGCCCTCATCAGACAGACGCAGTGCACCTCACCGAAAGGCGCAAAGCAAACATTCGCTGTCTATGTGGAATAATAAATAGTTGTACGCGGTGAGCATTATACCATCCAATGCCATCTAGAGGGTAGTAGTTAACATATGAGAGTTGTAAATAGTCCCCCCACCCCTTTTTTGGTCCCCCCACTCCTTTTTCGTACATTACCCCCCACTCCTACGCCCCTGGTAGCCCCGCGCATGCGCACCGAGCGCATGACCTCTCCCCCGCACCCCGCAGCCATCATACCGTGTAATTGCAGCGTAATGAGTAATTACAATACCGCGGGTCCATATTTCCGCGAAATTCGCACATAAATGTCAATTTATTGGATAAGTACCGTATGTACGTGAAGAAATATTTAAAATAGATACAATCACTCTCATTTCCCGCGCTTTTTTGTCTAATTAACGCTATTTACCCCCTTTGCAATGAAAAACATTACATATACTGCACTGCATAGCGTATTAGGTTCTATTTACGCATAATTATCTTCTATTCACCTCAGATCTAATAAAAAATAAGCTCTTACTGTCATTTCATACATTTTTTACTATTTAACGCTATTTACCCCTGTACCGCACTGTATGGTGTATTACGTCCTATATTCATGTAATAAACAAAAAAATAAATTATATTTTGTCCCACATCTACAAAAATCTGAAAATTCCCAGGCTCCCCCACGTAATTAGGCATGTGACGTCACAGCCAACGCCTTAAAAATTCCCAAAACAAAGAAAAAATAATAGGTGTACTTACTTTAAAGTGAATATATACTCCTAAGAAGAATAAGTAAGGATATATGAAAAACTCAAACAATGAAAGCAATTAAAAACACTTTCAAAAGCATGGGTTCCAACACATATTCCAAACGATCGCCGTCGTCCAGATGCACTCCCCCAAAACAGCCATGACTCCTCGAAAAACAGTCTCTGTGTAGAACACGCGCGATCTATAGACGCGGGCACCCGTCACAGAGCTACTTTGTACCGTTATGTCGTATCAATTAGCTTCAAAGCAATCGCGACATTATTTAATTATGACAAAAATATGCACACGAAAGAAGTAACCCGACGCCACGGCAACCATTTTTTATTTTAGAACGACTCACCGGCTCGCACATTCTCAAGTTGGTCGTTATAGGACAACGTTGCCGAACGATTTCACCCACATAAGTGTATATCAAGACTCTACCATGAAAAATATCCGTAGATCTCGGCTGATTTCAGCGGATCCGGCAACACCGCTTCTAGCCCCTCTAGACGTCCGCCAGAAGATCTGATGGTATTGGTCGAGAGGGCAATATTGATTTTTTTTCTCCTTTTCTCACAACCGGGAGCTATACCTATACCTATCTCACTTTCCAAAAGAATGCACCACTCGCCCTGGGCAATCCTTGATGGTACCTGCCATAGGCAGGAGGAGAAAATATTTTAACAGCATATAATTAAAATTAACTGGGGATACATTGCAGCGTTTGATATTATTTCAGAGTATACGCATAGGTAGCCGAATTAAAGAATAACATTAACACTTCCATACGCCCTATTCCATATACACCCTACCATTATAAAAAAAAGATACAATGCAAGCTTTTCCCACATAATTATTCCCATTATTATTTATTTAATAAACAAAATATTATTCTCCTCTATACCTACAGAACTATAAAAAATATATAGAACTATTAAAAAATAGGTACCCACATACACCTTCCCGTAAGAATACCAAAATCTATCCACATGTGCAATTAGTTTGCGATGTCACAGCCAGCGCCCCCTAAATCCAATATTTTCGGGCAATTATACATGTAAGACGAGCACAAAGCGATTACTTGTTTTTCTATTTAATATTATTAGACATGAACCCGTCACATCTTCTAAGAAGTTGTTCGCTAGATACCACAATGTTGCCACATACTTTCCCAAAAATTCAAAATAACCACACGGTTCCTTTATACCATGACAGGGGCCTCTCTATTTGCAGTTTAATCTAAGAGTCAAGTCAATCAGTGGTACCTATCTAATTCATTGCTTTAAAGCCAAAACAGGTTTTAACACCTGTTCTGCCAACTGTATATAGGCTGATATTGATTTTTCTCTCGATTCACAGAAGACGCTTGCGCGACATTGTTTAATTATGTCGAAATATACCAACAAAACAAATAACACGGCGTCACGGCGACCATTTTTAATATAGAGCGGCTTTTGCCTTTTGCCGAGCCGCCCTCGCCCCAAACAAAGGGTTGACCAATCGATAAAAATACTGCCATATACTTGTAGAAATCTAACACCCTCTGCCATCTACCAACTTCCAAAACACATCTCGTACCACCGGATCCCTCGATTTAGAGACCGCTTAGTACCTGCCGTAGGTACTAGCGAGCCGATGTCTAGAGGGCGCTCCCCCCATTACCGACGATATCCAGGTATCCGTAGCTCCGCCGTGAATGGGCAGTATTATAAAAGATAATTTTGAATAAAAAACAAATTAAAAACGGATACATTGCCATGCTTTTATATTATTTCAGAGTTACGTATAGGTACACGTACTAGGGATTAAAGAATAAAGTAATTTATGGAAAACCAACGAGTAATTCACGCGTTGATACTTTAAATTTTGGATATACAATAGAACATTAACAGTTCCATACGTCCTATTCCATATACACCCTACCATTATAAAAAAAGATACCTACTTTACTGAATGTACACTCTCGCGGAAGAAGACCACACATAGTTAAAAAAAACATTAAAAATTCATCGTTCACAGAGTAAAATTAACATATTATATGGAAGCAATACCCTGCCACCATATTTTCGTATAATTATGATTCAATTATCCCCCTTTGCGATAAAAATCAATACCCGCCTCTGTATGCTTTATTCTAATTTGTTAATAATTATTTAATAATACACAAGTTTATTGTATTCCATCCATATTATTACATAATTTCTCTTGTTTTTCTAAGCTATATTTCCAAAATAAAATAATAAACAGAATAATATTATATTTATCCCCTTGCTCTGTAAAGAGAATATATTGCACACCCTGTATGGCATTATGATTGCTCTCCCACATTTCTCATCTAGTTAGAATCATTTTATTAATTATTTGACTTATTCTGCCTACATCCCTCATACATTTTGTCTATTTTAAATCAATTAAGCAGAAATGAAAGCTTGTAAAAAAATATCTAATAACGCTTTTCGAATACATTATACTTAAAATAGATAGGTACAACGAGGTGTCATATAAAATATTAGATTTACTTCAACGCAGAAATGGTCGTTATTTCACACAGCGTGTTCCCAATCAAACAACTTTTTATGAAGAAACCACATAACTATACAGGGAGCATCAGAGACCATGAAAACACCATTTAAGGCTATGGGCTGGTGTTAGATACAGGGTGCGCCAGGAGACAGATACAGGGAAGTGTTAAAAATAAATTCGGTGTTGAGAATACAAATTAAAATATAGGTACATTCTATTCTTGTGGCAGACTCATATTATATCTAATTATGTCTATAAAGTATACCCGATTGATGTAATAAGTCTGGATTTTGTCAGATGACATTTCTTCACAAAACCCCTAGGAATTTTCTATTTTGCTCTCGTTATCACTTTTTGTGTTATGCAAATGACCTCGTTTCTAACCTGAACTTATGAGCCGATTGCGTTTTTGCTGCATTGATGCAAACTTAGGATGTCAAAATTACCAATTGAAAGTCCCGCTAACAACAAAGGCGATTATGTTTTCAGTACATATTATGAAAAGACGAAGTTTTGCTTAGGTGCGGAGGAATGACTGTCAAGAATTTAATATGAGGAAACAGTGTATACATATAATATAACAGAAATGTTAACTAACTAGTTAGTGTCTATGATATATTTGAATACAATTTAATATTTTGGTAAATGGTACTAAGACTAGTAATGTCTCACACTGAATTAGATAGATCGATGATTTTGATTGTGTTCCATATAGGGAACACTAGGCTTTTGGGCCACCTTTTTCAATGCTATATTGGACATATTGTATTATAAAAATTTAGTGGGAAGCTATGAATTTTCAATAGGTATATTGCTGGATCTCCAGAAAATATGAAATTATCATACGAGAATTCTGCCGATGAAGATTCTGGTGGCTTGTTGGAAAATCTGTCAGATAGACAACTCGAGACGAAGGTCGAACTTATTAATAGAAAGTAAGACACAAGCGAAAAATTTGTGCTGCTGATTATGATGATAATGCACCTACCGTTATCAAAATTTTTTGAGTGGGTAAATGGGTAAAATAAAAAGACTTTTTTGTTTAAAGATGATGCTTTGTTTCCTCAACCTGGCACATCTGATTACAGAAGTATGTCTCCAGTTGACTTATTTGAATGTTTTATTGCAGAAGATATTGTAGACTTTTGTTAAAAGAGAGTAATAATTCCGCTATATTCAAGAATTGTTGGAACCCTAATATAACTCATCACAAGAGTAGATCAGTATTTAGGTGGGTTAGGTTAGGTTATTCGGCTATGATTAGATACTTCTGGCTATACTCGTATCGTAGTGTCAAGGTACGATTAAAACTATTGGAAAATAACTACTGGGATTCTGGAGAAGATCTTAGAAATATTGCCATGTATAAAGCTGAGACGTGACAGATTCATCGAAATAATGAAATGCATGCATTGTGAATAAACACCATACGATGCGTATAGGACATAACCACACACAACAACAACATTAACAACAACAACAACATTAACAACAACAACAACAACACACAACAACGACAACACAACAACAACAACAACACACACAACAACAATAACAAAAACACAATTCATCGCGTTGTATAAATTATATTATTTATTCTTACATATTTTGGGGACACACTGTATAATGATTAATTAATATCAAATTTCGAATTTTCAAATTTACCAAAAAATATATAAAATATATTTAATACTACTTAAAATAACACTAAAACACCACTACATCAAAAGTTGTGAGCAACTGCGTGTCATTTTAAAAATGGCGGCCGTTCCATATGGAACGCTAGTCCTCTAAGGTGTGGAAAATATAAGCAAAATAGAAAGTTATTTTTTATGATAAATGTTTTACTATTGAGTAGACATGAACACAAAATAAAAATAAATATTAGTTTGTAGGAAAGACAATAAAATAAAAAATAAATATTAGTTTGTAGGAAAGACAATAAAACAATTAATGCATAGACCTGCATCGCATTTTGGTATTGCTTGCGTGTGGTTATGTCCTATACGCATCGTATGGTGTTTATTCACAATGCATGCATTTCATTATTTCGATGAATCTGTCACGTCTCAGCTTTATACATGGCAATATTTCTAAGATCTTCTCCAGAATCCCAGTAGTTATTTTCCAATAGTTTTAATCGTACCTTGACACTACGATACGAGTATAGCCAAAAGTATCTAATCATAGCCGAATAACCTAACCTAACCCACCTAAATACTGATCTACTCTTGTGATGAGTTATATTAGGGTTCCAACAATTCTTGAATATAGCGGAATTATTACTCTCTTTTAACAAAAGTCTACAATATCTTCTGCAATAAAACATTCAAATAAGTCAACTGGAGACATACTTCTGTAATCAGATGTGCCAGGTTGAGGAAACAAAGCATCATCTTTAAACAAAAATGTCCTTTTATTTTACCCATTTACCCACTTAAAAAATTTTGATAACGGTAGGTGCATTATCATCATAATCAGCAGCACAAATTTTTCGCTTGTGTCTTACTTTCTATTAATAAGTTCGACCTTCGTCTCGAGTTGTCTATCTGACAGATTTTCCAACAAGCCACCAGAATCTTCATCGGCAGAATTCTCGTATGATAATTTCATATTTTCTGGAGATCCAGCAATATACCTATTGAAAATTCATAGCTTCCCACTAAATTTTTATAATACAATATGTCCAATATAGCATTGAAAAAGGTGGCCCAAAAGCCTAGTGTTCCCTATATGGAACACAATCAAAATCATCGATCTATCTAATTCAGTGTGAGACATTACTAGTCTTAGTACCATTTACCAAAATATTAAATTGTATTCAAATATATCATAGACACTAACTAGTTAGTTAACATTTCTGTTATATTATATGTATACACTGTTTCATCATATTAAATTCTTGACAGTCATTCCTCCGCACCTAAGCAAAACTTCGTCTTTTCATAATATGTACTGAAAACATAATCGCCTTTGTTGTTAGCGGGACTTTCAATTGGTAATTTTGACATCCTAAGTTTGCATCAATGCAGCAAAAACGCAATCGGCTCATAAGTTCAGGTTAGAAACGAGGTCATTTGCATAACACAAAAAGTGATAACGAGAGCAAAATAGAAAATTCCTAGGGGTTTTGTGAAGAAATGTCATCTGACAAAATCCAGACTTATTACATCAATCGGGTATACTTTATAGACATAATTAGATATAATATGAGTCTGCCACAAGAATAGAATGTACCTATATTTTAATTTGTATTCTCAACACCGAATTTATTTTTAACACTTCCCTGTATCTGTCTCCTGGCGCACCCTGTATCTAACACCAGCCCATAGCCTTAAATGGTGTTTTCATGGTCTCTGATGCTCCCTGTATAGTTATGTGGTTTCTTCATAAAAAGTTGTTTGATTGGGAACACGCTGTGTGAAATAACGACCATTTCTGCGTTGAAGTAAATCTAATATTTTATATGACACCTCGTTGTACCTATCTATTTTAAGTATAATGTATTCGAAAAGCGTTATTAGATATTTTTTTACAAGCTTTCATTTCTGCTTAATTGATTTAAAATAGACAAAATGTATGAGGGATGTAGGCAGAATAAGTCAAATAATTAATAAAATGATTCTAACTAGATGAGAAATGTGGGAGAGCAATCATAATGCCATACAGGGTGTGCAATATATTCTCTTTACAGAGCAAGGGGATAAATATAATATTATTCTGTTTATTATTTTATTTTGGAAATATAGCTTAGAAAAACAAGAGAAATTATGTAAGAATATGGATGAAATACAATAAACTTGTGTATTATTAAATAATTATTAACAAATTAGAATAAAGCATACAGAGGCGGGTATTGATTTTTATCGCAAAGGGGGATAATTGAATCATAATTATACGAAAATATGGTGGCAGGGTATTGCTTCCATATAATATGTTAATTTTACTCTGTGAACGATGAATTTTTAATGTTTTTTTTAACTATGTGTGGTCTTCTTCCGCGAGAGTGTACATTCAGTAAAGTAGGTATCTTTTTTTATAATGGTAGGGTGTATATGGAATAGGACGTATGGAACTGTTAATGTTCTATTGTATATCCAAAATTTAAAGTATCAACGCGTGAATTACTCGTTGGTTTTCCATAAATTACTTTATTCTTTAATCCCTAGTACGTGTACCTATACGTAACTCTGAAATAATATAAAAGCATGGCAATGTATCCGTTTTTAATTTGTTTTTTATTCAAAATTATCTTTTATAATACTGCCCATTCACGGCGGAGCTACGGATACCTGGATATCGTCGGTAATGGGGGGAGCGCCCTCTAGACATCGGCTCGCTAGTACCTACGGCAGGTACTAAGCGGTCTCTAAATCGAGGGATCCGGTGGTACGAGATGTGTTTTGGAAGTTGGTAGATGGCAGAGGGTGTTAGATTTCTACAAGTATATGGCAGTATTTTTATCGATTGGTCAACCCTTTGTTTGGGGCGAGGGCGGCTCGGCAAAAGGCAAAAGCCGCTCTATATTAAAAATGGTCGCCGTGACGCCGTGTTATTTGTTTTGTTGGTATATTTCGACATAATTAAACAATGTCGCGCAAGCGTCTTCTGTGAATCGAGAGAAAAATCAATATCAGCCTATATACAGTTGGCAGAACAGGTGTTAAAACCTGTTTTGGCTTTAAAGCATTGAATTAGATAGGTACCACTGATTGACTTGACTCTTAGATTAAACTGCAAATAGAGAGGCCCCTGTCATGGTATAAAGGAACCGTGTGGTTATTTTGAATTTTTGGGAAAGTATGTGGCAACATTGTGGTATCTAGCGAACAACTTCTTAGAAGATGTGACGGGTTCATGTCTAATAATATTAAATAGAAAAACAAGTAATCGCTTTGTGCTCGTCTTACATGTATAATTGCCCGAAAATATTGGATTTAGGGGGCGCTGGCTGTGACATCGCAAACTAATTGCACATGTGGATAGATTTTGGTATTCTTACGGGAAGGTGTATGTGGGTACCTATTTTTTAATAGTTCTATATATTTTTTATAGTTCTGTAGGTATAGAGGAGAATAATATTTTGTTTATTAAATAAATAATAATGGGAATAATTATGTGGGAAAAGCTTGCATTGTATCTTTTTTTTATAATGGTAGGGTGTATATGGAATAGGGCGTATGGAAGTGTTAATGTTATTCTTTAATTCGGCTATGCGTATACTCTGAAATAATATCAAACGCTGCAATGTATCCCCAGTTAATTTTAATTATATGCTGTTAAAATATTTTCTCCTCCTGCCTATGGCAGGTACCATCAAGGATTGCCCAGGGCGAGTGGTGCATTCTTTTGGAAAGTGAGATAGGTATAGGTATAGCTCCCGGTTGTGAGAAAAGGAGAAAAAAAAATCAATATTGCCCTCTCGACCAATACCATCAGATCTTCTGGCTGACGTCTAGAGGGGCTAGAAGCGATGTTGCCGGATCCGCTGAAATCAGCCGAGATCTACGGATATTTTTCATGGTAGAGTCTTGATATACACTTATGTGGGTGAAATCGTTCGGCAACGTTGTCCTATAACGACCAACTTGAGAATGTGCGAGCCGGTGAGTCGTTCTAAAATAAAAAATGGTTGCCGTGGCGTCGGGTTACTTCTTTCGTGTGCATATTTTTGTCATAATTAAATAATGTCGCGATTGCTTTGAAGCTAATTGATACGACATAACGGTACAAAGTAGCTCTGTGACGGGTGCCCGCGTCTATAGATCGCGCGTGTTCTACACAGAGACTGTTTTTCGAGGAGTCATGGCTGTTTTGGGGGAGTGCATCTGGACGACGGCGATCGTTTGGAATATGTGTTGGAACCCATGCTTTTGAAAGTGTTTTTAATTGCTTTCATTGTTTGAGTTTTTCATATATCCTTACTTATTCTTCTTAGGAGTATATATTCACTTTAAAGTAAGTACACCTATTATTTTTTCTTTGTTTTGGGAATTTTTAAGGCGTTGGCTGTGACGTCACATGCCTAATTACGTGGGGGAGCCTGGGAATTTTCAGATTTTTGTAGATGTGGGACAAAATATAATTTATTTTTTTGTTTATTACATGAATATAGGACGTAATACACCATACAGTGCGGTACAGGGGTAAATAGCGTTAAATAGTAAAAAATGTATGAAATGACAGTAAGAGCTTTTTTTTATTAGATCTGAGGTAAATAGAAGATAATTATGCGTAAATAGAACCTAATACGCTATGCAGTGCAGTATATGTAATGTTTTTTTTCATCGCAAAGGGGATAAATATTGCTAATTAGACAAAAAGCGCGGGAAATGAGAGTATTTGTACCTATTTTAAATAGTTATGTAGGTATAAGCGGTACTTAACCAATAAATTGACATTGACAGTCCATGTAATGTTTTTTTTCATTGAAAAGGGGGTAAATAGCGTTAAATAGTAAAAAATGTATGAAATGACAGTAAGAGCTTATATTTTATTAGATCTGAGGTAAATAGAAGATAATTATGCGTAAATAGAACCTAATACGCTATGCAGTGCAGTATATGTAATGTTTTTCATTGCAAAGGGGGTAAATAGCGTTAATTAGACAAAAAAGCGCGGGAAATGAGAGTGATTGTATCTATTTTAAATATTTCTTCACGTACATACGGTACTTATCCAATAAATTGACATTTATGTGCGAATTTCGCGGAAATATGGACCCGCGGTATTGTAATTACTCATTACGCTGCAATTACACGGTATGATGGCTGCGGGGTGCGGGGGAGAGGTCATGCGCTCGGTGCGCATGCGCGGGGCTACCAGGGGCGTAGGAGTGGGGGGTAATGTACGAAAAAGGAGTGGGGGGACCAAAAAAGGGGTGGGGGGACTATTTACAACTCACATATGTTAACTACTGAGGGTACTGCCAAAACCAAAACAGTGTGAGTGTGTATGTCGATCGACATATAAAAAGAACTCGGCAGGTGACGACTTAAATGAACTATTTCGAAAAATAGGTTTTTAAAACAATTATTTATTCGACAGTACAGAGCAGCGATTAGTGCTACAGGTCAGACAGAACTAACTAATAAAACTAAATATATATAGTTTATACAAATGCAACTATAAGCATACACTTGTCCACGAACTCAGCGTCTAATCATCACTGTTACACAAAAGGGTCCATTGTTCGCAGACACGTAACTCCTCCATCCCTAAGATGAAAACAAGAGTCTTGACGGCTTGTTTTCAGTGAGTTCCTCCATCTCCATATCCAATTTCTTCTCATTTTTCTTCCAAATTTTGTAAAGTTTCCAAGTACCATATGCAGCTTCTAATAGGATAATTATTATAACTGTTGTTGTTCCTAAAGCATAACTTAAGGAACTAATTTCTTTTATTTCTGGAATTTCTAATTGCATGGATTTTTCTTTAGGATCGCTTATAGCTTTTATGTCAGTATTTTGGAATTGTAGAGGTTTTTCTTGTAGATAATTGAAGTTTAAATTATTCATTTGTATTTGTGGTAAGTTGAATGGTTTACCATGAGTTTCTTCTTCTTTGTTAATAAATGTATATTTACATTTCGCAATTGTCAGGAACATTAATTAAATGGGATGTGTAGAGTATATTGATTTCGTCGTCTTTGTTGCAATTTGGTTAAGATTTTCAAGGGTTGTTTAATAGGAATAGCAATAACGTATCAGCTAATAACTTCGATTATTGAGGTTTGAACTTGGATACTAATTGATATATTGGTACATTGGTTTCCTTTGGCTCTAATTAATGACGTAATACATCCATTTAATAATGGAGTAGGTAAGTTGATTTAACAATGGAGTAGGTAAGTTGATTTTGACATAGGTATATCAATATCTTCAACTATGGGGGATTTTTTCTTGAAATTGTTCTTGGTTTGAACCAATATAAATAACGGTGATTTGGGATAATAATTAAATTTTTGACTGGAATAGGAAATAGGTGGTAAATTTTAAATTTTTCTTTTAAAAATATTGGTTAATGTATGCAAATATTATTTTATTCTTTGAGAAATTAAGAAATGAAGTCCAGATAATTGATAACAAGAAATTATTATTTTAAGTTTTAAAACTGATTCTTTTCATAGAGATTTTCTAGGTATTTTACTGTCTTTTGGATTTCTGATGCTGATATTACTGAACTATGTAAGGTATTTATTTTTGCATACATTATTGCATTCTCGAGATTATCGAGAAATGTTAGTAAATTTTGACATATCTAAAACATTTTGATCGATTAGGGTAATCGGAAACGATTTCTTTTAACATTTTTATACTGTATCTTTATACACCTTCTGCGGGTTGTGGGTGTTCGCCAATAAATTGTTCCGCTTTTAATCTATACAGACTTTCCTCTTTCTTCGGTTGTTCAACACATAATAGAAACTAGTGTGCTACCCTTCAACTGAATTGCTGAATTGTTTGTCCTGCGTATATCTTGTTGTACTAATTGGAAATAATTTCACAATTCAATTAGCCCCTCAAATGCACATTTTTTTGGTACCCAAACCAGCGCTGCCAACTTTCTTAATTCCAGAGAAAAATCTGAATTCTGCGCATACCTAAAAGGCTGCAATCCACAACTTTGTATGTGCCTCCAAATACACTGAGTGGAGTGGAAAAAGCATCCAAGTTTGGAAATTCCTTCTGTATAGCATTAACAGCCGATCTTTCGAAGTCTACCATAATTATTGTTTTTGGTGCCAATTCGTGAGCGAGCCGTTTTAATTCTTGCAAGAGTCGTCGGTGTGTATAACTTCGAATTTGTTTAGCAACAAAACATAAACTGTTGGAATGAAATTGCTGTACTATACTCTTGTGGGCATTTCTTATAATATTCTTTCTTTCTCGCCTGGGCCACTATAGTCAAGTGGAAAAGGTTCGCCTTCATAATTTTGAGCGTACCTATTCAGCAGGGATTCTGAAATCCTTAAAGCGTCTTGGGTTGGACGGGGCAGCTTCTTGTCTTTGTCTGACTCTCTATATGTTTTTTTCATTGATACCATTGAAGGTAACTGACTGCTGCAGCTGGTTTCCTGTGAAATTGTAGCGAATACTGCCTGTGTCATTGGTTCATGTGGCCATTTCTTTCATCCTATTAAAGGAGTTTTTTACTTCAAGTTGAGCAACTTCAGCAACATGGTTGTGAGGTGTACTCTTAACAATTTTATTCCCTACCTACTCTATGTATACGTCCTGGGCATTTGCACTGGTTGTACTTTGCACATTTCCATATTTTTGTCTCCAATGATTTGCTCCTACTTATGTATATATGTTGATCGTTGACCAACATATATATCGTTGTCTTAATAAATTAAATTGCTATCTTGATCGTAACTAAACAATACAAACATTTTGAGATATTTTATACCCCTCATGGCCATGTGGCAATAAAAGATTTTAATTTAAATTAAAGTAATCAATTTTTACCTGCTCCATACCTTACATTAGCTTACTTACGGTGCCAATTTTGAATTGTTATAAGTTCTACAGGTAAAAAGGACTGAGTAGGACAGTTGAGACAAAGATTCAGGTTGTAATTTCTTTGTTATAATTCTTTTTTTGACCTGTTCATGACCGCCCAAAAAAATATTATGGAGATGAAATAAATGAAGTTATTTAATATTTATAAACCCATTGAAACGACAACCCAAATGACACGGGATCTTATGTACCACTATACCACTATAAATCACCCTTAACTAAATATAAAAAAAATATTAGTAACTAACTCCCACATTTTATTTCCTACAGCTTTAAAATGATAAATAAATCAAATAATATAATAATGTTCTTCAAATATTTGCATATCATTAGGGAACATACAGTACGGTGTAAATAATATAATATTTAATTCTAGTGTTGGCAGTCAACTTGGTCACTGCCATCTTGACCGGTCAATTACCGGTCAGGTCAACGTTCGGCGCTCAGGTTATTAAGCAACTTGTGTAGGTGGTTGAGCACATGGTTAACTTGACCGGTCAAGTTGAACAGTTTGACAAATTTTAAACTTCCCGCCATTTTTTAGGAGATTTCACATTTCGTACCTTATAATTAATTATTGGGCTTTACGCGTGAATTATTATCAGTAAATTATACAGGGTGAGTTTTTTTCGATGCCCACTATAAGGGTCTGGGAAACTAGCAGAGCTAGAACAAAGGTTAAATGAGGAAAGAATTGCAGTTTTAAATGCCCAATCTAATGTCCCTTTTGGATTTTTAAAAAAGTTCCTGGCTCACTAGATATTTTGAAAAGAGTGATTTTTTGCTATTTCATCAGATCTCTGTAACTCCGTTATTTATGATTCTACAGAAAAACTGTAGAGACAAAAATTGTAGATAATTTTGGACTTGCTAAGATAATCTAATCCAATTTTTTTTGTTGTGTGATTTTTGAGATATGACATCAACTTTTGTTTTTTTAAATGTAAATCATAGTTGGCTGTAGCCTTATTAAATCGGCCATTTTTTGAGCTTTCCAAAGATATAATACTCGGCATAGTTATTATAAAAAATAAAAGAGCGACGGCTAATTTTTTGTTTTTTTTTAAATTTTCACATAGTCGGCCATGGAATATTTTCATAATTATGTTCTATTTTATAATAAGACATACTTCCAACTTTCAAATATTTTATTTTTGGCTGGTAACAAAATGTAACAAAATAATACAAAAATTAAAATACTCTAATTCAAATTATTATTATTTTAAAAGGTCACCTTTTAAAATAAAAAAAGGTGTTCAAACAATCCACCATTATTATTTATGCAAAAATTGCATTTTTTTATAACTGAATTTGTCGCCTTTCTTAGAGAGCGCCTGTCAATACTGGCAATTGCTTCCCTGTATATCGTGTATTATGTTTGATCTTTTATATATTTTTAAACTATTAAATGGATCTGTTTGCTTCACAAGGAAATTTTCGACAATATTATTTTTATATTTTGTGGCTGTTTCCAAGCAGAGATTATAATTAGTAAGACAATAATAAGGAATAAGAATGCCAACATTCCGAAAGAAAAGTCTTGGTCAGTGAGAGTATCTGACAAGTGTATTTCTGTATAATAGGAAACATTTAATATTTTCATTTCCATCCCTTCTCGTGATGCGATTTTGCCAAAAAACGATCCGAGGCACGATTACGTCTGCCAAGTTTGGAGTCAATTTAATCCCTTCGAAAATTCGATTTACTTAGTTTGGATCAAGCTATCTTTCGAAAACTAAGTAACTAAACTGTAGACTTGCCAGTTGCAAGTTGTTCCTTGTCGATGTATCGAATTAAAACAAATCAGGAGTTACCTTTTAAACGTCTAAAAATAAAGTTTGGGGACAAATTTTGTGGCGGTGCGTGTGTGTAAGTGTGTGTGTTCCACCCTGAGAAGAAGAGTTGGTCTGAATTTCCACCGGTTCAAATTTGATACACGTATTCTTGCCTACATTAGGACAGGTCGCTTTTGGGCAGTAGCTTCACTGAAAGAAGTGGAATGACTGCTCCCCTCTACACTTTACATCAAAGTCAGCACGTCCGAAGGCGCATGTCTCGCCGTAAGTCGAGATGCCCTGAGTTTGGTTGCTAGGCACGAAAAGTGTTAAAAGCAACGCGAAACTTACGTTATTATAAATATTTCTATAACGATCGTGTTATAAACTGGTTTTGGTTGAGGCCGGTCCTCACTAAGTAACATGTCACAAAAACTTTTGCTGTAACATATTTCTACAACTTTTATAAACGTGGATTGCAAGCAACAAGCAACATTTTTCTGACCGATCTAGACAAAACTAAACAAACTTCGATAGAAACGAATGGGACGCAGTCGCAACCTGTTGCCAAAACGTTGTTGCTAACATTTTTTGACCACTCACCGACCGGTAACAAATAACTTGTTAAAATAACAAGTACGCAATTTATTGCTTTTCACCGGAATTTTGACATGTTGAAAAACATTGTTGATAACAATGAATAGCAATTGTGGACGGACCTTTAGAAAAGAAACACGAATTATACAAAAGAAAATTTAATAATACAAATATTTTTAAATAAAAGTGTCGCAATTGATGGAGAGTTAATTTGTTTAAGAAACCCGTTTACTCAAAAATATTGATCAAAATCTAAATTGTCACTGGCATGTCACAGCGAACATTACAGCGTGATTTTTTCATGGCTAACTCTTAATAGCTTACTTAGACAGGCGTTATGCAAAGCGGTGGCGTTATTCGAAAACCCATGATCTATTTAAAGTTTAGTAATTCAAAGTATAATATGAAATTGTCGGTAACAGGAATAATTTAATATACTATATATCTACAAGATGCGTAAGGTTTTTTTTGGCCTCGGAGGTATAGTATTTTTAAAGTCACTTGAAACAGCATAAAAACTCTAATTGCATAAAAAACTCAATATAGGACATAAGCGTCACGCAGTTTTTTAAAGATATACATATTCTAAAAGCAACTTAATATTTCACTTTTAAGGGGTTTTTAAGGTTGTCGTCAAACACAACGTAAAGGTTAATGCACCATACAATATTGTCAAAAGGTCTCTAAAAAGCCACATCGATTACAACTATTTACGCAAGTATATCCTAAAATCTGTGAAATTATCGCATGCCTATCCACCGCATTTTGCTGTACAAGTGGCCGGCCGTACAACAGTGTAGCCCATGCAAGTATTGGTGATATATTATATTAGGCGAGCATGCAGTCAATTGTTTTTACTACAATATCTATCGTCTCTGTCTCCTTCATCTCCTTTTACTTATAATACCAGGTGCGGTTTAATATGGTTAAAAAAGTGTTTTGACTCGTATTTTATTGCCGGAAGAGCCTGTTCTCGAGCTACCCTGGTAAAATATAAATGAACTCACTTGGAACGCAGTGATATACCTACGAGGCGCGATATATTTCATAGCTTTTACCACGCTCTGCTACTGGTAAAAATACCAGACTTATTAGCCGAAATCACCCGTATAAAATTCACAGATTTTTATGCTGTTCCAAGTGACTTTAGAAATACTATACTTTTGGGGACAAAGGCAACGCCACGTTGCCTCGGACCTTGAACAACCTGCTCGGCCAAAATCCCACATATGCATCTTGTAATGTAAATAACTATTATCATTTACTTTTTCATGATACATTAGGTAGGTACTCTGAACGTAGTCCATTTTTTTGTCAGTGAATGCAAGGAAAATCACGTGAAACCTAAATTTCACAGGGTCGCACTAAGGATCACGCGAAGTCCGCGGATATTTAGTTATAATTCTTTTCTGGGAAGGACTGCTGGCTGGAGGTGCCACATATTTTTATCTGCACTCTTTGTATTTCAGCTTGACATTTTCTTATAAAGCTACGCCCAAAACCTTCTTTATTAAGTAAAAGTAAATTGTATTATAGTATTAATATAAGCATGCTCGGCGAATAATTAAACGGAGCGAGTAGTGAGTTCGTCCCTGTGGCCAGCACGTAGCGTCTACCGAGTTTACGACCGCTGACTCTATAACAGTCATAATATACTTACCTATAGTCCTCCTTACGGCAGAATGCGTGCGAGGTAAGGGGGAAGAACTCGCAAATATTATAGAATTAGTCACAGTTCTGGGGCGTAGCTCAATTTTGTGTAACTCACTGACTTAATTTTCATATATAATTGTTATTTAATTTATTGTTAATATTAGACTATGGAGGAAGGCAAACCTTTATAACATTGGCAATTATTTCTCGTGCTTGAGAATGCAACGTTCTTCCCTGTTTACTCATTTTCCACACGTTAACTCCCGAACATAGTTACGAAACGCCACTGAGCTCTCTGAGCCGGCGGAAAAAACTTGCCAGCGGCCTAAAAAATGAGGTCTGTGTGGTAGATCAAATACGCAGTTAACTTTACGTACTTTAGAAACAGGCACAAAACGCGTTGGCTAACTGCTTTTGTCAGCCGACTGCTTGGTAGAAGTGCTGTGTTGCCGTATTTCAAAGGCGATGGTAGACGCGACGATGTTGAAAAAAATATAATAGGTGTTTTATCACACCGCGTTAAAAGTAAATGATAAACAAAAATGGGTAAGTGGTCCCGTGATGCGAGCTTTATTTTTTCGATATAACCGAGTTCAGAAATTCGGCTTCAATATGATAAAACTTGTATTCGCCAATAAATAACGACTACTCGTATAGGAAATCTCGCAACGCTGCCCGCATTCTTTAGAAACGTTTTCTTTCGTGCTTTGGACTATAGAATGTTTATGATGATGTTGATTTTTTCGTATAGAACTTGAAAATAGCTAAGTGAAAATAAATGGCGTATGCTCGGGTATATTTTACCTTTTTGTGTCAGTTGCTAAAATTTGGGCATTTGAATTCGTAAGACGAGCAAACGTCGAAGGGGGGAAATAAAGTCATCAGACTATCATAAATCGTACCACTTCACGAGCCCGGGAACATGCGCACTATTTCACGCCTATTTAACAATTCCCCTCGTTTCCGTTTCCGTTACGCTTTAAATGCACGGGATCGCCCAACGCCCATCGGCCCGATTCCTTCAAACAAAAATTTTAAAACTGAACAACGTTCACGCATCGCGCAAAATTGGATCGGTATAGGAGCTAAAAAGGGTCGTCGTTATTTTTTTCCATGCTACATTTGGCAGATATAAAGGGGCAAGCTAAAAAATTCGCCCACAGATTGACCCTTGAGATGGCCGACCAGAGTTTAATAAATACTCGGGATATCCTTTGAAAATTGCTTTTACTCAAATTTTCCAGAAATGCCTATTTGCGTCGAAAAAATACTACCCCTAAATATAGCCGAAGATTTTAATAATGAAGAATTGTTCAAATTTTTCGTTGTACAAAAATTTTAAACTTTTAATATACCTACTTAAGAGTTAAAATTTACTTACCTTTAAATATAATATACGAGTAGATAGTTAAAAATAGCAAGAGTTGAATTACACATGTGGATGTACCAGATAACGTGATATACTCGATTTTCTCGTTAACTTTCAATAAAAATCCGTCAAAAGCTATTAATATTATGATGCTGGTATTTCCAATGTCGTCAATAAAAAAAAATTGTGGGTTTTTGACGTCCCCATTTTTCGTTTGCGAAAAGTTATTATCAAAACCTCAATTTTCACTAAAAATAAAATAGCCATTATCGTTTATTGATTATAGGGGGTTAAATGGACAAAAAATAATCTTCTTTTACAAGCTTTTTTTTTACTTGCAATGTAATGTTTAGGTAAAATCTTGCAAGCTGAATTAGAACCACTTCCTGACATCTGATTGAGCTGAAATTTTGCATACACCTTTAGTTCCGGTGACAATACAATATACAATACTCAATATTGTAATACTTTCAAAATGGCCGTCGCCACAAGATGGCGGATGATGTATTTTTTGTCGACCCCCTTAATATACTGCCGTCCTAGGGAAAAACGTCGTATCTACAAAAAAAAAACGAAATTTAAGATTTCGTCATATTTTGAACCTAAACCATGTGGGGTACCTATTTATCAAATATTTTATTATTTTTTACATAAGAAGTATATAAAAACACATATTAAACGTGGCCGTATCTGCAATTTCAGAAGCGCTCCCAAGTAAAATCGCCGTATGTACCGCATGCTAGGCATAAACGCCGTATCTACACCTAAAATTCGGGGTAGATACGGCGTTTTTACGTTGTACTAAGCATGTACGGCGTTCTTATTAAGGAAAGGCGGCAAGTGTGTGTAGTTCGCCGCGGATGCAGATGCGGGGTTTTTACCAAGGAACTAGGCTCCTCGCCCAATAATTCAATTCAGTACACACAGACAGTGGCGGCGGAAATAAGATCGTGCATGCGTCGAAAAGAAATTAGAATTTTTGGGAAAAAACGCAACGAAATATTTAAAAACAAAATTAGAGTGTTTACCACAATGTAGTGGGTTTCCTAAAAATAGAAAAGAGGAGGTAATAAAAATTTTAAAGTGAATTGTCTCAGAAAACCGGATGCATTTTTGGTGTACCCTGACAGGAAAAGAATAACTTTTAATTTTATACATTTTTGTTCTTTTTTATTTTTCGTATTATTAACACTGGTATTTTTTAGTTATTTTTTTAAGAAGACATTTTTTGTACCTAGGTAAACCTGCGAATAAAGTTTTTTCAAATATAATCACTGCTTCTTTATATTTTCCTGGAAATTTTTAAATTAAAACATTTAATCTTTATTCATAGCTTCCCTTACTGGATATTACAAAATAGGTACGTCTAGGCACGTTGCCGCACTTGTCCTCCGCCACTGAGTCCCAAATGCATAGTATGTTACGGCAAATTAATATTTTGATGCTATGCTTAATAAAAACGACGTATATGAATGATTATGCCCAGATACGGCGTTTTTACCTTGTAACGCAAATTGCACTGGACGTAAGCTGCCATTACATGCTGAGATTTTTTGCTGTATCTGCGTTTTTGGGTTCTAATTGACGAAAATTTGGAAAAAAGTTGGTTCATTGTGTTTTCTGTTTTATTTAGTGTATCTAGTAATTTTTGCAAAATTTAATAACTTAAATCCTAGCAGTGGTGATTAAATAAACTTTAACTTCAATTATCTCAATTTCATGTTCTCTGAAGATACGACGTTTTTCCTTAGGACGGCAGTATAGGTATCAAATGAAAGGGCTTGAAGAGTAGAAAACGATAAGGTTAGTGACATCACACTAAATTCAATATGGCCGCCCCTCTAAGATGGCGGATAATGTATTTTTTTGTCAACCCCCTTAATATGGGTATCAATAGTCTACTTTAATAACTAATAAAATCTTTATTTTTGGAGATACTCGAACGAAAGTTTTTTTTAAGATCTTCAATCACTGGTTCATTTGGCCTTCCTATCGTTGTCAAAATGCAGCTCCACGGTCGGCTACTACTTTTTTATCCCCTCGGTTTTCACTAAACCCATTATCGATTTTTTTAGTAAATATCTGACACCACATAGTGAATCAGTACACCTCAAAAACCCCAAACACCCAATTTCAACAAAAATATACTGGTAGTCCCACTCTTCAGAGTATCAATGAAGAGCAAAATAGGAATTTGAAAAATTATCTCAAAACAGTTGAATGGAGCAGTCAAAGTGTTACAAAATATACAGGGTGCAGTTTTTTATTTATCTGTGCGATTTCAAAATGCTGAATTTTGTCAACTTTTGTACGAGTCAAGAGCGATTAAAAAACGAGTAGGTAAAACAAAACAAAATTATAGAAGGCCACCAGTCAGTGAGACCAGATAAGTTTAGGGGGGTGTGGGTGTGCTTTAGCAGCAAAGAAAGGTCCAATAGTTTAAATCGTTTATTACTTGCTGGTTGATATTTTGTAAAAATCTAAATGATTTTTGTTTTTAACCATGTTCTTTTAATGATTTCATTGCGATTTGAACTATATAAATTTTCAATAAATTCAGCAATTTGAGATGGCACAGAAAAAAAAACATTCCGTATATTTTTTATTAGATTTTTGCACGCCAACGCTATGAGTGGTCCTGTTGATTATTCTACTGTTATAAGGTAATTTCATCGCCATATGCCTTAAAAACTAATATTTTGTTCAACTTTGGCACCCTGGACATTTGAACTCCCGGTATATTTTTTGTTCAACATTGTTTTGAGGTGTCCTGATTAAAAACGTGGTGCCAGATTTTAAATAAAAAAAACACTAGATGGTTTTAGAGAAAATCGGGGATTTAAAAAAATCGTAGTAAGCCCTGGATTTGAATTTCCGCAACAATAGAAAACATCAAAAGAAACGAATTCTGAAGACCTTTCAAACAAAAGTTAGTTCTGGCGAACTAAAAAGAAACTTTATGGATTTGTATAAGTAGTTATAAAGCCACCCTGTAGATATGTGATTAAATTTAAATTTAAATTTTCAATAACATAGACATAACTATATAAACCCAATACCACAAAAAATTTTCAGTTCCCATTTCTGATCTCTTGTTTCACATGAAGTAAGCATGACTTGGACAGTTTTTGAGAAACCTTCTATATTTTGAGATTTTGAGTTTCTTGTAGTTCTCCCAAATCCAACGATATACCTATAGTATTATACAGAGTGAGTTTATTTCGATGTTTAGCATGAGGATCTTGGAAACCAGTGGAGCTAGAAGAAAGGTTAAATGGGGAAGGATTAGCAATTTTGTGGGTCCAATTTAATGCGCCTTTTGGATTTTGGAAAAGTCCATGGCTTGCTAGATATTTCAAATAAAAAATGAATTTTCCCTATTCCTTCAAATCCCGCTAGCTTCGCTATTTTTGATTTTACAGAAAAAGTGTAAATACAAAAGTTGTAGTGAATTATTTTCATAATGAGATGATCCTATCTTGCATGTGAACTGTCATTTTCGAGATATGACATAAATTTCGGTCGAGCATTTTTTAAGGTTTCGAACGATATAATACTTGATAATATGATTATTTCGAAAAATGTCGAAGTTATGGCGGTTTTTCTATTTAATTCTGATTTGATCGAAGTTAGCCATGGAAACAATGAAATGCTTATTTATCGACAAATGTCAATCCTGTGCACTTCAACAATAATTAGTTCAGCCATTAGCTATTTTCCTGTGAAAACTTCTCATTTCTACAAAAAGAATGAATTTCTCAAATCTATAAAAACGTGATATTGTCGAGTATTACATTCGGTGTAACTTGAACACTGTTCGAGCTGCACAAGAATATTTTGAACTCTATTTTGGTCGCCGCCAGCTTTGCCTGCCTACATTTAAGAGGTTGTATGATAATTTGGGACAATATGGTTCCTTCGGTAAGGCAAAGGACACATCAAAACACATAAGTGAAATTGCAGAAACAAATGTGCTAGCTTGTGTAATTATTCAGAATCCATCGGTTTCAACACGGCAAGTTGCAGCAGAAGCGGGAACATCGCAGCGCACTGTTGTAAGAGTGTTAATTTATTTCACCCTTACAAATTAACTGTATCACATGCTGAGGACTATGAGAAGCGCATAGAATTCTGCACGTGGTTTAAGGGTATGTGTAGAGCCGATCCACAATTTACACTTAATGTTCTCTGGAGTGACGAAACGCGATTCACCAACTGCGGTATATGTTTAATACCGCATCTTTGGATGCAAGAAAATCCGCATCATGTTGAACAAAGAAACAAACAAACAAAGAAACAACAAAGAAGACGCCAAATTAAGTTCGGGTTTAATGAGTGGCGTGGCGTCATTGGTTCAAAAGTTCTTGGCCCGTATATTTTTTATGAAAGAAGCTTCCGCGTTTATCGATGGGCGTTCCGTTAGAAAAGTTTCACTTTCTGTTTCAAAACGGTGCAATACATGTAAGTATTAATAACAATGGCGGACTATTTGAACATCTCTAATAATTATTAGGCGACATTTTGTAGTTTTCAAACACTTGCTAGTACTCTTTTTTATAAATAAAATAATATAATCAATGTCTCAAAAGATTTCTTAATGCCTTATATTGCAATTTTGATACGAAATCATGTCATTGTTTCCATGGCTAACTCCGTTAAAATCAGAATTAAACAAAAAAAACCCATAACTCAGGATTGATATTATTTGTCAATACCTAAGCATTTCTTGTTTCCATGGCTAATCCGTTAAAATAAAAAACGTGATATCTCAGTACTCAGGATTGACATCATTTCATTGTTTCCATGGCTAACTCCGTTAAAATAAGAATTAAACAGAAAAACCGCCATAACTTCGACATTTTTCAAAATAATCATATCGAGTATTATATCGTTGGAAAAGTTAAAAAAATGCTCGATTTTATGAGATCATAGCCAACTAAGGTTTGTATTAAAAAAAACGAAGTTTATGTCATATCTCGAAAATGACAGCTCACATGCAAAATAGGATTGGACCATCTAATTAGGAACATAATTCCCTACAACTTTTGTATTTGTATTTTTTATGTAAAATCAAAAATAGCGGAGCTAGCGGGATTCGAAGGAATAGGGAAAATTCATTTTCTTCGAAATACATTGACCTGCAGAAAGTTTTACACAAATGGAACACTTTTTTATTATTTATTTCGCAGAAAATTTTATTCTTGATAAAAGTTGGTGCATCATTTCAAACTCAAAACGCACACATCAAAATTTAAATATCTCTTTTTGGATACGAGGTAGATTCAAAAATGTCAAAATAAGTCAAGAGTAAAGTATCCTTATTTTTTAAAATACGGTAAAAAGTTACTTAAAAAAGTTGTTTGGAATCAAAGGTGGATGTCAGATTTAAAGTCACAGCTACCTAGTCAAAAAAAGAAATTTAACTTTTTTTTCTATTTTTCGACCACCCTGTGTATTACAAAAAAATTAAATACCGCAAGCGCAACTTATCATCGGATAACACATGAATTTGTTACCAAACTTTAATTTTGTTCGATTAGCAGCTAGAAATTTAAATTAATCGAAATCAGAGTTTAAAAATATTAAATTTTTGTGTCCAACTTTCTGCGGTCCCTGTATCTAGTAAGCCATGGACTTTTTCAAAAATCCAAAAGGCGCAAAACAAAACTGCAAATGTTTCCCCATTTAAGGACCCCTCAGACCAACGCGGGACAGCGGGAGCGGGAGTGGGGACGGAAGCGGGAGCGGGAGCGGAATTTGTTGTCCCGCTTTCTACGTACACACCGATGCGGTGGCGGGATTGTTTTTTTAATTAATTATTTCAATTTAAATTCTTTTGTATCGTTTTTATTACAAATGTCCTCAGATCACAGAAAATATACGCTAGGCGTAGCCTATATTTTCTGTGCCTCAGATGAAGATGAAGTGTTCTTATTAGTAGCTCTTGCTGAAGATGAGAGAAACAGGTACTTCTTAAGTTTAAATTTTTTCCAATCCCCTCCCACACCTTATCTTTCTTTCAACAATTTTTGTAATCGTCGTTAGATAAGTCAAACAGGATAGCATATTTCTTCACTATTAACTTCTCGGTCAAAGACATGGTTCTAATGTACTACACGTGGTCGCGGGACGCGGGAAAAACTGTGCTTACTGCGTTCCAAAATAAAACGCTGCCTGTGCGGGCTAGTCGCGGGATTAATTTCACGGCAGTGTGGACAGCCTGGTATCCCGCCACGTTACTTCGTCCTGCACTTTGCCCGCTCCCGCTCCCGCTTTCCCGCGTTGGTCTGAGGGGTCCTTTAACCTTCCTTCTAGCTCCGCTGGTTTCGGAGATCCCCATACTAAACATCGAAAAAAACTCACCCTGTATAGAATTAACATTAATTATCTAATAAAATAATAATAAAACAAAAGAAAATTAAAAATCTATTTGGTAAATTTGGAAGTGAGAAATGGGAACTGATAACGCCCAGTTACTCCCATTATAATAATTTAGTCTAATCGAAATTACTTTTGGTTTAAAACCGGAAATCATTTTAGCATTTTTTTTTCCAAAATTTCCTTTCTGATGACGTATCACGTACTATTAGCATTTGTTGAGAAAACGGTCCTCTAGATGAGTTTTTATCAATTTTCTAAAATAGCTACGACATCTTCAAAACAAGACACCAGGTGAATTTAAGGCCTATACCATGGAAATGTTGCAACGGTCTATTTTAAAAATAAAGAAAGTTTTCGCAGTGTTTTCGTGTGGACACCTTTTTATCATTACCGCATCAATGCTTTTATGTTGCTTTTTAAAATCAAATAATTATTATCCACTTGATAGACGAATAGAGAAAGTTTCGTAGCGAATTCAATGGTGGCAATAAGAAATATGTTTCCATGTGAAAAAAAAGTAAAATGATGAAATGTGAAAATATCACCGATAATTATAATTATCCAACCAAGGTTTAATTTTTAATATAAAAATAATCAAAACATTCAAACATACCTCCTGCTCATTTGTCGTAGTTTGGCCTTCAATGTGGTAAAATCTGGTCTATCTGAAGTATCTTCGGACCAACATTTGTTCATAAGGGATGTGATATCTTCGTCACACTCTGCCTCACTTGATGCGGCTGGGCGCAGAGCAACGCCATTGTTTGCGTCAGGGCCTTTCTTGATTAGATCGATTATTTCTGGAAAAAAAAAAAATACGTTGATAGATAGCAGAAAAATACGATAAATGAGAATTGAAAACTACATAGGTATTAAAAGTGGTTGAAAAAATTTGATGAAGCAAATAATAAACTTTTACACCCAAAAATCTCATTTCAATCCTTTAGCATTAATAGAAAAAATCATTCCAGTTGTACAATGATTAGGGTTGAAAACTGTCAATAGTTGCACAACAGGAATGCCCTTTAATTAGAGTAACTAGATAAAAATAAGCAGTAGTGCCGCTCAGCTCTATTCTATGGTTCTTGGTTTATATTATGCGGTCAAATGATATCAAAATATGCATAGGATCAAGCAGATGTATGCAAAAATGTGCTGAACCGTCGATAGGTACCTACTTTAAATATAATAGACAGGGTGTCCAAACTTAAATTTGTACAAAATCTTCATTTTTTTTAGATACTCTCCTAAACTTTTTTGTCTGAAAGACCCTCAAAAACCACTTGTTTTGACCTTCCTGCCATTTTCCAAATGCAAATCCAGGGCCGACTACGATTTTTTTTATACCCCCGATTTTCACGAAAAGGATTTAGCGATTTTTTTATTTAAAGTACACGGGGTTAATCTGAACACCCAATATACTACAATTGAACAAAAAATAAGTGTTCAGGGAGTTCCATTCTGCAGGGTGTCAACGTTGAGTAAAATAGGGATTTTGAAAGCATCTGGCGAGTCAAATGTGCCATTAAATCCCTTTAAAACAGTTGAGTAGTTAACAGGAGCACTGAAAGTGTTCTAAGATACAATACAAAAATATACAGGGTATTTTTCTCCGGGCCATCTCAAAATGCTGAAGTTTTATGAAACTTTGTACCGATCAAGAGTGCTCTGGAATCATTGAAAAAATATTACTAAACACAAAAGTAATTTATTTATGTACAATATTTCAACCAACAAATAAAAACAATTTATATATTATTGGATTTTTCACAACAAAAGAACTGTCTAAAATGATACATTTCATGTGCGTTTCCTGTTGTGGCACACCAGCCACAGCAACACATATGGACTTACTGACTGGCAGGCTTCTGTATTTTTAGACTTAGTTCGTTTATAGTGTCTGAGGCGGTTTTGAAATACTCGATTTATGACCGGTATAAAGTTCCAAAAATTCAGTACTATGTGATGGTACAGATAAGAACACCTTCTATATTTTGTACTGGACCTTTGCACACCAACACTTTCAGTGGTTCTGTTGATTATTCAACTGTTTTGAGAGGATTCGACGATACACTTGACTAGCCTTTAAAATCCCTATTTTGCTCAACTTTTACACCCTGCAGAATGGAACTCCCTGTATGTTTTATGTTCAAATATGGTATATTGAATTTTTTGGAGGCCCGATTAATGTTACGATGTCAGATTTTAAATAAAAAAATCGCTAAATGGTTTTTGTGAAAGTTTGGGGAGTAAAAATCGTAGCCTGCCCTGGGTTTTCATTTTGAAAATGGTAGGAAGGTGAAAAGAAGCGGGTTTTGAAGGAATTTAAAAAAAAAGTTTAGGCGATTATTTCCAAAAATGAAGATTTTACGGATTTGTAGAGGGTGGTCCAAATTGGACACTTTTAAAGGGAAACTCCTATTCTTGACGGAGATAGACGAAAACTGATATCGGTGTCTGAGGCTCATTTTTTATGATAAACTTAATGGCGAAAACCGCAAATCAATATCTGTCACCGTTCTTGAGTTACAGGGCGTTTTTAAGTAGAATCCAATGCTGCTAATTCATTTTTTTCTAGTCAATGGTTTAAGAGTTACGGATAAAAAATATTATTTAATTGGAACACCCTGTATATTTTTGAATTTTTTAATAGAGCAAAAAATTACCATTCCAAAAATATATAATACTTAATGATTTACTTAAGTAGTTATCAATTACTACTAGCTTTTATGATTTCATGTGTATAATTGGAAGCACGCCCTTTCACTAAGTTAGGCTTTGGACGGTGAGAAAATGAAACAATCGTGGAAAAATGTTTACTGTTACCTACCTGTCAAATTTTCAGTTAGGCTGTTTAGGCAGGGTAAAGATTTTTCTATTTTTGTGTAATTTATAAACTTTATAACAAACCTACCTACCTAATGAAATTTGAAAGTTATGAAAAATTGGATATGATAGTCTGTTTTATACAATCCGGGGAAAATGCCTATCTCTGTTTAACTCGTACCTACCTTTTCGGCCTACTATTAATCAAATCTATTAACTATTACTCTAACACTAGTAATCAAATTGTGTCGCAATCTTGCAAAAATGTGCTTGAAAGGATGTCTTCTCTCTGGATACCGCTCGTAGTATAAATTGCTCATTGCATCTGATTTTTCCCCGGATTGTATAAAACAGACTATCATATTCCATTTTTCATAACTTTAAAATTTCTTTGTATGTTGTAGGTATGTTACAAAGTTTATAAATTACACAAAAATAGAAAAATCTTTACCCTGCCTAAACAGCGTAACTGAAGATTTGACAGGTAGGTAACAGTAAACATTTTTCCACGGTTGTTTCATTCAATTTTTTTTCTCTATTAAAAAAATGCAAAAATATACAGGGTGTTCCAATTAAAAAATAATATTTTTATCCGTAACTCTTAAACCATTGACTAGAAAAAATGTAGTAGCAGCATTGGATTCTACGTAAAAAAGTGCTTTAATGAATATTTTTACAGAAATAGAAAATTTTCAACCCGAAAAAAGTTACGGCCACTTTTCGAAAACGCACATTTTTGAAAAACGCCCTGTCACTCAGGAACGGTGACAGATATCGATTTGCGGTTTTTGCCATTAAGTTTATCATAAAAAATGAGCCTCAGACACCGATATCAGTTTACGTCTATCTCCGTTAAGAATAGGAGTTTCCCTTTAAAAGTGTCCAATTTGGCCCACCCTGTACACATTTAAAGTTGGACACCCTGTAGGTAATATAGTAAGCGTTACATAAATAAAGCTTATTTTTCAAACACGTGTCTTTGTCTATTATTATACTGTTCATTGTCTAAAATGCTGACACTATATTCTTATTTGTATAAAACCATTTTTGTAAACAACCTAAGCCCAATAATAAAATACTCCATCTTGCTGTCACATCTGCTTAAAGAAATAAATTATTTTTTTTAAAAAGACCTACCCTGCGTTTGCGGTCGTAATTGGCGCAGTCGGTAGGATCACGTCGGGAATTTTTCGCTGAAGTTACTCAGTTATTTAGCGAGTAAACTCCTGTCGGTTTTCACCGTTCAACGCGGTCAACGATTCAACCCCGAACCACCACGCGACAACGCAGACAACCAGGGCAGGACAGCACAAAGACTGGAAAGCGAAGACTGAAGTTTCATCTGGGACGACGCCTGCTGTACGAAGTGTAAGAGCCAAATCCTTTTTGATTCTTGTCCCACCTTTCTAAGGCGAGTTTTTACTATTCCCCGACCCCTGAATAGGACTACGTAATTTAAGTCGATTTTAAGAAAGACAAACATTCAAACAAAGAAAGAAACTTCCAATTTTGAACACTTTCACTTCCATTTCAAAAATTCATCTTTCATCTTTCATCAACCTTTGTTTTGAGTTAATGAAATTGCATGTCATTCAAAGACTTGAGTGAATTACGCGATTTAATTGTAAAGTTAGATATTTCAACAGATCAAAATCCAATTATTCCATCAACAATGCCTCCAGCTCAACAACAACAAGGAATTAATTAGCAACTTTTAAGACTCTATATAGAAAATATCCCACAATTTTCTGGAGACTCCCATGTCTTAGTAATGAATGATCCCCTAAATAAATTTCTTATAAAGGCAATTATAGGAAAATTGACAGGTCGTGCGTTAACTTTAATTGGTTCACGCATTGAATTAAAAACTTGGGAAGAAATAAAAGGTGTACTTCAATTAACCTTTGGCGATAATAGGAATTTAGATTGTCTCGTGCAAGATTTTTTAATAATGCAACCCTTTAAAAATGAAAATCCCACTCAATTCGGAGCTCGTTTACAAGATGCTCGAAATTTAATATTTTCTAAATTAAATTCAACAGAGTTCGCCTCAGAACAAGAACGCAGACTTCATTTGAAAAATTATTCTGATTTAGCCCTTAAAACATTTATTAGAGGTCTTCCTGGACGTTTACAAGACACTGTAAGAATTAAAAATCCGATAACCCTAGAAGCAGCCATATCAAATGTAGAAGAACAAAACACCACAAAGAAAAGTCCCTATTATGACAAGACAAATCCAGAATCACACAAACTTTAGACAACCGGTATACCAACATCAACAATCCGTGTTTAGACAACCTGTATATCAACAACCTATTCCACAGCAACCCGCATTCCAACAGCCCTCATTCCAACAACCTTCATTCCAACATCAAATGTACCAACAACCTTTTCCGAATCAAAATACATCCAAAAATTATTTTGCTAATCGTCAACCAAACTATTTCCAAACTAAATCCCAATTTCCAACTGGCCCCGTCAATATTAGACCACGATCCAACATCCAACCTATAAAATATCCCACGAATAGACAAGTATTTGGCCCACCTAAAACAAATGTTTTCAAACCCACTGGTAGAAATAATAATTCTAACCAACAAGTATCTCCTATGTCGGGAGTTAGTGTATTTCCCTCACCTGAAAATATACCCAATGATTTTTATGATAACGAAATCCAAAATTTCGAATATTATCCCGAAATCCCTCCTGAAATTCCTGAAAATTCCCCAGACTATATACAGGAATATTATACAGAATTTGACACACAACAAAACGAATACTTACAAACTTCCAAACCGACTACTTCCAAAATAGCGAGGTAACGCCGTTAGAATATTTATACCCCGAAATCGAGAGTTTAGAGTATAGAAATAAACACAGATAATCACAATAATACTTTAAACTTAGAAAACACCGAAGTAGTACCATTAGAATATTTATACCCTGAAACAGAAATTGTAGAAATAAATACCGATAACGACGATAATACCTTAGGCTATATTAAAATCGAAAATCCCTCTTCAAAATTACTAATAGATAGGAATAGATAGAATAGATCCAAAATTTTTAGAAAAATATTTCCCATAAACAATCTTTCATGATCCCTTCGTAATAAAAACATGTCATGGAGAAGAAAGTTGTAGATTTAAGGCAGAAATTCCTCTTTCAAGAATATTGCCTGTAGAAAATGACGAAACCATAATTTTCTATTTATAATATGATTTTCACGATTATTTCACTGGTGTAATAGAATTCCCCGATATAAAACGATTAGGATTTAAAATTGGCCTTCTAAATAACTTATTTTACAACGATCAGATACAACAAAGAAAAATATAAAATAATATCTCTCTGCAAAGAATTTTCCGATATTTTTCATAAGGAAACTGATCAACTCTCATTCACCAACCAAATTAAACACGAAATCAAAACAACGGACGAAATTCCGGTACATACAAAGTCATACCGATACCCTTTTATACATAAAGAAAAAGTTAAAACCCAAATTGAAAAAATACGAAATGACGGAATTATTGGCCCTCAGTCAGTCCTTGGTCCTCACCAATTTGGATTGTTGCAAAAAAAGTAGACGCCTCTGGCAAGCGTAAATGGAGACTAGTTGATTATAGAAAAATTAACGAGAAAACAATTGATGACCGATATCCCCAAATTAGGCCGATGCCAGTATTTTTCAACGCTTGACTTGGCTTCAGGTTTCCACCAGATAGAAATACACCCGAACAGTATACAAAAACCGCTTTTAACGTCGAACATGGTCATTACGAATATGTCAGTATGCCCTTTGGTCTGAAAAACGCACCAGCGACCTTCCAAAGAGTTACAGATAACAAAATACGCGACCTTCAAAATAAAATATGTCCAGTTTATATGGACGATATTATCATATTTTCAAGTTCCTTAGGTGAACATTACAAATTTAAAACTCGTTTTCCAAAAGTTACGCGATTCAAGAATGAAAATTCAGCTAAATAAATTCAAATTTTTAAAGAAAAATGTAGAATTTTTAGGTCATATTGTAACCCCTCAAGGAATTAAACCTAACCCTAACAAAATCGAAGCTATCCAGAAATTCCCTATTCCAAAGACAGCTAAGGAAATAAAATATTTTCTACCTTTAACCTTACCACAGATGCTTCGACTTTTGCATACGGTGCAGTACTCTCACAAGGTCCCATAAGCCAAGACTTACTAGTAGCGTACGCTTCGCGCACATTAAACCCTGCTGAATGTAATTGTAATTATTCAACAATAGAGAAAGAATTGCTCGCAATCGTTTGGGCAACGAAGTATTTTATTTAAGTTAACTAAGTATATTATTTTAAATAATTACAGACCATAAACCATTGCAATGGTTGTTTTCCCTCAAAGATCCAAATTCGCGAATAGTACGATGGAGACTTAAACTGGAAGAATATTTATACGAAATTATTTACAAAAAAGGAAAAACGAATACCAATGCAGACGCGTTATCTCGAATTGAAACAAACGCGATAGAAAACGCCTCAGTATTAGCAGATCCCGGAGATATCGATAACGTAATAGAATCTTACTTACGAAACGAAGAACAACTTCCAGAAATACCGCAACAATCCTTAAACGAGATTTTACAAATACCCGAAAATAACTCAAAAATAAAAATTATTTCTGACATTCAATTAGTTCCACCTCGAAACTCCTATACTGTACATACTTCTCATGAAAATCCAATTTTTGTAATACCGATTACTGAAAAATGTTTAAATTGCTATAACAACCAGGTAGTAATTTCCACTAGTAACAAAATTAACAATAAAATTGTAATTCGGTCAAAACTTTTTAATGAAAAATTAAGGCTAACTGTAACCTTACCTCTCCAAAACTTAGAAGAAAATATTATTTCATTTATAAAAGAATACATTCCAAACAATAAGACATATTGCCTATTTTTCAAAAATTTAGAAATTGTCCAGCAATTTATTAAAGCAGTTCAAAATATCATTCGTAACAACGCTTTCAAACTAGTACAAAGTAATACACTTTTAGAAGATGTACAAGAACAAGACGTCCAACAAGAAAAAATAAAATTTCATCATGAAACTAAAACCAACCATAGAGGAATAAATGAAACTTAACTTTTTCTTAAAAGAAAATATTTTTGGCCTAACATAACAATAGATATTCAAAAATACATTAATAACTGCGAAATATGTCAAACCTCTAAATATGATAGATCACCACCTGTAGTAAAATTCAAGATACCACCAACGTGTACTTAACCCTTTCAAGTTATCCATATGGATACATTTCAAATGGACAATCAAAAATTCCTAACAATTATTGACGCAATTTCTAGATATGCACAACCTTACAAAATTTCAGGCGCAAATGCCATAAACACTGTTGATTCCTTGTTAAACTTGGCTACTCATCATGGACTTCCCAGAACTATAATAACAGACGGAGGAAAAGAATTTGATAACACGACTTTAAAAGACTTTGCAAAGACAAAATTAATCTTAAGTTTTGTACGCCGTACAATTCGAATAGTAATTCCCCTGTCGAGAGATTACACTCTACGCTTATTGAGCACATACGCTGCTTACGAGTAAAAGAAAAGTCAATTTCACTAGAACAATCAATGCAGTATGCAATTCTAGCTTATAATTATTCCATTCATTCAGTAACAAGACAAACACCTTTCGAAGTAATTTCTGGACACACTGATAGTATAGACCCGCTACTTATGAAAATCTAGTAAATGTTTATATTCAAGATCATCGCTACAGAACAAAATACTTGTACGAAAAAATACATGACCTTAACCACAATTTCAAAGAAAAACTTATTCTTAAGCGTAACGAAAATAGAGAAGAACCAATAGAATACCCCGAAAATACAAAGGTATATTTAAAAGAACACGTTCGATCAAAATCGAAACCAAAATTTAAATCAGTAGCTTTAAAGAAAAATGAGGACAGAAAAGCAATATCGGAAAAAGATAAAATTGTACACAAGAAAAATTTGAAAAAGTCCAGAAAACTAACTGAAAACTCTTCTTTTCAGGAAGAAAAGGAAGACGTTATTGACCTTACTGACGACTCTCCTTGTACACATACAAGCTGAACCCGAACTTGACATAACCCGACTAAGCGACACCCCTGGACTTTTACCTTTTAGAATATGAAAAGCCAAAATCAAAATCAAATTTTCATTAACGGAAATATAATCTTTAACTTTCTAGATGACGTTGAAAACGCTGTAACTTTTGCTAGATTACGTACAGTACATCCTGACATACTAAAACTCAATGATCTTAACGAAATCTTACTATAACTTAAAACTTTTCATTCGAAATATTCTATCCTTATATGATTGGTATTCAATTATCAAAGTTACTTGCCATTTATCAAATGACACATTAATATTCGCTTTAGAATTTCCAATAACCCTTAAAGACTCCTTCGATTATTTTCATTTATATCCAATTCCCACACACAATCATACTATTTTGATTCCTTTAAAACTCTACCTGGCTCTTACGAAATCATCTTACCGATATATGGAAGTACCCTGTCAAGAAATTGGTGACATCTATTGTATGCAAGAAAAGCTCCAGAATAATCCAGAAGAAGATTGTATAGTTTCGCTCATTCACGGGAAACCGAAGAATTGCCAATACACCGAAATCCAAGAATTTGAAGAAATTTTTGAAAAAATTAACGAAGAACATGTTATCATAATTTCGAGACGCCCCTTCCAAATTCAATCAAATTGCCAAAATCTAGAAACACGAGTGCTGCAAGGACCACACCTAATCAGGATACCATCAAATTGTACCATTGAAGTAAACGATAAAAAGTATGGAAATCAAAGGAAAAAGTACGTCCAATGATTCTCCGGAATATTTCAAATCAAAATTTTACAACAAATGTAAGGAAGTTCCAAATAGACAAAGTTCCACTTTCGGAAATATATAGCATACAAAGGAGTATACATTCTCTAAATCCAATAAAAATCGATGAAATTGATAACAATGCCAAAATCAATTGGGTATTATGGATCCTACTAGCCACGGCGATCACCATCACCGCAGTAACTTACCTGTATCTAAAATATTGGAAACCAAGATCAAAAGGGAAGAAATTGGCTCCTTCAGCGATATTCATCCCCGAAGTCACCCAATAAGGATGGAGGAGATATATGGATACAAATTGCAGAGTTATATAAAAAATGCTTATTTTTCAAACACGTGTCTTTGTCTATTATTTTACTGTTCATTGTCTAAAATGCTGACACGATATTCTTATTTGTATAAAACCATTTTTGTAAACAATCTAAGCCCAATAATAAAATACTCCGTCTTGCTGTCACATCCGCTTAAAGAAATATTTAAAAAAAAAAAAGACCTACCCTACGTCCGCTGTCGTAATTAGTAGATATTATTTAGGGCACAATATAAAACAACCCTGTATGCTAATAAACAAATGGCACCACCCTAGAATAACATATTAAGTGGGTTATTTTTTAAAACTTGTATGTCTCAATTAACAATAATTAAATTTCTCAATTACTTAGTTCAATTAGTAATAGTTCTCTAGAATAAATTAAGTAGCATAGCATCAACAAACAGCTAATTAACATAGGTATTATAAAACACATGATGCAGACATATAACTATATTAACTATGTATTTATTTAGATATAGCTCTAATAATAATAACAGAAATTAATTACAGGGTACAGGGCGTAATTTTACTTACTTTGCTTCTTATCGGCTGGTATAGTGAACTTTGTGATATTATCAATTTTAACTCTAGTTTTCGAAGTTTTACTAGTCTGGCATTACACACTGTTAAAAATCGATTTAAAATTACAGGCATTTTCATGTAAGAGTAACGGGTTTTTACACGATTGATCATGTACTATGTCAATACCTATACATTCAAAATCGTGAACAAATACTTACTTATAGTACTTTTTCGCTTTTTTGTGATTTTAGCTTCGTCCAATGTAATAATACAAGTGAAAGAGCTAAAGTTTCGTCGGGCTATTTTAATTTTACTCTTTACTGTTGAAAATTACGTTGCGAAAGCGAAAGTACATCAACTTTAGTGTATTTTTACATGTTTGAAGGTGGGAGTAGCCTCTATTATAGCGTTACGGAATTGCATCATAATTTCTCTAGTAAGCACGTTGGGCGGTCGTTATAATTTTTTTATCCATCAAAAACAGTTTGTTAGTATGTGTTGTGAAGAGGAAAAAGACGGTAAGTACTAGAAAATGTTGTCAATGTCATCTCTTGTTAATCCCAACAGCGAATGCAGAAGTGTTTGTTTTTATTTCATTTTATTTTATTTATATATATATATTTTTGTATAAACATAAATTATTATTCCAAACATAGAAGTTAAAAACATGTAACTATTTTTTACATAATAGGTCGATTTTTATGTCTAACAGAGTGCCTTTTTGATTTTTGATAATAAACATCTTGCCTTAAAAAATAAATATTTTATTAATTTTTTTTGGAGCCGCCCTTTACGTCCGAGCGCACCGCAGCCTCGCGGTCTTATTCAGCTTTTCTCTCGTTTTATTTTACTACACTACAGGTTCCTTGCTGATCTTTTTCTTCTGGTGCCAATCTTGGAGTTCGTATATTGGCTGTCTTCTGCGGTCCAGGACCACACATTCACAGAGCTGTTCCCGATTCCCTATTGCATAGTCTGCATTGAAGGTCTCCGTTGTACAGCCCGAATTTGCATAGTATTCCCTTAGGGCTATGTGAACAGTAAGAAGCCAGAGAAGACTATCTAATTTCTGCTCTTCAGCTAGTGCGAGTGATTTGTTTGGTCGTTTAATAAATAAAATAAACGCCACCTTAATAAAAAGTGTAAAATTGAAGGTAAGTTAATGTAATTTTACCTTGGTTTTTACTGGAAAACAAATTGAAGAATGTAGAATTGCGGGCAATTAATGTAATTTTAATTCATTTACTTTTTTAAAAGTGTAAATTGGCATAAGCCTACATAGCAATTGTGTGAAATTACTTGTCGCTTACTGTAAATTTAACACGTTGAACGCCCCAGTTACATATCGGAATGTATGATTCCACAATATTTCTAGTAATTTCAATTCGCAATTCTCCACTATACCGAAGTAGCTATTGTAAATTTAAGTTATTTTTCACGAAATTTTAATTGCGTATTTGTAATAATACATGTAATTTAGAAAATACATGTAATTTATGTCAATTTTCGTGCGTAATATTACAATATTAAAGTAAATTTACGAACATAGTGAAGTATATTTAAAAGCACAGTCTGTAAGTTTACCTGTTAATTTAGGTATATTTACTAATAGATCATAGTAATAATATATCAGATATTAAGTAACTTTCAAATGTAATTATACAACGAGTCCTGAAAATTACTCCATGAAGTTTATTATTACAGTACATTTTGGTTGTAACATGATTACAGCAATTTGTCGTGTAAAATCGTGAATTCGTTTTTAACAGTGCATAGTTATTCACGATGATTGTTCCAATGGTAAGTGTAGGTAATCGATTATTTAAGTTGTAGACCGTTTTCAGTTATTCATTTAATAATTCAAAAATTCTTGTGACAATTTAACTAGCTGACGTCCATATCTAGCTATCACAATAATTACCAACAAATAAAAAATAATATAAAAGCTTATAAGCTTTTCAAGTATTGAAGTAAGGATGCATGTATGCACAGTGTATGTTATGCGTAGGTAATGCGAAAAAACTAATTACAATTTCTTAAAACTCAACTGTGCTATTTTCTAGAGGGCATTATAATTTATTCCACCGTCAAAAAGGCAGTAACCAGAAATTACACAAGGTGCAATTACCATTTTGGCTTTTATTGAAGGCAAAACGTTTACCTAGCTAAAATAGATTCAGTTTGTCAAGGAAGAGTAAATCTAAATTTGGGTATTTGATTTATTTTGACACTGAATATAATGCACAACATAATACATGCATGTTCATTTATTTTGCATTTGTTCTACGTATTATAGTAGCTAAAGAGGCTTTATCAGCTTTTAGTTTCAGCTACATCTAGCTACTTTTTTAAGAGGTTGAACAAATTTATTAAATAAAGAGATTTGGGTTGTGTTTAAAAAGCTTGTTTTTTATATTTATTCTGTAGTTTTGGAAATATTGTAAAAGAGAGAAAATATAGCTAGATAATGGTGTATGTAGGTTCTAAATATACGAATATGAAGAAATATGTGGGCGCAGAATAACCAAAAATTCATTTCTCTTATTATAAGTTATCAGAAATATTAATTATTTGAAAATCCGCTGTATCCCTATTATAATCCCTATATTCTTATAGTCTTTAATAATTTAAACAAGTTCGAATACATCACTATCCTTATACAAACTTGTGTACCTTTTGTCAATTTTGTTTCGGTTTCGGGTTTCATAAAGTTAATCGGATATAAACTGTAGGGCCCCACAAAATGTTTCCTACGAGTTGGTGAGGTAAATACAAAGCATGGAAACGTCTTCGAAAAAAAAAAACAAAGGGAATTATTTACACGAGTTGCCCCCGGAATCAATGAAGAATAAACGCAGAATGCTTCCAGGGGTAGAATTTAAATGCTCTTAAGGTAAGTCCTTCGGTTTCTATAGCAACACTTAAAACCACGACAGCTTTCAAGCCACGTTGTCGTGAATATTTGGTAATTTCTAATGTGCAATGTGAAACAATGAATAGGTACCAACAGACGTAAATCATTGTAGGTATACCTACATGAGTACTCGAAGCCTAGGTAATTCAATAATTGTATAGGTAATACTAAGAATAGGGTATCCAGAAGTTCAAAAATAGAATTCCATAACCATGATATGTACCACAGACATATATAGCTTAGCGAAGCTACATATGTCCGTGAATGTACCTAATTTTCAATTAGTCAATCCATCTGAATAGAGGTCAACTTTTGGAAGGTAATTCAATAAAAGTAATTGAACTACCGAGGAAAAATTCAGTTATCAAAAAGTAATGGAATTTTCTAGAGGTACAGGGTGTTCACGAAATATTGGAGACCCCCATTAACTTTCTTATTTTTGACCAGAGGAAAAAGTGTTTTATATGAAAGTTTTAGAAAATTTTCTCAACTTTCCAACGCCGTTTTCAGAAAGAAAATCGAACGTCGCGTTTTCAAGATAGAGACCTAACTTTAGTTTTTTAAATGGAACACCCTGTATGTTATTGAATTTTTAACTTATACTCTTCATTCCGATTACAACGATATATATATTTAATATGTTTTATATAACTTTTGTGGTAGAAAATCGCATTTTAAAACAGGATTACACAAAAATTAAGGTGGCTATGAAACTAGAACTAACACATTTAAAAATATTTTTGATTTGTTCCAAGAGAAAAAATCATAAAAACAACAGAAAAGCATATAAATTTTACTACACAAACAAAATATACAGGGTGTCCAACTTTAAAAGTGTACAAATCCGTAAACTCTTCACTTTTGGAGATAATCGCCTAAACTTTTTTTGTGTGAAAGGCCTTTAAAAACCGCTTCTTTTGACCTTCCTGTCGGTTTCAAAATGCAAATACAGGGCCGGCTGCGATTTTTTTATACCCCCGATTTTCACGAAAACCATTTAGCGATTTTTTTATTTAAAATCTGACCCCACAGCGTTAATCAGAACACCCCAAAACCCCTATATACCAAATTTTAATAAAAAATATACAGGGAGTTCCATTCTCCAGTGTGTCAAATTCGAGTAAAATAGGAATTTTAAAGGCATCTGCCAAGTCAAGTGTACCTTACTCAACAAAGTCACTGTCTAAGATGATACATTTTCTGTGCGTTTCCTGTTATGGCACTCCAGTCACCTTAACTGATATGGACTTAATGACTGTCAGACTTCTGTATTTTTTAGATTTAGTTCGTTTATAGTGTGTGGAGCGGTTTTGATATACTCGTTTTTTGACTCCCAAAAATTCAGTATTTTGAGATGGTACAGATAAGAACACTCTGTGTATTTTGTATTGGACCTTTGCACACCAACACCTTGAGTGGTCCTATTGACTATTCAACTGTTCTGAGGGGATTCCATGGCACTCTTGACTTGGCAGATGCCTTTAAAATTCCTATTTTGCTCAAATTTGACAACCTGCAGAATAGAAGTCCCTGTATATTCTTTATTAAAATTTGGTATATAGGGGTTTTGGGTTGTTCTGATTAACGCTGTGGGGTCAGATTTTAAATAAAAAAATCGCTAAACGGTTTTCGTGAAAATCGGGGGTATAAAAAAATCGCAGCCGGCCCTGGATTTGCTTTTTGAAAATGGCAGGAAGGTCAAAAGGAGCGGTTTTTGAAGGCCTTTCAAACAAAAAAAGGTTTAGGCGATTATCTCCAAAAATGAAGATTTTACGGATTTGTACAGTTTTAAAGTTGGACACCCTGTATAAGAAAGTAGGTATAACAATATTTTTCATAAGAACTGTTTGAATTGTAATCCGTTCACTTGGAGGCATGAGATATATCTCTTTGTCAAATTATTAATACTTGTTAATATTATATCTTGATTGTTATTTAAAAAATGTGTCCGTTCGACAATTTTCCCTTGCAGTTCTTCTATATTTTCATTCGGATCTTTGTAGCAACGGATACATTTTTTAAATAACAATCAAGATATAATATTAACAAGTAGGTATTAATAATTTGAAAAAGAGATATCGCTCATGCCTCCAAGTGAACGGATTACAATTCGAACAGTTCTTATGAAAAATATTATGTTATTGTTATACCTACTTTGTTATATATTTTGTCTGTGTAGTAAAATTTGTATGCTTTTCTGTTGTGTTTTTATGATTTTTTCTTTTGGAACAAATCAAAAATATTCTTAAATGTGTTAGTTCTAGTTTCATGGCCACCTTAGTTTTTGTGTAATCCTGTATTAAAATGCAATTTTCTATGACAAAATGTATATAAAATATATTAAATATATATATCGTTGTGATCGGAATGAAGCGTAGAATCTAAAAATTCAATAACATATAAGGTGTTCCATTTAAAAAAACACAACTTAAGTCTCTATCTTCAAAACGCGACTTTCGATTTTCTTTCTGAAAACAGCGTTGGATAGTTGAGAAAATTTTCTACAACTTTCATATAAAACACTTTTTCCTCTGGTCAAAAATAAGAAAGTTAAGGGGGGTCTCCAATATTTCGTGAAAATCCTGTACAATACATAGGTATGTCTAAAAGTATGAACTGACTTCACTTAGACTTAATTCAGTAACCTATAAAGTAATATAATTAAATCAATTTGTCTAACACTAATATATATTTCATTTAAAGGAACAAAAACTAAGGTACTAACTGTTAATATATTATTAGAAGACCAAGCTAATGGTTTTCCCGTACCTATATATGTAGTAGAAATTAACATCCATAAGTAGGTATATATTTTCTTTTCAATCAAATATGTATTAATTCTTAGAATTCAATTTAACCCAGATATAATTCTGGGAAATAGTGTGAAGAGAAATGGATAATATACATACCTACTATAATATATTATGAACCTGAGGCATGTATTAAGAAGACGAACTCTATATGGTTTCTGAATTATTCAACTGACGTAGGTATATGCAATTTCTTCTTTGGCGTGGAATAGATCAATTTCCTCATTTTTTTAAATTTGGCTGGAGTAATTTAATTTTCGGAAGGAGTGAGGGGGTTGAATTCAAATAGAAGTCAAACAACAACGGAATAATAATTAGCAAGTAGCGCTGCGAGGGGGAATATACGTTCAACATTTGGAATTTAGCTTTCTAGCATCTAACTACCGCGACAATACAGGGTGGCACATCGTTAACTTTCCAAATGAGACTGTCGTCTCGGAAAACGTTCGGACAGGTAGGTAGGTATATGTTGTTTGGAAGGGAACACAGTTTAGGAAACTAACTTCCATTTTAATCAGAGAACTCACTTTTCTAGTTTATCACCGCCTCCCAAATATTTCAACTGATTTTTCATAAAACAATCTAATAAAAAATCAATTGTGCCATATGAAACAATTTTTAAAATAATAGTGTTGTTAGTAGGTATCTCTTAATATTTTAGAAAATATATTGCATTCTGTCTATTCCATGACATTACCCTCAACCCTCAATAGATCTATTTGTAAAAAAGCTGTGTTGTTCGGGCATAATTACCAACATTTCTTACCAGAGAAAAGGGAGTTAAAGTAGAATACAAAAAAGTTTCAAGTTTGGAAAAAAAGTCATCATTCAGAAGTCTGGTAATATAACAAAAATAAGGAGTCTTAAGTCCGACACAATAATCCCCTTAGGAAAACAGCTGGGGATTCCATCTGAACTAGTACCTTTCAGTTTTTTAAACCGCATAAAACTTCCTCTTAATTTATGCTAACTGCAGATCTGCTACTATAGTAGATAGGAAATTGTTTTATTGTTAATATAATAATAATAATGTAATGAGTTTCCCTGAAAGGCATGTTCTTAGTTAGTATTTTGGAGATCAATATAGTGATAAAAATTCACTGATATCACTTAAAAATGTATTTTTTTTAAAAAAATATTTAATCTGCCACTTGTTTTTGTGCATACAAAATAAAAATCAGAATTACTTGTGAAGAGACATCCGTTTCTTAATACATGCTGCCAACTGGATGAGTCAAAATAGATCCCCACATCCCACATGAACGATAAAAAAATTAAAAATATTAAATAATATTATTTATAAGTAAAGGGCGGAATATATGCAAATTGCATATAATATATGCATTTTTTGCATACTTTATTCAATTTCGCAAAATTTTGCATATTTCTGGAAAAACTATATTTTTGTGCATATTTGCATGTTTTTCCTATACTTATTTATAGATATAAGATATAACCAAGATTAAGAGAGCCCAGAGACAACTCGCAGTGTGTAGTGCAAAGTCAAGAAATCCTGAAAAATGCGGATGTAGCTAACCAACTTGTTTTTATTAAAGTTAATTTTAGTTTTATACCAGATATAATTCTTTCATTAGAAAGTAGAAATTTAGGTTTAAACGAATCGGTTGATTTTGTTCAAACATTTTCCGCTAAATGTAGAAAGGTTCCCGGTGGGTAGGTATTAAAGTTAGAAAAAAATTAGATGCTCTACTGCAGAAAAGAATGAAGGGTTCAAGTCTTTAATGGCAATAAAGAGTATTTTTGATGGTAAATCATCCAACGAAGTTGCACCTTGGCCTTGTACCTTACTACCCAAATTAAAATATTGTCCTCTTACATGGGTAGATGTTGAGAGAAGCTTTTCTATATATATAAACATATTTTTACCGACAGAAGGCAAAGATTTTTATTGGAAAACTTTGAAAAGTATTTAATCATAAATTCCTACTATACAATTTCAAATTAAATTTTTTTTATAATTCTGCTTTAATATAGGTATTTTAGAGGTATTTTATGTATTTGTTTTCCTTTCATTTTTCTTAAAATAAACCCTTTCTCTAAAATTAGTTTTGGTGGTTTTTAAGGTATTTATACATGTAATATTAATGCATATTATTGCATATTTGGCCAAATAAATGCATATTACTGCATATTTTAAATAAAAATGATGCATATATATGCGCATATTTCGATTGAAATTAAATGCATATATTCCGCCCTTTATTTATAAGTCACTTTCGAGGCTCTCAAAAGTCAAGCTTTTAAAAAAAATTCTGTAGCTTTTTGTTTTCGATTTTATTTGGTATACCACCAGTTCAATATTATTTGTACGCATCAAAGATATACACTTTTAGAGAGTAGCTGCTGTAATAAGACTAAGGAGAAGTACTAAAACTAATATGTTTATGTTGAAATATAAAAAAAATGTTAAGACACACAGAGATACATCTATTGGCAATAGAATGAGATATTTTTTAGATTAAAATCAATAATTATTTATTGAAATTTTAACTTGCAACTCTTGCAACTCTGTAGAAATTTTGAACAATATTCTGGTTGGTTCTTGTCGAGTAATCATAAAACATGTTATGGGATCGAAGCAATGATCGTTATTCCCCACACAGAGCAAATGTTGTCAAGACAGCATAAGACGTCTTAAAAGTTGAAACACTTTTGATAAACTGAAACGTTATTCGAAAACTGTATTGTTTTACGGGGCGCATGCAAATTGGGCACCAAACAGGTATTTGCCTCTTTGCGGTCAGTTTCGAGGGTTTATGAAAACTGCAATTTGGGCACCGAGGCCCAAAGGGTGGGTCAAATCAGATTTAAGTACCTGGAGTAATAAAATAAAATTATTAATGGATGAACCTATATATAAGGCCCTGCAAAAATGAAACACATTTTATTATTGTTTGGTTATTGACATTGTTATAGCGCGTATCGTGTATAGTTGCAATGGAAACCAAAATAATTTCCAGTAATCGAGGAAAACCAATGTTAGTGTTTGATAATTTTAAATTTAGTTTTACTAAAGACATAAAGTCTACGAGTGAAAAGTTTTGGAGGTGTACAAATCGGCAGTGCAAAGCAACGGTACATACCCTCGGGTCATCAAAGGACATCGTAATAACTAAACATCCAGGAGAGCACCACCACGAGGCAATAATGATGAATAATAAGCTTATACCTTTGCTTAAGTAACTACCTATAAGTACCTAAACTTAATTGACCGTTGAACGTACAGGTAAAAATAAGAGGCTCGGTGCCCAAAATGCAACTTTTGTAAAGAGGACCTTTTGGGTCGGTGCCCAAAATGCATGTTGAATTAGTCCATTTATTGCCTTGGTGCCCAAAATGCAAACTCCCGTTTTACGTAGGGTCTGGCTATCTAGAAATATGATGATTTATGGTGATTATCGTGCAAATCGTCAGGTGCACATACATAAAAAAATAACGATGCTCTAGATACTTGCCAAACTTGATTTATGTCCATTCTGCTCTGAAAATAATTTATATTTTCCGAGCTACGTAATGCGTTTAAAAGGTTTTTTATCGATAGGCTTTAAATTACGGCTAACTAAAATAGTAAGCATAGTATTAAATTATTCACTATCGATCTGTTCTGTTTCGGTTTGTGAGCTGGTAATCAAGTAGGATTTTTTGCGACACCTCTGTATTTGTTACGGCACTCTTATAGGTTTTTTCTATACCCCTGCATCCCCTACGAGTCCCCCACAAATATCTTTGAAATCGACATTGATTTAGACAAATAAAATTCAGATTTTTCTTCTTTTGCATTTTTTTGCGACGCCGCTGTAGTTTGTCACGGCACGTCCATATTCTATACTCCTACATCCCTACGAGTCCACCACAAACATATCTCTGAGATTGATTTACACAAAAAAGTTCAGTTTTCTTCTTTGGAATTTTTTCCCACGACACTGTGGCTTGTCACTTTTTTCTATACTTCTACACACTCTACGCACAGGGGCGACGGGTCGGGGGGGGGGGGGTAATGGGGGTAATTACCCCCCCTCCCAGGAATTATAATTACCCCAAAAATTTATTTATGGATGGAAAAATGGAAAGGCATTCCTATCGAAAGTGTCCCAAATTCAGCCATAAGCGCTTTGCATAGCAATAGTTATTTATGTACCAAGGCACTGAAGTTCAACTTTTTATGACTCATGTGGAATTTAGTTGCCGAGGCCTCTGGCCGAGGCAAATAAACCACATGAGTCATAAAAAGAACTTCAGTGCCGAGGTACATATTATGTTTTTTTTTAAATCGGAAAAAAGTTTTATTAGGCAAGAAAATAATAATAAGGGATCACCCGTCCATGAACCGACTACGCGCGGTGTTGCTTGACTTTGACGATAGCTCTACCTAGGTCAAGTATGACAAAGACACGGCGGCTTCGAACAGAAAAACCAAACTGCTGCTTGTTGTTCAGCCTCCATAATAAATCTATCGATATTCAAACCTACTAAAATATTTATACTGATAGATTGCGCTGCTATAGGTAACAATTTCGCAATGTGTACGAATAGGTAAATGGGTTTTGAATATTTGGTCACTTTGACGGACGATGGCTCCACGTCTGACGTTTGATGTTTACATCTCTCCAAGGCCTACTTATTGAAAAAATCGTACAATAATGGGTTACTTCAGTGCCGATTTCTGAGCTTTTAATGACGATTTTGGGACACTTCTTTGCCGATTTCAAGAAAACTTATTTACCCTACAATTAACGTAGCTCTGTCTTTGTTGGCGGTATTGCCAGTAAGCGTTGCTAGCGCAGAGCGTAGTTTTTTTTATTTAAATAGACTATATAAAGATCTGGCTTAGGTCAACTACTCACCAAGAAAGATTAGTTGGATTGGCGCTTATGTATATAAATAGAGATATTAAAATCGATCCAGAAAAAGTTATCGATAGATTTTCAAAAATTAAAAAAAGAAGATTACCCTTTGTCTTGTAAATATTTAATAAGTTTTGTTTTTTTTTTCTTCAAAAATGTTTGATATTAACAATAACAAATAGTTGCAGATTGTCTTGTGTGTAGACTAGACTGTAGTCTTAAGTGTTTGAAAATGTTCAGAGTTTTGATTAAAAATGATTTTTTTTTGTTTTAATCTTTTTTATTTTTTCATATAGCTATAACTTAGCCCAACCCTTTATTACCCCTCCCAGAGTGATTGTCACGCGTCGCCACTGCCTACGCATCCCCACAAATACCTTTGAGATTGAAATTGATTTACACAAAAAAATTCAGAATTTTTTGGGGATTTTTTGAGACCCTACTATCGTTTGTCTCGGCAGCCCAACAAGATTTTTTTCTATACCCCTACATCATCTACGACTCCCCCAAATATCTTTGATATTGATTTACACAAAAAAAAATACGACGACACTGTCGTTTGTCAGTTTTTCTATACCTACTTCTACACACCCTACGTGTCCGCACAAATATCTTTGAGATGGAGATTGATTTACACAAACAAATTCAGAATTTTATTTGGGATGTTTTGCGATGTACTGTCGTTTGTTACGGCGCTCCTACCGTTTTTTTCTATAGTCCTGCATACCCTACGAGTCCCCCACAAATGTCTTTGAGATTGGTCAGGGAGAGGAAAAAGGAGCAGCTCTCGAACGCAAAGCTCTCGAGCACCTGAACGCCTAAAACCGCAAGCAACTCTGGAGTTACTCCAAAGTACTCAAAGCCTCGCACCGAAAGCAGCTCAAGACTAATAATCAATAATCAATCAAAAAGGCAGACGTCAGACGATTATATCGGAGTACCTACGGATTGTTTGCCCGCGCATGCCCAGTGAGAACTGTGCTTGAAAACTGGTTGTTGATATTGGCGTGGGGTAGTTTATTTATTGTTGGGACAAAATATAGGTGGGTACCTAATTCCAGTTTTATTTTTTATAATTTAATTCCGTCTGCAGCAAATTTCTAAATTGTTCGGTGGGCACGTTCGCGGAGGTTTGTCAATTCCTGATCGGTTTCGAATCGCACATGCGCATAATGGTTTGAGATTACTTATTTCGTACCAGGTATGAACTCGAGGGGCGGTTCTCTGGTAAAAAAACGTACAAAACTTCCCTCTGAAAAGGAAGTTCTGGTGGATTTCCCTAAAACTTCCTCGAACTTCCGCGAACTTCCTAGGACTTCCAGTGGACTTCATCCGAATTTCCTTAGACTTCCCTATAAATTTCCGCGAAAATAAAATTTTTATTTGCGCACCGATTTGATTTTGTTTGTTCGATAGGTTTCAGTTTTAGGTAACGCGACACTTGGGACAGCCCCCTCCACTTTCCTCCTAAGCCCCGCCCCTTACCTCGCTGGCCAATCACATCGCTCTAACCCATGACGCGCGCATCGGCACGTGGTTCTGGCGCCAAATTCAAAATTTCGAAAATAAAAAAAAAACAGGGTTCGAACCTGCGATCATCGATCTACAAGGTCGACGCTCTAACCAATTGAGCCATCAACGCATTTGTGTAAACTAGAATCTCGGGACGTCGCAGATCTAAGAATAAGGAAAATACAGGGTATCTCAAAAATGTATACAGAGTGAATCAAAAATTTGTTAAAGCTAAAAGGACCTAACGGCATAGGTATAGGGTGGACAACAAAATTCATAGGGTGTGACAAAACATAGGAAAGAAACCCATTTAAACCTACTGTCCTTTTAAAAGGACGCTGTAAACATACTCATCCCAGCGAGGTACACCATTAAAAATTTAGATGGCACCACTAAAGTCCAACGGACAATAATATTGACAATACAATCTGTGCACTGGCATTTGCAACTTATAAAATTTTTAAGTGATTTTCGCAGCTTTTTTTGACGGCATTTTGTTCCAGCTTCCAATGGATAATTTGGGGTAACTTTTCTAGATGTCGCAAATACTTTTTATTAGTTTTTATATATTTTTTACTTTATATAAATCTTTACTGTTGCATAAATACAGATAACCTTACTTTTAAGTTGATTGTTAATTTAGTAGGTAGCTAAAAATAACTCTGTCCTTTTAAAAGGACGGTAGGTTTATATACTACTTTCGATTGTTTTGTTTTTGTTTTTCAGTTTTTGTAAAAAGCCCCTTACTTTGGCTGAATTACTTGAAGAAATTGAACGAGACAACGACGCAGATATTCCAGACAGTATAACAATTTTTCCACCAAAAAACCCGAATGAAGATGGCGACACTGACGAGGATGAAACTTCAGTTGAGATGAATAATTTGACCGAATCTCAGCTACGAGCTGAATGTCGTAAATGTAGCTTTTAATGCTTTATCATCGGTATTTCCGCTAAACAAGATAAAAAAATTCTCCCAATCCGATAAAAAAACATATTTATGTAGATCAGCCAAAACTTATAAAATTCTGCAAAGGAAATAAGGGAGGTGTAGATAAGAGAGACCAAAATCTTAGTGAGTATAAAGTGGCAATAAGAGGAAAGAAATGGTATACCTACTTAGTGGATATCACGAACGATGATCCTCGCGTCACAATGGTCGACAATGGAAATTACCTACATTGTCGACCATTGTGAGGCAGGGATCATCGTTCGTGATATCTATTATACTCTCCATCTCCATTATTTGCTCATTGCATAGATATGGCTATGCAAAAAGCTTGGCGTCTTTATAACAGCATTGATAGGAAATTGGACCAATTGGAAATTCGAAGTCAGTAGCGACAGAGTTACTGGAAATATACAAATGAATAACTGAAAAGGGTCCCTCAAAATCTCAGAAAAATGTATACAAATTTTCTCGCTAAGACCAATTTTATATGCCGTAAATGTGATGTTGGTCTGCACACATTTCACACAGTGTCACAGAGTATCACAGTTTAATAATTGTTGTCTTGAAATCGGCATTAAAATGTCCCAAAATCGTCATTAAAAGCACAGAAATCGTACAATAATGTAGCCCATTATTGTACGATTTTTTCAATAAGTAGGCCTTGGCGAGATGTAAACATCAAACGTCAGACGCGGAGAAATCGCCCGTCAAAAGTGACCAAATATTCAAAACCCGGCCGATAAAGGCCCATTTAACTTTTCGTACACATTGCGAAATTGTTTCCTATAGAAGCGCAATCCTTCAGTCTACATATTTTAGTAAATATGAATGTCAATAGATTTGTTGTGTAGGCTGCACAAGAAGCAGCAGTTTGGTTTTTCTGTTCGAAGGTGCCGTACGTCATTATACTTGTCCTAGGTAGAGCGATCGGTAAAGTCAAGCAACGCCGCGCGTAGTCGGTTCGTGGACGGGTGATCCCTTATTATTATTTTCTTTCCTAATAAAACATTTTTTTTTCCGATTTAAAAAAAAAAAAATATGTACCTCGGCACTGAAGTTCTTTTTATGACTCATGTGGTTTATTTGCCTCGGCCAGAGGCCTCAGCAACTAAACTCCACATGAGTCATAAAAAGTTGAACTTCAGTGCCTTGGTACATAAATAACTATTAGAAAAGCAGTTCGCTAGTTTTATGTTGTCCCTTTTTTAAAATAAATTTTATATTTTTATAACTGTGTCTTAGTCTAATCTAATAGTCGTATATAGCCCTACCGTCCTTTTAAAAGGACACTCTATTTCGACCTAATCCAAAACTTCAAAATGTTTTTAATTATTTTTATTCTACTTAGTTTTATGTATTTAAAGATCAATTGAAGAAAAAAAATAAATATTTAGGAAAAAAGTAGTTTCAGGTCTAAATAGGTTAATAATTTCATCGCTTTAAGTCACAGATTTTTTCTCAAATAGCTTAGGGTGGACAACAAAAAGATCATATACAGTGTTTGACAAAAATCCAAAGCCAAAAAGGCCTAATTTCATCACGTGAACTAAAACACTAAAACACGTTGTACTGAGCCGCTATGTATCTTGTGAAAGCTTCTGACTTTTAACTAAAAAGTTAGGTTAGAATGCAAAGACCTCGTTTTTATGAAAATGGACTTGTTCAAAGCTATGGACTTCCCCGGACTTCCTTGTGACTTCCTTTGATTTCACCCAACTTCCCTGGATTTCACGAAACTTCCTCAACCTTCCTTGAACTTCCTGGAACTTTCTTTGAAATTCCCTGCAAGTGTACAGGACTTCCCCCTCTGAACCGCCCCTCGTGCGAACTAGTAACGGATTATCTCCGCGAACAAAGCGATTCTTTTTGTAAAAATGGTATTATACTATACTTAATATTTATGACATGCAATTTCGGGGCTTTTTCCCTAAGTTGGTAGCACATTATGCGGCACTCGGCAGATTCAATTTTTGACAGATCATATGACCATGGGTAACACGGATCTCTGTGGTGACATGACAATGAGCTCCGTTAAATCTAACTTGAATATTTTGTGGTCAAACCCACAAACAAGTGATATGTGATCAAATTAACCTTATATTTTGTGGGTGGTCAAACCGAAGCCAAAGACATAGGTCAAAGACAAATCACACGTTTGTTGTGTATTTAGGTATAGTCTTCCTTATGGCAGAATGCGTGCGACTCAAGGGGAAAGAACTCGTAAATATTATAGAATTAGTCACAGTTCAGGGGCGTAGCTCAATTTTGTGTAAGTCACTGACTTAATTTTCATATAATTGTTATTTAATTTATAGTTAATATTATTTTTAACGGTGATGCCTTAGACTATGGAGGAAGGCAAACCATTATAACATTGGCAATTATTTCTCGTGCTTGAGAATACTTTTCAAAGACCTTAAGTCCAGCAGATATGAAATATAGTGTTATCGAGAAATTCTTATTGGTTGGTTATACGGATCATATAGACCTCTGACCTGTCTTTTCTCAATAAAAGATCCCGGTAGTCGTTTAACACGTTGGCGACTTAAATTAGAAGAATATAATTATCAAATAATTTATAAACCTGGAAAAATTAACCGAAATGCCGTCGCTTTGTCTCAAATCAAAATTAATCATATAAAAGAAGCTGTTTACTTTCATATTTCCCTAGACGAAACATCTACTTCCTACGATAATAATTAAGACATTGACCCGCCTATTGACAATAATGAGACTGACGAAATTGCCATAATCTCTAATGAATTCGATAGATTTTTTGATTGCCTGTTTACTCATTTTGCGCACTTTAACTCCCGAACATACGAAACGTCACTGAGCTCTCTGCGCCGGCGGACAAGCTTGCCGGCGACAGAAAGTGAGCGCTGGGTGGTTGTATGGTAGCCCAAATACGCAGTTAACTTAACGTACTATATAGAAACAGGCACAAAACGCGTTGGCTAACTGATTTTGTCGGCGGCTCGCTGGCAGAAGTGCTTTGTTGCCGCATTTCAAAGTCGATGGTAGACGCGACGATGTTGAAAAAAATGTAATAGGTGTTTTATCACACCGCGTTAAAAATAAATTATAAACAAAAATGAGTAAGTGGTCGCCTGATACGAGCTTTATTTTTTCGGTATTACAGAGTTCAGAAATTCGGCTTCAATATGATAAAACTTGTATTCGCTAATAAATAACTGCTCGTATAGGAAATCTCGCAACGCTGCCCGCATTCTTTAGAAACGTTTTCTTTCTGGCGTTGAACTATACTCGATATCTGGTGCTGGAAATGGAAGAATGTTCTGTGTCTGAAAAAAAACAATAGCCAGCGACCGATTGAATCAAAAAGAATATTTGAACAGCAGATCTTTCGAGGGATTACCAGACTTTAAGAGTGCAGTGCAAGTGGATATCGAAAACAAAAACTTTAAAACGTAATCACAGATTAATCTGTGACGTTCCGATACTAGCAGTCGCCCAAAGTAGCAGAAGATAGATATCGACTAATTCCTACCGTGAAAAGTATACACTGTCTTTTTAATCTTAATACTTTTATTTAATGATTCCGTTATTCTAGGTTCTGTTATTTCGGTCAGGTCATTTCAAAACATTCGCAAAACATCAAGGAAGGAAGCAGAGGCGATTTGAAGAATACTGATAATATCACCTTTCTATAATAGACTGATATAGGACTGAATAAATTTTGTTATTTCTCCGTTTAAAATGTTCGAAAACGAAGAAAACCAAAGTCGCTGCAAACAAATTTGTGCCTGTGTGTTCTAACGGATTACGATATCGGTTTAGCATTTCACGTATGTAATATTGCCAACGATAGAATGGTACAGATTCTTTTTGGACAAAATCCCCCTCTACCAGGTGGAAATGGGATGAAAATATATATTAATATTATCATTGAGTAAAATATTATACCATAAGAGGAACAACACTGCTGTCAAATCCGACAGTTCGCTCGTGCTGAAGTAGGCTGTCACCATCTATTGGAGAAAAAACGAGCTAAAAGAATTCAAAATTAATTGTTGTGTCAACATTTTGTTCAAAGATAGATGGCGACATATTACTTTGGCACCAATAAACTGTCAAATCTGAGAGCCGTTGTTACTCTATACATATAATATTTTAATCAGTGATATTATTTTTTTTAAAGAAAGTTAGCGGCTTTTTGGGACTATAACTTTCGGCAACTGGTAATTATCATACCAACATCCGAGTTCTAATGGATGTGCCGGTGTTTTCATATTTGAATCGTTCGAGAAGGTAGACTACGACAGCTGTTTCCCCTTATTAAGTTCATCAAGGCAGCCATAACCCTCCCGAACGACTCAACCCGAAACGGTAGCAGTTAATAGTGTAACTTGCACTTGGAGGTGAGAAACCAACCAGTGGCGCCATCTAGTAACAAGCTGATAGTACCAGAGCCGAAATTTCACAAAAAATAGTAAACACCAACAAGTTAGGTTGGTGTTGAATCCAGAAAACTACAAAATAAATGTGAAGACGTGACACAGGAAACAGGTTCATTGGCCATTCACCGCCCAGATCCTTGTTGATTTCCACAAATTTGGAAGATACAGTGGTGAATGGCCTTATGATCTTTTTGTTATTTATTTTTTAGCCAACAAAATTAGTAGATAAACCTTATTAGAGAGCATTGTTTACATTTTTATTAAGAGGGGGTTGACGAGAGAAAATGCAAAGAGGCGAATTTGAAAATAGCAAGTGATATGTCGTTTTCACTGTTTAGGATGCAAGGGATTCAATTTTGGCATTACAAAATATATAGGTACATGTAGGATTTGTGAGCAATATTCAAGTTTACTCTGAAAAAAATAAAGGATTATAAAATTGATGTGGAAGTGGAAATTCTGCTCGCTTCAATTTTAAACGTAATATTGTTATTACGTTAAACATAGATAGATAATAAGTCTGTTTGAAACATCTACTTCCATTTTGATAGTTTTCTCATCGGTATAGCCTGAGTCTGAAGCGTAGATGACTGTCATTAGGCGAGTCTGCTCTTGTACGTTTACGCTGTCATAAAGACGCCCGCCTGAATTCTAGTTTATGCAGTCGTCCATAATACAAAATTTAAGGCTACATCGTCAGAAGCAAATCACAAAAAAAAGAAGGCCTAGCTTTAACCTGTGTTCACCCCAACATTTTAGAACCTCCTTTTAATGTTTGTTACCCACCTTTTCGCAGAAAACCAGGACTCGTATAGACGAGCTTTAAACGGCAGGATGCTTTTGTTGTACGCCTTCATTTAAATGGGGCTTCACCAAAGTCACCTCTATATATTAGAGCTAGAAAATAGCAAAAAATCTACACTAGCACCAGCGAATTTAAATGTAAAATATCTAAAGAACATCTAGGATAAACACACCTTTCCTATGACAAAGTGTAGGTGCAGGTGCGTATATAGGACTGCATCGTTAACGGCAAAGGCATACTTAAGTTTCTCCCAGCCTGCTTTTTAAGCTTTCCCGAAAAAAAGGAGACGTCAGGGCCCAAGTAACATTCCAAGTTTTATTATGGTCTACAAGGTAGCTATAAAACCGGTTTTCAAGGGTCTACCTTAAAGCTATTTTTACCTTCAGAACGTTCTGAAAGAAAAGATAAAACGGCCTTAAATCAAAAGTGAAGAACTTTATGAAGGTTCTAATAAGGGTAAAATAATAAAACTGTCATAAAACATTTTTGCCTTATCCCAACCTTAGGTGCCAAGCCTTCAAACTTCAAAGTATTTATAAACCTGTTCAGAAGTTGCTATAAAACCTTCATTAAACTGAGTAGTTACTGGGACTAACTGATCTTGAATTGGCATTGCAATTCCTTGTGATTTTATAGTGAATTTGAGAAATTCGGCGAGCTAGTTAATTTGGATTTTAAGCGTTCCACAAAGAATATTTATTGGGGCCGCGGTGGCGTCGCTCGTACCGGCGCTGACTTTTTAGACTGCATGTTTTTCTGCCTTCGATCAACGTTGGTTTCTGGGGTACTCCTAGTTTGGAGTATTGTGAGGGTGAGAATTATTATTATTATTATTATATCGACTTAGCCAAAAGGCATTCGCACTCCCTCTACGGGGAACATTCACTCAGATCCCGGGCATCCCGGATACCAAAAGGATCTGGCTCGGACGAGACCCTTGCCATGTTATCGGGCCCTAGGTGACATTGATGTTCTTGGACGATCCTGCATTCCCCATGAATTTCCTGACGGTTCGGGCTGTCGCAAGTAGTACCGCTTTCTGCATGGACCTGTAAAGACTATCAGTTAGATTCAGCTCCTTGATGTTTCTCAGCAAACTTTTTGGTATAACACCAGTTGTTGACATGATGATTGGAATCGTCTGGACGTTCTCCATTTCCCATTGCCTTCTAATTCGTTCTTCTAAGTCTCTGTACTTCGCGATCTTCTCGACTTGCTTCACACGCAGGTTGTTGTTGTTCGGGATGGCCACATCAATCAGAGTTGTCTTCCTAGAAATTTTATCAACTATTATAAGGTCCGGTCTGTTATGGGCAACTCGTTGATCAGTCAGAACTGTACGATCCCAGTACATCTTGTAGTTGCTGTTCTCAAGAACAGGCTCAGGTGTGTAGTTGTAATATGGGACCCTTTCTGTCTGCACAAGCAGCAGCTTTTCCGCCAGTTCCCGGTGCAAGATCTTGGCAACCGAATCGTGTCGTTCCTTATATTCCGTTGATGCGAACATCTGACATCCTCCTGTTATGTGCTGGATTGTTTCTGAAGTTGGGCACCCGTATCTGCATCTGTCATCCACTACCGATGCATCTCCTACAATGAATTTTAGGTAGTTGCGAGTTGGTATAACCTGATCTTGTATGGCCAGTAGGAAGCCTTCCGTCTCGGGGAACATTCGTCCCGAGGTCAGCCAATAGTTCGACGCTAACTTGTCGACATGTTCCTGGTTAACCTCATTAGGATGTCTCCCGTGCAGCGGCTTCCCCAACCACCTCTGTAGTTTATCGTTGTCGGTTCGGTGGTGATTTTGACGCTCGTGTTCCGTCAGACGTAGCGGTGTTGAGACGTCTGCTCCGCATATAGCCCTATGTAGTGTGGAGCTGTTGGCCTGCCTGTAGAAATAATTACGCAGATTTAATATTTGTTGGTCCAATTGCTTGCTGAGATCTGCCAATCCTCTTCCTCCTAGTTGACGTGGCAGAGTTGTTCTTTCTACGGCGCTACGGGGATGATGTTTATGAGCTTTTGTCAGTAGTGTCCTAACTTTTCGTTGCAGGTTGTTGATGTCCGTGTTGGTCCAATTCACTATTCCGAACGAATAGCTGAGTACAGAGCACGCATACGTGTTCAGGGCCTTAAACAAATTCCTGCTGTTAAGATCAGTTCGCACTACTTGTCTTACTCTCTTGATGAATTCATTCGTTAAATCAGTCTTCATTGTTCGATGGTCTATCCTTTGAGCTTGTTTCATCCCGAGATACTTGTATGTATCTCCCTTGCTCATTGCTTCGATCTCCTGGCCGTCCTGCATCTCGTGTGCGCTTTGTTCGAGCTTTCCCCGGATGATATTAAGGGTGCGGCACTTGTCCAGTCCAAACAGCATTCCGATGTCCCTGGAGAACTCCTCTACAATTTTAAGCATTTGCGTTAGTTGGTTTTTGGTTGCGGCGATCAGTTTTAAATCATCCATATATAATAGGTGATTCAACTTGATCGCTTCTGCGTTGTTGCTTTTGATAGCGAAGCCATATTTTGTAGAGTTCAACCGATGTGATAGAGGGTTCATCGCCATGCAGAACCACAGTGGACTGAGTGAATCTCCTTGGAAAATCCCTCTTCGGATGTTGATTGTGTCGGTCTCGATGTTACTGTCTGCGGTTCTGAGTTGTATCTTAGTGCGCCAGGTTGTCATAACGTGTTCTAAAAAGGAAACTGTATGATGATCTATTTTATACAGCTTTAAGATACCTGTGAGCCAGTCGTGAGGTACGGAATCAAATGCTTTTTTGTAGTCCACATAAGCCATGTGGAGGTTTCGTTGCTTGGAATGAGCCTGGTTGCAGATGACAGAGTCTATGATGAGTTGCTCTTTGCATCCCATTGCGCCCTTCGAGCAGCCCTTCTGCTGCATTGCAATGATGTTGTTCCGCTCGCAGTGAGCATATATTCGCTGCGTAAGGCAAGATGTGATTATCTTGTAAAGCGTAGGCAAGCAAGTTATTGGGCGGTACTTGGCAGGGTTATCCGTATTCCGCTGGTCTTTTGGTAACAGGTAAGTTGCACCCTGTGTAAGAAACAATGGCATTTTCAGAGGATCGAGCAAGACTTCATTAATTAAGGTAGTTATTTGTTCATGCGTGCACCACAACTTCTTAATCCAATAATTTTGGAGATGATCTGGACCTGGTGCCTTCCAGTTGTGGGAATTCTTGATGACATCGGAGACCTCAGCGGTTGTGAATTGCTCGTGTTGCATCTGGCTATAGTTCCGGCCCATCTCGCGTTCTTCGCTGATCCAGCTTGCACTGACATTGTATGGACCTGGTGTGGCAAGTTGATTTCTCCAGAAACCGTCGACCTGTTCTCTGCTAGGGTAACTCGCATTTGTGGCATCGGCGCTAGAATTAAAAGCACGGTAGAAACCCTTTTCTGATCGTTCAAAGAGTTTATTGTCTCGTTTCCTGTTGTTACTAGCCTTGTATCTCCTCAGACGCCCTGCGAAAACAGAAAGTTTTTGTTTTAATGTGTCAAGACATTGTTGAGCAGTGATGTTCGCGGGGTCATGCCGAGAATGCATTTGGGTGCGGCTCATTACTGCCTGCACCGCCCTCTGGATCCTTCTAGTTCTAACTCCTCTGATATATTCCGTCACTTGTCCTATGTCTTTACGGAGACTCTCGATCTTCCGATTTAGTCGCATTTCCCATTGAGCCATTCGTGGTTCTGGTCTTGCACGATTCAACTCTTGGGCCGTTCGGATCTTGGCACCCATTACAGTGATGACTGCCGTTGCGGCACAGTAGATTAACATGTGCATACGTTCTAATGTTGGTGTCACTGAAACATAGCTTGGTAAAATTCTTGTGTTCATAAGATCGAGCACGATCGCAAGTTTCCTGGAAGAATTTAATCTTGGTAGCGGTGGCCTGCTAAGTGGGTCTGTGCCTTCGTATCGCAATACTGCCTGTCTCATATGTGTGTCCAAGCCTTCAAAATGTTCTTCGTTAACCCGTTCCAGACTCTCGGTTGTTGGTTCTACCGTTTCGGCTTCTAGTTGTTGTCCAGGCTCTTGAAGTTCCCCATTGTTGTTGTTGTCATCTATGTCTATGTGTTCGCCGTGGATCTCTAGCTCAACTTCCCGTTTGATAGCGTTAAGTCGCGTTTCTGGAATTCGGTTATTTCTTAGAATAGTTCGATACTGATCTGACACTCTTTGTTCAGACACTTGCATGTGTGGAAACTCCCTGCAGAACTCGGCATGCAGTTGTTGTCGGTAGCCGATAATCTCTTGTCCTAAGTTTGTCACCCTGTAGAAAATACGCATAATCGATTCATTCATGGACACAGTCCATTTCATGCGTCGTCGTTGTAATCCCGCCTCTGTGAACGCTGGCTGAAGTTCCCGCGCAGCACCTTCGGTGGGTGGAACCCTAGTTCTCGTTTGGCTCCCATGTTGTAGATGTTCGTGTTGTTATTATTATTATTATTATTATTATTATTATTATTATTTCCCTCTATGCATATTCCTATGAATTTTCATTCCCTCTAAAATCTTTTCGGCATACGATAAATTGTGTTCTACGCGGAATATGCGTGATCCGTAACCCAAATACGCAAACGAAGAAAAGTTTTTTGGTGCAATGACACAAAATACGCACTGAAAATTAAAGCGCTCCAGAAATACATTAGAATTATAGCTGTTCTGAAAATTGTATTTTAAAATTTTTTCAGGTGTTTCCATTTATGGAGATTTGCTTAAATTAATTCTACTGATTAATTTCATTAAAACGCGATATTCGTTTTATACCTAACCCAAATGAAAATTATTAATTTTTGATGTAGTGTGTGTATATTAGCGTTGCAGAAACGTATTGCATCCGCCGCATGTCCCCTCACCTTCATCCCTGTGTGTCTATATGCTCAAGATGGCATTTACATACTGTTTCAAGATCAGGTTTTAATCTACCTTCTTGCTAACACGATAGTTTCAACAAAGGAAAGTTTATCTTCCAATTTCACTTAAGGATGCTTTTTGCTTCTTTTTAAAAGCGAGCATAGTCTCACTTGATATAAGTTTATAAAGGACTACAAGAACGCTGTAAAGCCAACCATTAAAACAATAATGCTTATTTGAGCCCTAATAAAACTGCCTTTCATTTAGCACCCTCTTAAGATCAAGTGGTTTCATAAAGCTCTTATTACCAGCCAACAATAAAGCATGACATGAGCACTTCAAGATAAAAAAGCTCTATCATATAGTTCTAGACGGCTGCTATAAAACTTTGTCATAAAACCAATTCATATCAAGTAAAGTTTGCAGAGCCTTTTTAAAGCTCTTTGGCTTTTATAAGTAGCCATAAAGCTTTTATAAATCTTGCTAGAGGCCAATTGGAATTTAAAATATTACTTTGGGGAGCATTTTATAAAATCAAAATAGATTACATACAGTGAAAATAATACAGAAACCAGAATGCAGGGCAAGGACTGCATCGTGAAGGGCAAAAGCCTACTTAAGTTTCTCATGGCTTGATTTTAAAGCTTTTCTGGCCTAGCTTTCCGGAATACAAGAAGGAAATAGAAGTCGTCGAGAGCATTGTATACAATCAAGTTAGGTTAGGTACAGTAAAAGCAATAACCCATCGCCATTGCGCAATTACCTGTTCGCCGCGTGAATACTCAAAACCTAAGTAAAAGCCCAAACTTCCACAAAGTTAAAGAAATTCTCGGAAAAGCAAACAAAACAAAATTGACCCATTTTCTTTTGCGGATACGTCGATCGATTTCTAGAGACTGTACTTTTACTTGATCGGCGCGGCAAGCCAAATTCGAGTCCCTCCCCGACGTGTACCATATCGAAAAATGGCTCAAACCAAACGGCGGAACGGCTTTTCCGCTTCTGACGCGCTTCTATGGCGATGTGGCACTTATTTTTTGCGGCCCCGGGTGAAATTTGGACTTTAAATATCGAAAACTGCGCCCGCTAGCCGTGACCAAACAAAAGCGTTATACACACATACTACATTTTTGAGAAGCGAGCGCGACTATAAACACCTAGAAGGTTTCTAACAAGGAGGCGTGTGGACACTCTTACTTAACAGGGTCGCATTAAGGACCACACCGGCTGACTTTGCATAAATATAAATGCACATGGTAGCCCAGAAAAGAAGGTAAACCCATTAATCCTAGATTCTTGACGTCACTTACCTATATACAAAAATTCTTCCCTTAAAAGATACAGGGGGTTGTAGAGTCGAATGTCAAAAATCGATTTTTGTTTACTTAGTTGGCAATTTTAGAGATAACAAGTTGAGATTTGGTAAATAGTTATTACCATTTATGTACGTTCATACAGCTATATTTTTATAACTAATAATAAAATTTTAATACTTTTTCCATAATACATATATCCGAGCATCTGTTAATTGTTTCTGTCAAAAATATACCTTCATATCTAACTCGATTTTCATTTAAAAATACCATGGCACATTTTTCATATTTTTACAAATAATACGCATATAACTTTTTAATGAAACAAGATATCAAAAATATATATTTACAAAAGTTTATCAGAAAAACGTGCTCTTTCCAAATATAAAGAGAAATAGGTATGGTTCTGGCAAACATATATTTGATGAAGTCATAACCTATATTTCACAAATTCCTAAAAACTATATTTTTGGCCCAAAGCAAGTTGAGTAGTCCTACAAGAAACCCAGAAGTCAAATTTTTACTGGCTGTTTTTGTTTGAATATAATATCCCTGGGGCGGCGTCGACTTCAATTTGACTACTTGGTTCTCATTGTTCAAATCGCAAGGAGACATGGATATTTTTTCCTCCCCAACTTTTGTCTAAGGAGCCCTCACTTTCGGTATCTTGTACATTTGTTTTAAATCCTTTTTTTTTTCGAGATAAACATGGTTTTTAGAATAAGATACCTAATTTTCAGATGTGTGATGTCATGAAGGTAATTCTAAAGGAAACTAAAATAGGAAAACGACTATGGAAAGTAATAACACGACCTAACACAAGAAAAAAGTTTTGAGTGTTAAATGTCAAGTTTCGTATATTTATTAAGAACGATTTTGAGACCCATATTTATAATAACTTTTTTCTAGTCTTGGGTTGTGTTATTACTTTCCATAGTCGTTTTTCCTATATTCATTCCCTTTAGAATTACACCAATGACATTGCCTATCTGAAAGCAAATATTTTTACTCCAATTAATTGATCTCGAAAACAATGGCTTTTGAGACAAATTTACGAGATACAAACAATGAGGGAAATTAAATTCTACGCCATAGAAATGTTTCACAGACTCCATAGACGCACGTCAAAAAAAGCTGGGGGTGATAAAAATCATGTCTTCCGCGATTTCATTTTTTGTTTTTTTTTGACACAAATTGTACCAAATCTTAACTCGATATCTCCAATATTTACAAAAATATAAAAAAAATTATTTTTGAGATTGAACTAAAAGAGAAGCAGTTTTGAATTTAGGTACGAGTGGTGGTGTGATTTACTAATTATCCTACTCTCGCTGGGATTACTGCGATTTTCTCGGGGTTTCCATAGTACTTGAGCGAATGCTATCCTATTTGTTTCGGGAAAAGTCAGCCTTAGCTGCAAATGGCAGCGAAGACAAAATAATAGTAATTGTTGCTATTATTATTACAAAATTATCAGGGTGGATACTTCTCAAACACACTACATTATCAAAGTCTAGAGAATACTAAATACTATTCTCTAGACTTTGACATTATAACTGAATGGCTCGAACTATTTTTAGACTGCATGTTTTTCTGAGTTCGATCGACCTTGGTTCGCACCGCGATCGAGGCAAATGCATGCACATAATGTCTTTATAGAAAAACACCGCTGATGGCCAAGAGCGCTGGACAAATTGTGGATTCACGGTATTGCTCCTTAATAGCTTTATCAGTGTGATTTACTAATTATACTACACTCACTGAGACTACTACGGCTTTCTAGGGTTTTCCGTTATACTTGAGCGAATGCTATCCTAGTTCTATCGGGACCAGCCGATCCTAGCCGCAAATGGCAACTAAGACAAGAAAATAATAGTATTTGCCCCCCTCCTCCGCACAAACATTCTGGGGTACTCCTAGTTTGGAGTATTGTGAGGGTGAGAATTAATATTATTATATTATTATTATTTAATTTCCCCGTTCCCGTTACAAAATATTTAAATTAAATAACCTAACCAAAACGAGGAAGAATATTGAGTTCTGTTTGCACAATCGCCCTTCCATATTCACATCAATCGTGACATTTCCACGGGCGTCTTATGAAAAATAAGATGCCCGATGTGCTTCTTGAGAAACAGTGGTGTCAATGCTGTCAAAATTAATTCTAAACTTTATTTCACCCAAATTATGAACGAAGTTTTTCAAACTGCGCTGGAAATCAAAATATCGAAGAAAGTAAAATAACCATTAGGTAAAATATTACTTCAAGAATAAAATATTACTTCAATTACTGTTACTATTACTAAAATATTACTTCAAGACTACACAATCCTTTGTTCTCTTTCTGCATACTAGGTAAAAGAAGTAACTTTAACTAGGTGGACCTGGTATTTTTTTTATTTTTGAGATAATGAGATATAACGATTCACGTTGTTACCTATAGGCGATTGCGATTGGTAAGCTTTAAGGTATAAATCCGCCATTTTTGTTGCCAGGCTGGCTGACTGACATGCGTTATGGTGGGGTCATTGTTTGGCACATATGCTATCTAGTTACGTTTTGGTAGGTAAAAACGTTTTTTTTTAGAAACGAAAAACTAGAAACTAGAATTTAAAAAATATACTAATTCTAAATATTAGCCCTTGCAATTTGGTTGCTTCTAGTATTTTATTGGGGATTTCATGGGTACCGTATTGTTTTTATAATCACATAAATGGCCCGACGTCCTTACTCACAGGTACTCAGATTAGGTGCTAAATTTTGGATACCCTCTCTTCATCTCGGCGGATTTTAGACAAATGTTAATATAAGATTACGTAGATTACGGTTGGATAGATTTCTTTGAGATGCCATGTATAATTTCTCACCGGAGCAATGTGGGAATTTACGTTTTCTGTATCAGACGCATAGGGGCAGGTTGATAGATGGTAGACCCTCGCGTTTAAAATGGGGAAGCCGCCCCAGCCTACCCGAAAACAGTTTGCTGGTGCAGATTTACAGATTCTCAGGTATCAGGAAACGCTTTTATAGAAGTCTATAACTCAAGACCTTTTATTTTACATTAGCCCGTTTATTTTACGTTAGCAAAATAATAAAATATCAATTAATTTGTAAAAGTTACTTCATTGGAGGGTTGCGTATTTATACAGGGATGATCTTAACTATAGGTAAAAATTATAAAAAAATTAATAGTTGAAATTTTACTTTCGGAAAATGAGGCCAGCATTGTTAGTCAATAATTTGAACCACATTTTTATTTGCCAGAAATTTTAATCAAGTAGGCCTTTTCTGTAAAAGGTATCGAGAAATTTAATTAGGAAAAGTTTTTCATATAAGTATAAAATTCTTCCCCCGTGTCAAATTTGAAAATAATAATTGGCCTTCTATGATTTTTGTGACGAAAACATTTATTTAGGATGCCATTTTTAACAAAAATGATAATGTAGGTACTTATGTCATCGGAAAGAATGTAGAATTCAAATATTGAATCAGAATTGGGAAAAGGAACTAGTCTGCTTACACTAAAGTGAATATTTATCACTAGAGAACTCCTACCTGAGAATGTCGAATTTATATATAAAAAACTGCGGGAAAACTGGCGTGCAACTTTCTTGTTTCAGCTTGTGGATATAATGAAATATAGCCTGTAGGCAGGTTTTTTGTGCTAATACCTACCCCAATACCAATACATCAATATGGATTTAAATCACATATTAATAAATTAATAAACTCGATCAAAATAGTGGGGACTACCTCTGGACTGCCATCTAAAATGGAATATTCAATCAAATATATACAAATAATTATACGCTGGCACTCATGTTTCGTCCCTATTTTCAACCTTTATAATCTTAGTCACATGCACTTTTTTCTCACAATCAGAGACATGTCTTTAATTGATCCTTAAAGTTTAAGTTTAAAATATAGTACACGTCATGTACTTACAAATTCGATTTTTGTTTAATAAAAAGGCACCGAAAAAACAAGGGAACAATATTGATGATGACGTAATCATGCTATCGAGTGCTAATATACCAATGAATTTTGCTCATAATGAAAAAATAATTTGATTTTTTTATAGAATTTGTTTGATACTTTTGCCATATGCTGAACTTACATTATGACTATTAAAATTTTTCTTATTAATTGGTATTTCTACCTGTTTTTAATGACTTAAGAAGTTATTCATATTGACCATATTTGTAAACAAAGACAGCTTCAAACTAACTAAATTATTGAGTCCGAATTATAATCAAATGTAGGTATAAAATGAACGGCACCTATACTATTTTTTATGCGATTTTCATTTCCACAATCATGCTTCCTATTCGCCCATGAAGTTAAAATACTTAAAAATCTTGTATCATTAATCTATTTTTTTTGTGGCGATAGAAGTCTATAACCCCGCATTGACTTTGCTATATTGGACGTTTCAGGAAGACGAGATTTTCCGTCAATGCAAATGTATAGCCTTTTTAGATAACTCGTTCAATATATTAGGGTTGAAAGTGCATTCCCATTGTTACTGAACCCCACCTCATCTTTCATAGAGTCACTTATTCACGTAAGAAATTCATAGAGTTCACATTCGAAGAAGTGGCTTTTCTGAGTTGATTATTCGACTTTAGCCTTACACCTTTCAATGTTTGAGCCAATAAGTACGGTTTTAGAAACGCGAAATTTTTACCTTATAAATTGCTCGTTATAAAAAGTTCTACTTTATAATATTTATAATATTTCAGATCAAAGTTCCCTCCTTCACCAACGTAAATAACTATTTATTATCATATTAAAAGTGTCATATCAATCGGTTGAAATACTCCGTCCAATCGGGATAAAAATATACAGAGTGACTCACTTTTTAAAGTAATAAACTACATTACTACTAATAGAAATGCGCTTTATTTCCCCTTGAGGTGCTTTCAAATGCTGACTGTCAATGTCAGCTGTTTAATGTTACTATTAACAAAGTGCTTAAAGAGCTTTCAGATTTTATGGCTATACCTACATTAAACTCGACTATTGATCACAGTCAACAGTATAAAAGACCCTTAAGCAATCGATTAGATTGTCATAATTTTAATGAAATTTTGGTCATAATTTAGTCGCATGCAACACAGGGGTATAGAAGTGATCTGTAATATTGCTTTCTAATATTATTAGAACAATGGACGAATATAATGTTTGCTTAATCTTTATAAATATATTATCTACACTGTGCTTCAATTTTCAATACATGTTGTGTTTTCAATTCCACTCTTTGTTCATATATCATATGTATCAAACATCGAGAAATATACTCCTTGGAGTTTAAAATATTTAAATTTCCAATAAATCGTTGTTGTTTCCAGTTTCGCAGGGGGTGATTGAACTTAAAAATCACCTCCTTTAACTTTTTAATTTTTCAGGCTAGAAAAAACCTTTTTAACCAAGCTTTTAACGAATAAAATATTTAAATTTATATTGAATTTTTTTTTTCAAAAAGCTTGTTGCGCGAATGGTAAAGTAATACATACTTGAAAGTACTTGCTTATTACTGTCCAATGAAATTACTTGGTACCTACTTTTATGAACCTTTCGCGCGACAAGTTTTTTGAAAACAAATAATTTTACATAAATTGAAATATATATTTAAATAGAAAACTTATTTTATTCGTTTTATTACATAGCTTAAACAAAATCTTGTTTTAAAAAGGTCGCAAGTAGTAGGTACGAATTTCTGCATGGCCCTGTAATGATTTTCAGTTAGACCCAGATCTTCCTCAGCAAACTTTTTGGTATTACATCAGTGGTTGATAACGATGATTGGAACCGTCTTTTTATTCGTTTCTCCAAGTCTCTGTACTTCGCACGCAGGTTGTTGTTGTTTGGGATGGCCATATCAATCAGAGTTGTCTTGCTAGAAATTTTGTCAACTATTATAAGGTCTGGTCTACTATGTCAGAACAGTACGGTACGAGTAAATCTTGTAGTTGCGGTTTTCAAGAACAGGCTACGGTGTGGCTGTAATATGGGACTTTCGTTGACTGTACAAGTTTTTCCGACAATTCCTGGTGCAAGATCTTGGCAACCAAATCTTGCTGTTCCTTATATTCCGTTGACTTAATGTTCATTGGTCTATAATTGTTTGTTGAGGTCTACCAATCCTCTTCCTCCTAGTCGACGTGGCAAAGTTGTTCTTTCTCTATAACGCTGCGGGGCTGATGTTTATGAACTTACGTCAGTAGTGCCCTAACTTCTCTCTGATTCCCGTGTTGGTCCAATTCACTATTCCGAACAAATAGCTGAGTAGGTACAGCGTACGCATACGTGGTCAGGCCCTTAAACAAATCCCTGCTGTTAAGATCAATTTGCCCCACTTGTATTACTTACTCCTTTGGTGAATTCATTCGCTAGATCATTCTTCATTGTTCGACGGGCTATAGTTTGAGCCTGCTTTACCCCAAGATACCTATATAATAATAACAATAATAAATGCCTTTATTTAATAATTCAAGATGAAATTCCTGAAACAAAATTCACCAAATTGGTGGCGAGATCTAGCTTAACGCTACTCTTATACCTAACCACCAAGTGTAACCTAACTTAACCTAACTTAAAGCTATTTCTACCAACACATTCACACCCTTATTAAATATAAAATCTACTACTACTAGAACAGGGATTGAAATCAATCATTTATTCTATAACTAGAACCTGAAATTATTGCCTAACATGGTACAATATTTGTTATAGGATTATACTCATAAAACTACACTCCGACAATCCACTCAATCCTCATGGCAACAGAGAACGAATATAGCATTTCAGCTTCTGTTTGAAAGTAATAAAACTTGCAGAATCTTTAACTGAAATCGGGAGGCAGTTGTAGCACTTCACCGCGTTGTAGGTAAAAGACCTCTGAAAAACTGCTGTTCTGTGTCTAGGAACACAGTACAAATTATTGAAACGTGTAGGTCGGGCATGCACATTGCTCCCCCTAACCAGTTTACCGTACAAACATACGGGTCTATCTGAAGCATTAATTTTAAAAACAAGCGAACACATATGCAGGTAATATCTACTCTCAAGTTTGAGCCACTTTGATTTGACATAGAGAGGGGAAACATGATCAAATTTACGTGCCCCGTAACAAAACTTGAGACAGGCATTTTGGAGGATTTGAAGTGTATCCTTATCCCGCTGTAGTAAGGCCGGCCGGTCACAATAACCTAACAACGACAAAATGAGAGATTCACATAATCTTACTTTAACGTTCGTGCCCAGGATGTCTTTAAACATATATAAGGTTCTCAATTTAGAGTAGCTTTTCTTTAAAATATAAGATACATGGCTCTGAAAACGCATATCACTATCGAAGAAAACTCCAAGGTTTTTACAGGACGCAGAAAATCTAAGAACCACATCATTGATAACAACGTCATAATTCCCGGAATTCACAATCAATTCCCTATCCCTGCCAAAGACCATTAACTGGGTTTTAGACCCATTCAACAATAGCCCGTGTGCCTGAGAAATTTGATAGATTCTATCTAGGTCTTCATTGACACAAATAGTAGCATTTCCTAATTCAGCTGTATTAAAGCTATAACACAGTTGAAAATCATCAGCATACTGATGGGCCTTAACGTGATTCAAATGTTCCTGAAAATCAGCAGTATATACAGCGTGTCCATTTACTATTTCCTTCTTCGATTGTGGCTATACATTTAAGGATAAAAAAATCGGTTCGGGGGATCCAAATAAGGGAAGATAGAGCACATTTTAAAATTAGTTTGGTATATACAGGGTGTTCCTAAAAAGTGTGGCGACAAAAAAATAATGTTTTTTAAATGGAACGATCCGATTTTTTTATCGCAAATGAAGCCTATCAAGGTATAGTATACATCCCTAAATTATTTCCGCTTCTATCTGCGGCGTTTCCAAGTTATAATTTTTTTAAGGTATTTTTTGCTAAATACCAACCCTTCATTAATATTGCTATATTTTCCTTGCAGCTTGATTTTTGCTCTAGAAACTTTGGTTGTGGATTTACACTTAACCATTTTATTAATGACTAAGAACAAAGTTGAAAATTTTTGTACAGGATGTTTCACTTTTTTCCGCCAAAACTCCGACATTTTCAAACTTAACTTACTATTTTTTTTTCAAATGGAACACCCTATATCTAACATTTCTATTGTATAGAGCATTCATTCAGCTTTAATTTGATACCTAATACAGTGCCTCTATCTAGCAGTTTGTTCTAAAATCCAGTATAAACAGAAAATTTGCAACTTTTTTACTTAATACAATCATGCAAATTACTCGAGAATCAAACTTGTACTTATTTAAAAAGCTGCATATCAAAAAAGCGTTAGTACCAGTTACAATCTGTAGTTTACCATATTTTTGTATACCTACTACAGCTGCAATAGAATATTAAATTATAAAAAGTTAAAAGGTTTAGGAGAACTCATAGGTGGCCATGGTTTTGTTTCTAGTTTGACATTTGGTAAATATTTCATTTGCTGCTTGTATTCTGTGTTCGTTGTTTAATTTCAAACAGCAAAAAGTTGTCACAAAATGAATTATTGTAAACAATAAGACTTGATAAGTATGATTCACGTAATTGGTGAATGTTTTGGAAATTGTTTTTTGGCATCTCGAGTTTATGCCCAAAAATTCCCAGATAGAAGGCATCCTGATACCAGAAGGCGGCAGAACTTAAAGGAGCGATTCGATCGCACAGGAAATGTTACCTATAAAGAGGAAACTAAAACAAAACCAGTTTTAAATGAAGAAAATCAGATAGCTATAACATTGGCTGTTGTGGAACACCCTGAAATAAGTGTAAGACAACTGAGTTGGGATTTAGAAATAAAAAAGTCCTCAGTAGGACTCGAGATGCCAAAAAACAATTTTCAAAACATTCACCAATTACGTAAATCATACTTATCAAGTCTTGTTTACAATAATTCTCATTTTGTGACAACTTTTGCTGTTTGAAATTAAACAACGAACACAGAATACAAGCAGCAAATGAAATATTTACCAAATGTCAAACTAGAAACAAAACCATGGCCACCTACGAGTTCTCCTAAAACTTGTAACTTTTTATAATTTAATATTCTATTGCAGCTGTAGTAGGTATACAAAAATATGGTAAACTACAGATTGTAACTGGTACTAACGCTTTTTTGATATGCAGCTTTTTAAATAAGTACAAGTTTGATTCTCCAGTAATTTGCATGATTGTAATAAGTAAAAAAGTTTCAAATTTTCTGTTTATACTGGATTTTAGAAAAAACTGCTAGAGATAGAGGTACTGTATTAGGTATCAAATTAAAGCTGAATGAATGCTCTATGCAATAGAAATGTTAGATATAGGGTGTTCCATTTGAAAAAAAATAGTAAATTAAGTTTGAAAATGTCGGAGTTTTGGCGCAAAAAAGTGAAACATCCTGTACAAAAATTTTCAACTTTGTTCTTAGTCATTAATAAAATGGTTTAGTGTGAATCCAGAACCAAAGTCTCAAGAGAAAAAATCAAGCCGCAAGAAAAATATAGCAATATTAATGAAGAGTAGGTATTTAGCAAAAAATACTTCAAAAAAATTATAACTTGGCAACGCCGCAGATGGAAGCGGAAATAATTTAGGGATGTATACTATACTTTGATAGGCTTCATTTGCGATAAAAAAATCGGGTCGTTCCATTTAAACAAATATATTTTTTTGTCGCCACACTTTTTTGGAACACCCTGTATATACCATACTAGTTTTAAAATGTGCTCCATCTTCCCTTATTTGGATCCCCCGAACCGATTCTTTTTATCCTGAAAAGTATAGCCACAATCTAAGAAGGGAATAGTAAATGGACACGCTGTATATATGTCTCCCGTGTCCATTGCTTCGATTTCCTGGCCATCCTACACCTCGCGTGGGCCTTGTTCGAGTTTTTCCCTGACGATGTTAAGGGTGCGTTACTTGTCCAGTCCAAACTGCGTTCCGATTTCCCTGGAGAACTCCTCTACAATTTTAACCTTTTTCGTAGTTGGTTTTTGGTTTTTGGCCACCAGTTTTTAAATCATCCATATACAATAGATGATTTAACTTGATCGCTTTTGCGTTGTTATTCCTCATACAAAAATTTGCGCGGTGCCTTTTAATAATGACTCTGATGGTCTATGTGTAGCTTTGTCTATGATAATATGCACATAATATTAAATTAGTTGTTTCATCTGGTTTAGCAAACAAAGCATCAGTAGGTAAGAGTGACATGAATATACCTATCTTATTTTAAAAAATTTCTACTAGGTATACCATTTTATTTAGTGCACCGTATTCAAAAACAAACGTAGGTGACTTTGTGTTGTGTCTTGGGATGTCGTAACTGAAGCTGTAAATGAGGTGTTAGCTTTTCAAATAGTATGGTAAAATATGCAAAATCTGTCGAAATACCTTACGCAAATTTGTTGGAGTTTATAGGCAACCAAAACACGAGGGAAAATGTGGCACGGGTCCCAAATGCCAAATTTCAAATAGTGTTTTTCTACTCCCACGTGCAGTAACCACGCGTAGCTTGGAACAAATTAATTACAATTTCTATAAGCAAGGGAAAAAACGCTCGGACACTCCAACCTTAATTTTGTAATGAGCAAATTTTGACACAGAAAGCGTCGTGTGACGTCATCGGTGTCGCAGATAATGACGTCATCGTATTTTTTTTTTAATTATAAGCCCCACTTTTGAATGAAAGAACTAATTTTTCTATATACAGAACAATGATTTTTGGTACAGGTTACATAACTTTTTTTTAAGAAAGAAAATGCGTTTATTTTTACAATTTATTTACTTTATTATGTATTTGTCCATTTTTTTCAATTCTAACAAGAACAGTTAAAGACAATACGCTAAAATATGGTTGCAATTGAGAAAAAGTAATCAAAGTAGCCTACCATTTACCATTTACTGACAAATATACATAAGAATGTAAATAAATTGTAAAAAATAAACCAGATATTTTTTCTCAAAAAATGGTATGTGACTATACCAAAAAATATCGTTCTGTATGTATAATAAAATAAGAAATAAAAAAAATCATTTAGGTACTTAAGCCATGTACTAACACGAATAAAATAAGTCTAGGTTTTCGTTAAGATAATTCAATGCCAAATTGGGAAAAATTTTTGTAAATCGAAAAGCTTGTCGCGCGAATTGTAAAGAAAATGCATACCTACTTTGGCAAGTAGGTAGGTACTTGCTTGTCAACCAATCACTGTCCAATAAAATTATTTGGTACCTACTTTTCTTATGAACATTTCGCGCGACAAACTTTTGATTTACAAAAACTTGTCGCAATTTGGCATTGAATTATCTCAACGAAAACCTAAACTTATTTTATTCGTTTTAGTGCATGGCTTAAATAAACGCTTGGTTTTAAAAAGATTTATTTGTTATATTTTATTTTGTGCTTTTTAGTAGGTACATATTTGATTCCCATGTCAGGAGGGTGGTAAAGAAAGTTACTCTGCCATCTTGAGGCATCCGTCATATTGATTTATGCTTACCTTATCATTTTGCACATGTCAAACCCTTTTATTTAATACCCCTATCAGATAGGTTGTCAGGTTGTGCAGAAATATGTAATCTGCCACCTTGGGGCGGCCGCCACATTGGTGTGTTTTCTGTATTTTTGGGGCCAAAGTATTCAAATTTGGTATATCTTATTCGGACGATGTAGTTACCTACATTTAATAGAAATGATGCGGAAGTGGCGATTCCATTATTGGAAGCGGATTTTGTTTTCTTTGTTCAAAACTCAATGATTTGTTACTTTTATGTATTCAAGAGAAGTTTATTAAAATGTGCTAAAATTGTAATAAAAAGTTATTCATATTAAGTATGTACGCATTCAGTCTCAGCTTTATATATTTACTTTTTTGTCAATTTTTGGGTCAAGTATGAAAATTTTCTCCTTATAGAAAGTGTCAAACATCGCCCATGTCATCATGACATATTTCTTGGCCTCATATTTTGAGATAAGAGAGAACAAAATTTCAAAATGACGTCACAATAGGCACCTAAATGACATCCTGAAAACTTGAAAAGTTTTGCACGTCGACTTTGGATTTCACAAGGGCCGGCCTATACATAACTGTAGACGTACCATTTCCGGCCACTACACCAATTGCGGCCACTTTCAGTTTCAGTTTAAATCCTAAATAGCAAGATATGCTATTAAACAAAGTTAAATTCAATTTTCCCGCCTAAAATTCAAATATTTCTAAACAAGTGTAAAAAATCTCCACCGGATGGCGCTCTTTAATTACAAATGGCGCTATAAAAGTTGTGTGTGCTGTTTTCTTCGTATTCTTAATGAATTTGTAACAAGCAACAAGGGTAAATGCATATGCAAGTAACCAATGATCTGTATACAGATCATTGCAAGTAACTTATTGAAGTTTATAGACTTTGCTTACATTATGGTTGATTTGGTTTGTAGTGTTTTCAAAGTATCTGTTGCTAGCTTAAAATTGTGCCTAGCATGAACCATTTATTTTAAATTCGCTATGTCCGGAACTGGTGTGTAGAATACCACAATTGTACTAGATGCGGCCAACAGGGTGGCCGCAAATGGTTCATGTAAATTTCAGTTTTGGACACCTTGGAAGACAGAAATTATTGTTGCTTAAAACGTGTTCTTTCCTTTTGGTATTACTTGCATAACTATATGCGAAGCCAAAATAAAAATTAAAAAAAAATCCAGTAAGACCCGCCCATCTAAATTACACCTAAGGGTAATTTCAGTAGTACCTAATTCCAATATCCCATACAAATCGTAAAGACTATAATAGAGAAACCGAATTTTTATTATTCCCTTTATACAGGGTGTTCCTTAATAACCTGCTAATACTTAAGGGGGTTATTCTTGGGCCCATTTTAAGAAAAAAACTTCATATGAACGTATGTCGTAAACGTCCTAACTTTTGAGATACAGGGCGTTAAAGTGCATTTTTTTTAATTGAATTTTGGCTACATCTCCCGAAATAATCAAGCTGCTGAACTGAAATTTGGCACTGCTACGTTTTTGGGGATGGAGAATAAGCTGAAAATGTGAAATTTCACCGTATCTCACTGAGGGCGCCACTTGCGCTGTTTTTTGATCACGCTTTTACGCGTAACTTTTTTGAGGTTATCTTTTTGGTCCTGCAGGTCCATCATTTTAGTGCATCTTTTCATTCTGCAATAAAAAGGTACTCTTGTTTCATAACGATTAAATCAACCGTTTGCTTTGAAATTGCCAAAACGTTCTCCAAAACACCTGTTGACTTCAATATACGAAACATAAAATTTTTACCTACCACCTTCAAGTGTTACAGATCAACTGTACCATTTAAACTGAGAAAAAAATCCCTATGAACAACGTACCAAAAATTATTCACTTTCAAAATGGAAAGGATTGAATTTGACAAAATTTGGACACTCTATTTCAAGAAAATCAATGATGTTTTGACCAATGCCCATTTGGCATTTTTTTCATCATTTTGAATGTACAGTTGATCTGTAACATTTGAAAGCAGTAGGTGATAATTTTATGTTTCGAATATTGGAATCAACAGGTGTTTTGGGGCACGTTTTGGTAATTTCAACGCAAACGGTTGATTTAATCGTTATGAAACAAGAATACCTTTTTATTGCAGAATGAAAAGATGCACTAAAATAATGGACCTGCAGGACCAAAAAGATAACCTCAAAAAAGTTACGCGTAAAAGCGTGATCCAAAACCAGCGCAAGTGGCGCCCTCTGTGAGATACGGTGAAATTGACATTTTCAGCTTATTCTCCATCCCCAAGAACATAGCAGTGCCAAATTTCAGTTCAGCAACTTGATTATTTCGGGAGATGTAGCCAAAATTCAATTTAAAAAAATTAACTTTAACGCCCTGTATCTCAAAAGTTAGGACGTTTACGACTTCATATGAAGTTTTTTTCTTAAAATGGGCCCAAGAATAACCCCCTTAAGTATTAGCATGTTATTAAGGAACACCCTGTATAGCATTTTTTATTCGCTCAGTTTCTGCAAGATAATGAATTGAATTCCTTGCCACACAAAAAACATAATATGTTAAGTTTGCTTTATATTATACAGCGACATATCATGTGCCATTTCCAAATTCGCTATAGGTTGCACCCCATTCAACTACCCCATTCTTATATAATATCGAAATTGCTCTCTACTAACAATTATTATTATTACTACTAATTTTGTTCTGTTTGTACTGTATCACGAAAAATATAATAACAAACGTTTTCAACCCCCATTTCCACCCATTTCCATGGAGCGATTTCGCCCAATGACAAAATTATTTTTGCGGCCTGCATTCATATATTATTTACAATATTATTTTACTTTTATATTAAAAGTTATCGACTATAGAAGTGTTTTTATGTGTCCTCAAATGGGGCCGATTGTATGGCCACTAGTAGTACAGAAGTGCCCTCAAATGGGGTAGATTGTGTGGCCTCAACTGGTGCAAAGGGCTTTTTCTGTTTTAAATATATTTTAATGTAATTTCGTATTGTTGAAATCCAGTTTATGATATTTTTAACAGATATACAGTTATATGAGAACATTTTAGCACAGACTAACGAGTAATACAGACAATTCCTTAGCGACATGTGTCAAAAGGAGACTCGCTTTTTAGCGAAATATCTTCTAAAGACATGAATAATATGCATTTTATTCGATTTTACGTTAATCTACATAACAAAAAGATTGTATTAGAACAAAATTTATGCTTAAAATACTGTCTGTCTTTCTGTAAATTGAAATGGAGACTCGCTTATTTTTGACACATGTCCGTAAGGAGGCTTCTGTTGCAAAGCTATTTATTCTGTGATTTTAGGCTATAAACGAAAAATCTATAATTTTTTTATTCATTTAGTAAAGATTTTTTGTTCAAATTTGCTTAAAGTGGCCGGAACTGGTATACCTCTACCATATTTGTTTCAGAACGATCCTAGCGTCAATAACGATCATATTTTGGTTTTCCAGTTACATCAAATTCAGGTTTTTTCACTATAATTAAGAATGAAAAAATCCTAACAAATTTTGAAGGGCATGATACGCCAATTGATGCCTTTTGAAATGGGAAGTAATGCCAAGCAAACAATGGCAGAAATCCTCTAAACTCCGCAAACATTCAACATTATACTTTAGTCGTTGGACCGTATAGGCTATTATATATGACTAAAAGCCAGAACTGAGTAGGTATTGTTACTTCGAAATGTATACTTTAATATTTAAAGAAGTTCCGGTAAAGGTTGCTCCATTTAAATTTTAAAAGCTCATTTTTCATTTCTTTTGGCATTATACAGACGGAGAATCGACATTGAGCAATATGGATACAAAGCAAAACGGCAATAGTAGGGGAGACTGGGCCATGGCATAAATTTTTTAAAAGGCCCCTAAATAGGGCTAAAATAATTATTATTCATTTAAAGTCAAAATAACAGACTGATTAAGGATTATCTAACTGGTAAGTAGGTATACTTAGGTACGACACAATTGATTATTTGTCCAATACAGGAATATCTACTAATATATTGTATTATATTGTACAGGGTTATTCACATAACATTCTACCCCCTTACCTTTTAATTTTGGAAAAAAATGTAAATATGAAAATTGTATAAAATTTTCTTGCGATTTCAGTTGTGTATTCAGAAAAACAAATGAATCTCGCATTTTGGAGATATACACCAAACTTATGTTTTTTTTAATGGAACACCCTGTATGTTTCTCTATTTTAGAAATCTACCCATTTTTCTGGTTTCAACGATATATAAAATCAAAATTGCCATGGAAAATTCAAAACAGTGAATATTATACAGGGTGAGTCAAAGTTAAACCGCCATACTCAAAATTTGAGTAGTATTTTTAAAAATAAATGGGGTTCTTCATATAACATTTTGTCCAAAAACGCTTCGTTTTCGACATACAGGGTGTCAAAGTTTTCTTTTAAAAACAGAAAAAAAAATAGTATTTTCGGTTCTATTTATGATATCGAGTTGAAAATTGGTACTTTTATGTTTTCTGGGACGGCGATTATTAATTTTCGATCAACTTTCTTCTAGCCGCTAGAGGGCTTTGGCTACGTCGTTACTTTCAAACAAAAGTGTTTTAAACTTTTTTGTCGTTGAAAAATCTGCATTTTAGACAGCGGAATATTAAATTACATTCGATTCTGAACAAAAAATGTCTCTCGTAAAAATACGAAAACCTTAACCGTTTTCATGAAAAACGCAATTTTGTGTCGCGGTGCGCGTGAATTCGAAAAAATTAAAATTTCGTAGTAGGCTGAGAAATGGGATTTATTCATTTGGAATTCTTTATTTACAGTAGGTATTGTCCTAAATTAACAATTTTTGTGAAATTAGTAATAAAAAGAACTTTAACCAAGACAACTTTATTATAATTTTTTCGTTATGTTTTTGGCGATTTATTCTAATCCATCTGGCTTCGTTGTTTCTGATTTTAGATAAAAAGTGTAAATACAAAAGTTGGAGGGAATTGTGTCCCCAATGCGGTTGTCATGTCCTACTTTACGTGACAGCTGCCATTTTCGAGATATGACAAAAACTTGTGTTTCTTTAATGGAAACCATAGTTGGCCATGGTTTCTAAAAATCAGGCTTTTCAACGATATAATACTCGATATGGTTATTCGGAAAAATAACGGAAATGGTTTCCATTTAGAAAAACACAAGTTTGTGTTTGAGGACACAATTTTCTCAAAATTTGGTATTTACACTTTTTATCTCAAATTAGAAACAACGAAGCTAGATGGATTAGAATTGTCTAAATTTCGTTTTTTTTTTCTAAATACTTATGTACTAAGCCATGACTTTTCCAAAAATCCACCAGGCGAGTTATATTGGGCCCACAAAACTGCAATTCTTTCCAATTTAAGGCGCCTCGTGAATTTTTGTATAAAAAGTGTAAATACCAAAGTTGTGTCCCGCGACGCAGCTGCCATTTTCGAGATATGACACAAACTTTTGTTTTTTTTTTATGAAAACCATAGTCATTTCCGATATTTTTCTGAATAATTATATCGAGTATTATATCATTATATAAAAATTTCTGATTTTTTGAGCCACCGCCAACTATGGTTTCCATTTAAATAAACACAAGTTTGGAAGTTTGTGTCATATCTCGAAAATAACAGCTGTCACGGCAAGTAGGACATGATAACCGCCTTGGGGACACAAATCTAGCTAGACGGATTAGAATAAATCGCCATAATTTCGTTTTTTCAAAATATCTAGTAAGCCATGACTTTTTTAAAAAATCCACAAGGCGCCTTAAATCCTTCTATCTCCGCTAGTTTCCGAGATCCCCATACTGAACATCAAAAGAAACTCACCCTATATATGTTTATTCTGCGATAGTTTCTACTGTGGTGATATGTAAAAGGACAGCACCTCGAGCGACGCGTGTGCTTCCGATTCCGATTATTTAAGGTGCATTGACGTGAAGCTAAGAGACAGCGCTCAGCGAATCAGGCCCGGATCTAGGGGGGACACGACGGGGCCTCTGCCCCAGGCGCCAGGTTAAGGGGGCGGGGGGCGGCAAAAATGGATTACCCTACGTAGTATTTTGGGGTAATAAAATTATCCATTTTTTTAGTTTAGCACAAACAACGTTATGGAATGGAAAAAATGATACTGAAATAAATAAAGGCAAACTTTATTAGCTTTAGCGAGTGAGGGAATTTATAAAGGGAAAATATCCGCTTGATCCAACGATGAAAAGCGAAATTTGATTAAAATATATTATAAAGGATCAATGTTTCCCGATCCATTGCTTCGCTTTCTACCATACTGCCAAAAATACAGTAAAAATCTCATATTATAAAACTTATGGCCTGGGAGTAAATAAAAAACAATATAACTTTTTATGTGCCTATACCAATTTCAAGAAACGATAGTAGGTACAGGATTTTCCACATAACATTCTACGCTCCTTAACTCTTTTATTCTTGAATTTAGAAAAAATTGTAAATATGAGAATTGTTGTACATTTTCTTGCGATTTCAAATTATGTATTCAGAAAAACAATTGAATGTCACGTTTCGGAGATACAGGCCAAACATACGTTTTTTTAAAAGGAACAGTCTATATATTTTCCAATTTTGAAATCTACACATTTTTGGGATTCCAAAGGTAGAAAATAGTGCTCCTAACACGTTCATCATCATTTTGAACCCACTCGGAATCAAGGTTCATAATCTTCAAATCATATTTTGCCCTGGACCGAAAATATAAACCTTAACTTTTTTTGTCTGTCTCAATTTATCCGCCGACGTTTTTTTCCGAGATACAGGATATGAAACAGAAAAATTGTAGTTTGACCGGCTGGAGCAAACATATAATATATATAGGTCACAAAAAAACTTTTTTTTTACGTTGGTGCAAAATTTTAGGTCTTAATCTAAATTTTCAAGGCCTACTACAATTTTTTCCAGTAAAAAATGACGAAAACCATTTAGCATTTTTTTATTTACAATCTGACACCTCATTGTTAATCAGAACACCCTAAAACCCCCACATACCAAATTTGAACAAAAAATATACAGGGAGGTCCATTCTGCAGGGTGTCAAAGTTTAAAGGCATCTGGCAAGTCAAGTGTGCCATGGAATCCCCTTAAAACAGTTGAATGGTGAACAGGACTAATCAAAGTGTTGGTGTGTAAAGATCCAATAGAAAATATAAAGGGTGTCTTTCTCTGTGCCATCTCAAAATAATGCATTTTTGGGGTCAAAAATCGAGTTTATCGAAACCGCCCCAGACACTATAAACGAACTAAGAAGTCCATATGAGTTAAGGTGACTAGTATGCCACAACAGGAAACGCACAGAAAATGTATCATCTTAGGCAGTGACTTTATTGATAAAGGTCCAAGAATTTAAATTGTTTTTATTTCTTGGTTGTCAAATTCAGCATTTTGAGATGGCCCAGAGAAAAAGACCCTGTACATTTTTGTATTGAGTCCTTGCACACCAACACTTTGAGTAGTCCTGTTGATTATTCATCTGTTTTGACGGGATTCCATGGCACACTTGACTCTCCAGATGCCTTTATAGTTCCTATTTTGCTCAACTTTGACACCCTGCAGGATGGAACTCCCTGTATATTTTTTGTTCAAATTTGGTATACGGGGGTTTTAGGGTGTCCTGATTGACGCTGTGGTGTCAGATTTTAAATAAAAAAAATCGCTAAACCGTTTTCGTCATTTTTTACTAAAAAAAAGTTTGTAGCAAGCTAAAATCTGATGAAAAATAAAAAAATTACGGGGTGCAATATTTCAAATGGGTCACCCTGTACAAGCTAGGATTCCCAAACCTTGTGGATAACCTTGGATAACCTTGTACAGGGTGACACCCTGAATAAAAAACTAAACTTTTGTAGTTTTTTCAAAGGAATTGTATACCGCCAACAAAAAAAAAAACAATTTAATTTTACACAAAGAAGTTATCGCAAAATAATCGTTTTTTTTTAATCAAGATGGCGATTTGGCATTCTTTTATTAGACTGGTAAAGTGGATAAGAAATCTGCACCGCACACTTGCGGTTTAGCCGGAAGTGACGTTACGAGCCATTATCTCGGTAATTTTTAAGATAAATAATTGATGGTTGAAGACAAAACTTGTGTATTTTCTTCCAAAAATTGAATTCGACCAAAAAAATGCAGTTGGATTTCAAACAAAAAAGTTATCTCCAAATAACGAATTTTTTTGAGAAATTAAGATGGCGTTTTGTTGCAGTTTTTCTATAGACTAGTAAAGTGAATAAAAAATATGCACTGCACAGATTGACTGCGTCACTTTCGGTTTAGCGGTTCAGATAAGTCTACAAAAAATAATATTATTTTTTAACAAAAAAAGATCGACAACAAAAAGTTGTCTCTAGCTGCAAATGGCATGAAACAGCAATAATAGTAATTGCAGTTTGCAGCTACATCCCTCAGAAACCTGTGGTTGCTTCTAGGGATACTCCTAGTTTGGAGTATTGTAATAAATATGAGAATTATTGTTGTTAGGTGTAACGAATCTCTATAAATACCTAAATTCTAGGGTCTGCCTCTGTTGTTGTTATGTAGGTAGGTAGGTACTTTACAATAAGTATTATCATGGGATAAAAATATGGATACACCTTTAACTAATAATTTATTATTCATTGCATTCCGTTACCACAGTTTTCAATTCACTTTACAAGACTGTTTTTGAAAGCCTGTACAGTACAACTATTTTCTGTGAGTTCCCCACAATTAATATATTGGCATTTGGGGGCGGCAACTTGCACCTTTCACCCTCCTACAGAAATTTGCTAGATCCGGGATTGCAGCGAATTCAGACTATTCCAGGGTATTTTTCGCTATTTTCTGCCATAAAAATATTGTGCCATAATTATGGGAAAATTTCGTTTAAATTGCCTGGACTGTTGGTTGTCAGTTGAACCATACGACTGAAAATTTTATTACGAGGAATGACAGAGCAGCCTAGAAATGTTTCTTCACGTGCATGAAGGGCGCGAAATGCTTAAGCCAACAAATTTGCAACATTGCGCAAAGGACGCAAAACAACAAAAACGTCTGAAAAGCTTGCCATGCGTATTACTTGCGTCGGGGTCCCTCAGCACGATGCCGAACCGGTTGAAGAGGGCGAACGTGCAGTTGTCGCAGTTGAGCGTGCAGATGGGCCGGCGAACCTCGAGCAGCGGGCTGACGGCGCGCCTCGGTGACGCCGCCGACCCCGAAGGGCTGGTCTGCGCCTCCGCCGAGGGCAGGTTCAGGGACATGGAGGAGGCGGCGCGTGCCGGCACGGCCGCGGGCTCCGGGCTGGCCCTGCCGCTGCTGCCGCTGCCGCTCATCGCATGCCCGCGACTGCCAACAACTTCCGAAGTTCGCGCGCGGTCGGCGTCGCCGGCCGGCGAGGCGCGCGCGCCCAATTCGGATTGGTTACGAACTTTAGGGGTTGGAAAGACGAGAAGCGAAGCAGGGAAAGGGTTTCTAAATAGTTTCTGTTCGGACGTGTCAAAGATTGACGTTTCTCGGACGGAACCTATGATCGAAAGGAAAGTCTTTTATATACAGGGTAATTTATTGACAAATACATTAATTTTAACAGTGGTTACGGAAAATAGAGGAAAGTCGCCTAATTTCGGATGGTTTCCTAATTTCGGATAGTGGTTTATCTAAGAAGCCATCTGTTGTTTTAAATTGAAACCTCACCCTATACAATGCAAAAAGTCAAATCAAGCCCACTATGCAATATTGTGGTGGTACAATCTCTCTCCATTAGATGGCAGCTCCAAACGTCTAAATTGCATGGCGGAGTTTTATGTTCAGTCGCGATTTGAGCTGTGTCGGTCTTTGAAATAATCATTCCAGAATTTTGCGTTTTCGTACTAATTAAGTTAATATATTAATTAAGCCGGTATTCTAGTCACAATTAAACAGATTTCAAAAATAACAATACTGCATTACTCTAACCTAAAAAGTGAAAAGGTGCCTAATTTCGGATAGTCTGAAGTTCCTAATTTCGGATACCAGAAACCCAAAATTCTGGCTTAATATAATATGCTGGTTGCGAGTAAATTGTTTATTTTCAGAAAAAGTGACAGATCCATTGAAACTGGCTATTATAATGAGGTCAGAGGAAAACAAATGGGATACCTACCTATCCTAATGTCTCCAATTTTGTTTCGGTCCCGAAACATTGGAAATTACATCAAACAAGCTAATAAAGAAGCTAGAAAAAACGTATGTGTGCGCCTTTTGTTTAAATATATAGTTTTTACACTTGTAGAAAGTAGTCTCTTAATTTCGGATACAGTGTCCGAAATTAGGAACCTTTTTTCAGTCGCACCAAAATGTACCGAATTCATATAACGTCTTTTTCTTGGAAAAACAAATGTAGTAAAATTCTTTTGACAATAAATTTTGTTTCATTATAACACGTTGCATATGCTTATATGAAAAAATAAATAAAAAATACTTCTGTATAATAAATACTTTACGACTTTCCCTTACCCAGAACAGTAAATCGCAATTCAAAAAGCTCAAACTTTTTTAAGCTGGAAGTCATTTTTTCTAAACCTATTTTGCCCCCTATTTAAGACTGCCACTGATTTGCTTCCAGCGCATATATGACATGACGCACCAGACGACGCTTACCGTCGTGCGCGTTAGCTTTGTTGCCAGATGTACGAAACTTTCGTAAATTTAAAGGAATGTTTTCAGTACATTTGTATTGTATCCAAATTGCAAAATACATGAACCGACTGCTTACGTGACTTTTTGATTTTTGGATGCTTGATTAAGTGGTATTCAACTAGAAGGCTTACATGATTTCGTAAACCTCGACACCACTGAGAACGATCTTTTCCTGGATAGAACGAACTTCACTCGATTTCACTTGGAGCAGTAATTTTTCCGCTCACTAGTTCACTGATAATCTTTTTACTGCGCCGAGACGCTCTTATAATAAATGGTTGTATTCTGTGGTTGTTCCGCTTCTTTTGAAATAAGAACGTCAACATTAGTCAACATCTATGGGGTCTAGCTGCTTAAACTTACCGTACTTTACACTTAGGTCGTTTACAACACCAACGACACACTTTTCTCATTCCTTTCGTTCTCGTTATGTTTTCTTGTCCTAGAAGGGATCAATATTTGCAATAGAATCGTCGTTGTTAGGGTGGCCCTCTCCTGTGTCACCGGTTTAGTCGTAAGTACTTGAATCTTTTTAATATTTTCCTTTCGATCTTTCTAGCTTTCTGTGCTTTCTTTCTTGTCTTCAGGTATGTTACCGGGTATAGCTTGGGGTGATTGGTTGCTAAGTCCCTAGCTTTCTTGACTTCTGTTTCCCACACCCCTTGTCAATGGCTTGGCTTTGGGCGTACCTTACGTTGGGTGTCTTGTTACCTTGGAACACGATGTTTTTCAGTTGTTAGAAAGGTCTGTATAGTCCGAAGTCCGCGAAAAGAGCCTGGCGATTGCCGTGGCTGTGAGTTCCCGGCATGCAGCGCATTGGTGTGTTTGGGGCTTGTCCTATTGTCAAGTTTCTGGATAGTGCACTGTGGTTTTCCTTTCTTTTCTCTCTCTCCGCCTAACTAGTTGCACATAGTGGGTACGCATTGCAAATTCTTTGTAAACATGTTTATTGGGACATTTCTGGATATTTGTTTCCCGTATTTCACAGAACGCAGTCTCCGTATTTTGGTTTGGATATTTGAAGTTTATGTCCTATTGACACTAGTTGGCCTTCGCAGAAACCATTCCTCAACAACCACTTTCTTAATTTCGCCCTCTGCCGATGGTGGTGCGCTGAGACCGTGGATTTCCTTATAAGTAGTTCCGCGGTAGCTTGGTTGGTATTCTGCAGGCATATCCCTATAAAGGAGCATTATATCTACCATTTCCGCATTTGTGTAGCGAACCATTTTTGTAAATAAGCAAAAATGTTGCACAAAGAGTACCGAATAAACAGAAAATGAAGAACTGACGTTTTTGTAGTACCCTACGTGGTGCTATCTGTTAGAAAGGTTAGCTAGCTATCGTGTCATAAAGCGCGCTGTAAACGTTCGGTTTTGAACATACAGGGTGGCTCAGAAGTTGTGGCGTTTAAAAAGCAATAAACCAAATAAGTAAACAAATAATGTAGAATAAACCTTGAAGACTCACGAGAGATGTTCGCTACCTCCCTGAGCAGATTTTACGAGCACAACACGGCCGCCAGCTTTTAGACAGTGGAGACGGGCTGGATTAGCAGTATAGCAAACTGCAAAAAAATAAGGGCGCCACTTGTTTTGTTTAACGTGCCGATACTCATAGGTACTAAGCCAAAAACAAGAAAAGCTAGGTCTTCCTAGATTTACATCGTTTATTCTACTAAGGGGTTTGCGACAACAGTTTATATTCATTTCTCTTGCCTACTATATTTTTACTTGATACACAAATTTAAGGTTACGCACCCTACATGCCTTATTAAAACATAAGTATATAGTTCTTACAAGCTGGTTTAAATCCCCAAACGTGTACACGTACGGTTCACACGACATTCGCTACAAGTCACAACGTACGCAAAATATAATAACACAACGTCCGCAATAACAGTAGTACAAAGTAATAATGTGTGACAACAGTGTACGCTCTCAAATGTACACTTAGTGAATTCAGCTATACTAATTAGGGCACAATAAAAGTACAAGTAAAATATAGTAAGGCTTAGCTGTCGTTGGGTCTTCCAAACCACGATGTCCTCCATTAATTTCAAATGACAGTTCAGAATGGTCAGATGGCAGGATACGACGTCCTCGAGAAGATAAGTACCTACATGTGGGTCTCAGTTGTCAATGGCCACACAGATTCCAAAAGAAAATAACGTGAGCTGGCTCTAGGTGTTGGCATCCAAGCTCCAAAGGATAACACAGGTCCCAAGCAAACGCATGTCCAACACACAAAAAAAAACTGGTCCACAAAAAAACTGGCCCATAGAAAAACCCTGAAACAAAAATATCCTGTCAAACACCTCACAAGGTCTTCCAAGAAGACTTACCTCTGGTTGAGGGTTTTCCTTCCAAAAAACAACCAATCAACCCCTTCGTGGTTGAATCCAATTAACCTTCGCGGTTACTATGCAACATCTCCAAGATGACCCAATAAAATGACCCTGAGATTGTGGTGGACGCTCAAAAACCTGGTTCTAGTTCTGATGAGGTGATTCAGTCAGATGGAAAAATAAAACGGCACAGTAACAAGTCGTGGGTGGCTATCTATATCCCAGAGACTGGCGGAACCCCGAAGAACCAAAACTGCAACAATTACCAGTATTCCCAATGTCTTCAATGTGGGTGTTTCTTTAGTGGATCTAGCGATTCAACTCCCTCCTTGTGAGGTTCACCAACAATTCCAAATGGCGAATTACTAAAAATCACTTCCACTTACAAGCCACCAACGAACGACCTTTTCAATTCAACTGCCGACGACCGAATGAATTGGAATCCAACAACCACGCGGTCACTCCCCTGTCACGTCGACGGAAACGGAAATAGTTGACACCACAAATCATCAAAAACTGCGTCAACAATATCGAATATCAAAATAGTGTCAATTCTGCCAGAATGCCAAAGCAACGTCAACAGTGTCAAACGACTATCATAACCTCAACCTGTCAATCAGACCAAAACAATACGAGAAATAACTTCGAACAACATTCAGACCAAGACCTCCGGAAAACGAACAAAGAACGACCAGCGATGGCTAAAAGTGGCAGCGATCAATCTCGCGTCACCTGTGAGCGCTTCCTGGGCGAGTACCAAACAAAACAGGGGTGCAACAAAGCGAATGCCGAGCAAAGTGGCCAAACTATTCCCTGTCCTTCCAACAATTTAAAATCGCCCTTGTGACACCGTCACAAAGTCTACAGAAATCTTTAGTCTAACATATTTGCCTAGCTATAGAAAGGGCACATACCAAATATCAGCCCTCAAATCGCAATATTTAATTTGCAATAAATAATTAAAGTTATAACCGCAACCTATTCATTTGAAACGACACGAAAAGCGCAGGAATGGTCGTAACGACACACCACTCGATCGATCGGAAGGCAGTGACATTAGTGACAGCTACATAGAATTAGAGAAGGGAGAATTGTAATTGATCGTTAAAATAAACAGTTCGACGATCCATTTCCAGAGGGCTCTGATGTAGGTCAAAAATACGAACCGCATAAAAGTCTAAATTTAACAAGTACCTTCCTCGGAGCGCCACCAACTTGAGGGGTGCCAAGTTGTCGCCGCGCTGAAACCGCGGCAGGCTTACGCGCCATACTCAATTTATTAATAGAATGCTTTTTCCCACGAACCAAGTTTCAAGCTCCTAAATTGATCAAACAAAGTGACAGATCTAATTCCTCTATTATATCAAAAATAATCAAGTAGTCCTAATTTAAAACTTTTGAGAAATAAAATTACCGCCCAAATATACCCAACATGTGTGTGTGACCAACATCAAACTGGAACACTGGCATAAAATTTGCATTTACCATCCGATTTTGATCTAGTTCTTTTTAACGATAGGGCATCATAAACTACTGTACTTTAGGGCAAAACGTCACATTTTATTTTAAAAAAGGAAGGCCTACTGCGACATATTTTTTGGGTCAAAATTTGACAAATCATATTATACTAAAATCTCTCTTTAACTAGACACCAGGAGTAGCATTTTTTAAATTTAGTTAACCAAAGTTGGGGTCATTTAGACCAGGGGCACATTAAGCTACTTTGCATATTCACAGATCATATCAGATATTTAAACTTGATTTTCTGCGCCACATTTAAATCAAAATAAAAGATAATTCTTTGTTATGATGACCACACATATTTAAAATGTACGTCAGAAAATGTAAAGGATAACGATATTAAAACAAAATAATGCCAATATGCTAACCAAACATATTTTCTGAGTATGGCTCTGTCGTCACCTGTCATTCTAGGGGCCTTCAAAAATTCCAGGGATATGCAACACAAATTTAGTGTCCAGTTAAAGAGAGATTTTAGTATAGAAATTGGACTTGCTTTGCAATTTCCTCTCTGCAGTGTATTAGGAAGAGTTTATTTCAAAATTTATCGAAAATATGAACTCGGAATTTGGTAAAAAATATTCAAACCTATGGCCATTTAAAAAACAAAAAAGGAGCAAGAAAATGTGGTGTTCCCAAGCGGTCACCCATCCAAGTACTAATCACGCCCAACGTTGCTTGACTTTAGCGATCGGACATGAGCTGGTACAATACAACGTGATATGGCCGTTGCCGTTGCCGTGGAAATATCGCGACTCCTACAAACATAATTTGACAGGACCATGGAACCATTCAACAAACATTGTTACTAGAAATTGGATTTGCTTCACAACTTCCTCTCAGAAGTGTATTAAGAAGAGTTTATTTAAAAAATATATGAAGTCGGAATTTGGTAAAAAAATATTCAAGCCTATGGAGATTTAAAAAACAAAAAAGAGGCAACAGAACGTGGTGTTCCCAAGCGGTCACCCATCCAAGTACTAACCACGCCCGACGTTGCTTGACTTCAGCGATCGGACGGGAGCTGGTACACTACTACAACGTGGTATGGCTGTTGCCGTGGAAATATTTTGACTTCTACAAACAGAATTTGACAGGATCACTGGGCCATTCAAAAAACATCGTTACTATTAAAATCTCTCTTTAACTAGACGCTAGAAATGGCTTGGTTTTAAAGGTTATCTGTCCTAGCTCCCGAATAAAAGAAGGAAATAGGAGACGTCGGGAGCATTATACGTTATACAATCAAGTTAGGTTAGGTACAGTAAAAGCAAGAACACATCGCCATCGCCCAATTACCTGTTCGCCGCGTGAATACTCAAAAACTAAGTAAAAGCCCAAACTACCAGAAAATTAAAGAAATTCTCGGAAAAGCAGACAAAACAAAACCTACCCATTTTCTTTTGCGGATACCTCGATCGATTTGTAACTTTTACTTGATGGATTGAATTAACAATTAAATAAGAGAGGCTGTGGCACTAAGTATACAATTATCGAAATTTTCTGCAGAAATTGATTGATGTTTGTAATTATTGTTTACTTTTGGGAAATCCACTGTACCTTTCTATTAAACACAATTCCAAAAGAATGCCATAATTTCTCTAATAATGAATTTTAAAATATTAATATTATATTATTATATTCCTGTCAGATGGAGATAGCTCTATGCTATATAGGTAGGTAGTAGGTAATAACAGAACGTAATGTCTTTTGTATTATTAGGTACAACATTTTCTCCAAAATCAATTTTTAGTCTATTTTAAGTAGTTACAAAACGTAGGTACTGTACCTATCACCTGAATAAACGATTATAATAATTTCTGTGCAAAAATTTTTATAGTATTAACAAATACACATTCGTTAATTCAACGCACAGTGTTCATAGTATTAATGGACATATTCATTGTTTCAATGTAATGTGTTTTAGAATTATAAACATATTCATTAATTCAATGTTCCGTTTTTATAATATTAACAAATACATTCATTCAATTCAATGCATTGCATGTTCCTAGTTATTAACACGCAAGTCTAAAAGTGTTCATAATGTAATAATCGCAGTCTTCAATTCGATGTTCAGAATTCATACTATTAATACAAACGTTAGTTATTGTTTTAATGGAGACAGTTTTTAAAGTTAAATATCGATAAATATCTACATTGATATGAAAATTAACTTACTTATTCACAATATTAACAAACCTTTACATTGGGCAAATATTAATAAACCTTTTGTTGGCTAAACGATTTTTTTTTATTAATATCACTACCTTTTTCGTTCAGTGAATTTTCCACATCAGTAAAGTGCCCCTTTTGTAGGTTTTACGACAAAGTGTTATTAAGAAAACTTGTTTAGAATGAAAACTGAGTAGATATGCGAAATTTCGAAAGTCAACTTTGATTTTTTTATTTTCCCACTTTTTTAGAAAAATGTCCTTTTTTGTAGGTTTTACGGCAAAATGTTATTAAGAAAACTTGTTCACAATAAAAAACTCTATAGGTTTGAAAAATTTAGGAAGCTTAGGTTGACTTTGATTTTTTTCTAGTAAAAAATTAAAACATCAAAGTAAATCTAGGCTTTTGAAATTTTTCACACCTATACTGTTTTTCATTGTGAACAAGTTTTTTAATAACATTTAGACGTAAAACCTACCAAAAGGGCACTTTTCTAAAAAAAAAAATGTGAAAATGCCAAAAAATGAAAGTAGGCCTAGACTTTTAAAATTTCGCAGACCTACTCACTTTTCATTCTGAAGAAGTTTTCATAATAACATTTTGTCGTAAAACCTGCAAAAAAGTCAATTACTGATGTGGAAAAGTAGTTACTTCATAACTTACAACTTACAACTTCAATAACTTCCAAGGCATACGGGATTTTTCGAAAGTAAAATTACCGAGCGAAACGCAATCGCGGGCCGCAGCCCCCCTCCATATCTCTGGCCGCATATTGCGGACATTATCCAAAGGCGAGCGTATAGCTATCCTTCATTAGACCCATTTCCTGTCTCTTTTGTATACAAATTGTAGGGATTTCTTTCATCGACAAATTAAAAAATGCCCCGGGTCCTAAATAATATTGCAAATTTCGATTTGCCAGTAAAGCAACGATTCCTGTAGTATTTGTAATAATAAAAATAAAAACAGGCAATATATAAAATTAATTAATTATGTATTTTAACAATTTGATTATTTTGGGACGTCATTGACCAATTGACCTTCAATACCTAATAGTAGCCACTAGGACACATTGTATAAACTTCATTACTCCACAAAAAAACAATCAACCCCAATTCCTTCTACTGTTTTAGATCCTGCAATAGACGTCTAATGAAGGGAGGATTTATACGTAGGTATGTGTGAAAATACTGAAAACACAGGTGTTTTTTGCAACTCCTCCGCATATTTTCCATATAAAAGTATAAAATACGACACACATCTGTTTGCAGGCATTAAGCCCTTTATGCCTCTATGTTAGAAAATGTTTTAAAAAACTATAGTAATCACTAGTAATCATAATCATCATCCCTCTCTCGCACAAGTACATCAGGTGTGCTCTTAGATTGAGGTAGTATTATGAGGGTGAGAATTATTATTATTTAGAGGTAATTTAAGCAAACCAAGCATGCAGCTCCCCGCAAGTCGGCTCAGGCCTGGAGGCACATCGCGAAATCCCTCATATTTTAAATTAAATATTAAACGATTAAACACATAGTGGGGGAATATGAATATCAAACTCGCATGATTCTCCAGAAATCCACCGAGGTAAGGGAGGTAAGGCACTGAATTTCTAAGATGTAGGTATAAGAACAAAATCCCCGTTCACTATCCGTATAGAGAAGGCTAAGAAGCAACACAGACGCTCAGGGATTACCGAAATAATTTCGAAACCAGTAATTTCCTTGCTAAGATAACAGAATTTTAGAGAACTTAAAAAGATTAACCCGTTGACTAATTTATATTGGGCTGTCTTTTAAACGGGTATAATAATACGGGGACTGGCGGTAATTTCTCTTTCAAAAATTAACATAGAGCCTCATAAGGGGCAACTATAACCATTGATGAAAATAATTATTAAATTAATGACAAGAGTAAAACAGCAAGCATTATTGAAAGCTACTGTAAAAAATAGTTGCACCTATATTTTAAACTTAGCCTGTGCAGTGTCTTCCCGTTTTTGCACCCGTACAGCTTTTATTTTTTCTCCTATAAAAAACTTATTATTCATACATAACTTTTATAGAATTTTCCTGAATCATCCAGAATCTGCTTTCAAACAGAATAAAAATGAGCAAGCTATTTTAAATATAAAACCTTATATGTTTTTGTATTTTTGAATATATTCGTCATTATAAGGTTACAACAATGTAAAACTTTCATTACGGTTGTTTCATCTGATTCTGACAATATAAAAAAAAAATTGTATAGAAAGTTTTTTCTGGCTCCCAAAATAAAGGCTATAGGGGTATCCCAAAATATACGGAAATACATAATATACAGAGTGATTCAGTCATGATGTAAAAAATTCTAACCACACAGTTAGGGACGTCTACTAAAAAGGAAAATGCGAAATTTTTTTGTCGAAGTCTAAAACATGGGGAAAATCAACTCTAGTCCCCTGTAACTCTTCGCTCCGGCAGGCCGCAGGCTTTGCCAGTACCGCCACCCGCCAGGCTGCCCGGCGCCCACGCTAGTTGCCAGTGCCCAGTGCCGAGTGGAAGGCAGAAGGAAGTGCTCGTACCCGTGCCTCTGTACTCTTCGACCGGATTCACGCTGTGAACCGCTGTTACCGCCAGATTCTTGGATACAATTAGTCACCATGCTCGTGCTCCCACATTCGGTGTACGACAGGCGAAAGCGCAGGTAGAACCCGCCTGCTGCACGAGAAAATTGCTACAATCTTATGGAAGTATCCCACCATAAATTATCAGTTTTATTACACGATAGTGGGCTTGTTATTGTATCACAACATATTTCTTCGGGCTAGGAAATGCTAAGATCTGACGCTCACCAACAGAATAAACTTGTGCGTTTAATCTGTTTAGTCAAGTTACTGGTGGCATACATTTGTGGACCTTATAATGATATTTTTTACAAAAGAAAAAAGAAGAACAGGATTTACATTAGAAAATCAAAAAGCGAGTCAAAAAGTTAATAAATTAAGTTAGATCATGATGTTTTTATCGCCACAACAGAAAAATGTTTCCCTGAAATTTTAAAAACCACAAAAAAATATCGACCTTTTAGAATTTTCTCAGAATTTCTATATTTTTTGAATAATTTCTGTGAACAAGTAAAAAACAAGTAAATTTACGATATGTTGTGCAAATGGCAACTGAGCACCAGCCTTGACGCGCGAGCTTACCAGCTGACTAGGAAAGCGCCGTTAAGAATCGGTTTTAATGCAATTCGGAAAATATTTTTTATTTTGTTGACTTCAGATTTTTTTAATTTCGGATTCATATTAAGCTATTTTTTTCCACCTGTGGTTAAATTTTTTTTTCATCATGACTGAATCAGCCTGTATATGAAAAGGCGACAAACCTCTAATAATATAAGAAAACTAGTATGCTGTTGGTTCTAGTGTTCTTAGTCCTGAAATAAATCGGGTCGCAACTAGCTGACTGACATAGGTAAAACAGGTAGGTACAGGATCTTCAGGCGAAAACTCCGACCCCCCTATTATTTCCCTAATTTTTGTAGAAATAAAAAAAAATTATATAAAAGTTGCAAGGTAAGTATCGGGCTTTAGAAAGGTGGACTTGTGGTTTATACAGGATGTATCGTAAATGTGGGGCAAAATATATTTCTTGTTTTTAATAATAAACATCCTGTATATTTTTGGATACTTTAAAGGAGATAATCTTATGATTGCAACTATATTATAACATGTTGATATTTTCTTTCCCTTTAGCAAGTTACAAAAAAATCATTTAACAAATCGCAGTTTGTCATGAAATTAAGTCGGATTTTTGATAGTTATGCTAGATTATCTCTTACTTTAGTAAATCAAAATAATAACAAAATGGCGAAAATATTCAACATCCATCATTTTCACTTTCTCGTCTATCCAGAATGTAAACTTAAAAAACTAGTGGGAAGAAATTTGTAAAATTTATTGTCATTTTGTTGTTATTTTGATTTACTAAAGTAAGTAAAAGATAATCTAGCACAACTATCAAAAGCCGACTTAATTTCATGGTTAACTGCGATCTCTTAAATGATTTTTTTGTAAATTTAGGTATACATAACTTGCTAAAGGGAAACGCAAATATATCGTTGCAATCACAAAAATTATTATTATTTTTAGTATCCAAAAATATACAGGATATTTATTATTAAAAGCAAAAAATATATTTTGTCCCACTTTTACGATACACCCTGTATAAACCACAAGTCTACCTTTCTAAAGCCCGATACTTACCCTGCAACTTTTATATAAAACTTTTTTTTCTATCTGCAAAAATTAGGGAAATAATAGGGTGGTCGGAGTTTTCGTGTGAAGACCCTGTATCTATCTACACTGTGTTGAACAGTTGGCTAAAGGAATAAGAGAGCGTTTATTTAAATTTAACATCAAGTTGTCGTTGAAAATTCAAAATTATGTCTATGATATACCCCGATTACTGTAAGAAGTCCCGATTTTGTCAGATGACATTCTCCACAAAATCCCTAGGAATTTTCTGTTAACCATGGGTATAACATTGGTATATGCGTCTCAACCAGTTAATGACGTCACTCATTGATTTATGATGTGAAAAGTTACCCAACTGATACGAAAAAAGAACATAATAAGATAAAAACCCTATTGCAATCTCGATTATACCGCTATAAATAAAAAAACTATGTCTACAACTTATTTTAATAATAATTTCAAACGTCATGGAAACACTTTTCATTTTGGTATTTTGGTATAATCAGCTGCTTTTGGCAGCGTCTATGGGCGGACTCACGCAAATTTAGCTTCGGTGTGTCAAAGTGACAGTGAAGGTTTTCCAGATCGTTCAAACTGGTTCAAACATTCGGCAATGAAAATATTCGCGGGTTTTCTACGTTTCGTGAGTTTTACCGTTATCTGTGTTGTTCTTGTTGTAACTTTTCATGTTATTAGTGCAAATGGGCTCGCTACTGACCTGAACTTATGACCCGGTTGCATTTCTTGCTGCATGATGCCAACTTAGGATATCGAAATTACCAATTGACAGTGCCAGTAAGGACTTCTTAAAATAATTTGAGTATAGGTTTCGATGCTTTGCTATCTAACCTTTTGACAAACTGTCAATGTCAAACAGTCAAGTAAAAGTCAGAAACGTAAAAGCGTTGACTGAAATTCACGTGCGTATTCCGGAAGGGTGTTTACTCACCAACAGACTTGGGCCGAGTATAACCAAATAGTAGAAGGTACTCGAAAATCTTCGAGCACGAGTACAGGGTGTCCCATTTTCGATACTCTTGCAAGGTCTCTCGGTTATTTTTAGAGATAGGAAGTTTCGGTTTTCGGGACACTGGTCTACTTTTTCATAAAAAGAAAGGCCCCGTAAACAGAATTTTCATGGCCTCCTTAGTTTTTGAGATACAAGGTGATTTTTAAAATTTGCCATTTTCAGGCAGGTATATCCGTTATACGCTAACATGCTGAAATGGTAAAAATCTACCCTTATATATTTTTTCACGTAGAATTCAGTGGCGTACACGGAGGTTTTCTAGGAGGTAAGAATTTCAAAATATAAATATGACTTGAGTTTTTTTAGAATGGAACAACCTGCATATTTTTTTTTGTTCGATAGTATTTTTTCAAGCTTTCCAACAATATATAATAGTTGATACGTATCTTTGTTAATAACTATCAAATCTTGCAATTTAACTAAAACCGAAGTATTTTTTAGTGAGCCATGGAGTATAATTAATCGAAGGAAGTGCAAGTCCAAGGAAATTCAACTCGATAAACTTTATTTAAAGAATTCTACATTTTAGTTCAAGTAACAACACGACAAAACCAATAACAATGCTTTAGCCATTGGGTTTAACAATTATTATGAATTTAAAACGTTTTCTGTCAATACGTTTGGCAAAATTTAAAAGTAAAAATTAATTTTGATTACTGATTATTAGCGAAATTTTTCAAAATGGTTTCCATTTTCCCTTTTCACACAATTTATTTATTTTCCTTAAAGCGTTTAAAACTATTGCTGATCGCCTATGCAAATCTTGAAACGCGCGTACAGTGGCTTCACGTAGTTCTTCTATAGTGCGATGTCGGGTTTTATAAATTATATTTTTTAAGTAACCCCACAGGAAGAAGTCAAGCACAGACAGGTCGGGGGACCTTGGGGGCCACCGTACAGGTCCGTTGGTTCCTATCCATTGCCCCGGAAAATAATAATCTAAAAATGGGCGTATTATTTGGGCATTATGGGCAGGCGCTCCGTCCATTTGGAAATATATATTATTTCGCTGGGCTATGGTTATGTCATCCAATATTTCTGGTATAACGTCACTCAGAATATCTAGATACCGATTTGTTAAAAGACCGCTTCATAAATTCTATACGTTATTTGCCTGCCCTAAATAAAACAAGCAACGCTAAAATCAAACCTTCCCTGCCTTTTCCTCTCAAAGAGAAGGCGATGGTTTTCTTGATACCAGTGTCTGGTATTGTGTCTATTGAGAATTCCATCACTCGAAAAATATGCCTCATCAGACCATATAACCGACCTGGCAAAATCCTCATTGACTTGAATTTGCTCAAGGTACCAGTTGCAGTTGCAATATATAAGACGCCGTTCAGCATCCCCAGGATGTAAGTGCTGAACCAGGGATTAAATTTGTGTTTTCTTAATATTCTTATTCGAGTCTTGGACACTCCAACATCTTCCTCAATAATCCTACATGAGGTTGAAGGCAGCGCTTCTACATAGCCCAAAACATTGACTTCTTCAAGTTCCCGGTTTTCCTTATGATATGCTTTTGGCCTAGGTTGCTTAAAAGCTCCATAATTAATTAAATTCTTTTTAATTCGAGGAAACATATCAGGAAAAGGCTGCCTCCCCCCCCCCCCTTTCTGGGAACCTAGAGAATAATAAAAATTAAAAAAAAACGTATTTCTAACATACCACGGTAGTATTCTACCTATTGTAATACAGTTCACCGGCTTGATGCATGTTTTCATTTGACTGTATATAGCAGACTAACATGTCATACTTTTCAAAGTTCGGATAAACTCTAACTTCAGCCACTATTTAACGGCTAGTTTTAAAGGGGATTTTAAGAAACAATTTAAGTATTCTGTAATAAAAACAGAAGCGATCGCACTGACAGTTATTACAATTCACTTTTTTGTTTTATTCACAGCCTACTTACCTATACTAAAATCGAGCAATCCGTACGCCTGGCGTAAATAAAACCACGTGTTCAATTACGTTCCGCGATTGGTCGGTAGGCTATAAAATTTCACCCGACTCGGCAACAGGGACGTACTCGATCGCAAAAGTCTATTGATGCGGTTTTATTTTGTTGTTTTCAGCTATTTAGACACTGCCACAAATAATTTTATCGATGTTTTTAACCATTTTAATGAAGTCAAAAATTCTTTTCCGAAATATTTTGATGTAAACAATTGTAAAACTAAAATTAAATAAATATCGTGCCTCGGTGCGGCCCTGGCGAATATCTCAACGCACGTGCTCTTGTTTACGCCAGGCGTAAGAGTTGCTCGATTTTAGTATACCTAGGTATTATTTTTCCCACTTGAAAAATACTGCGATTTTAGTTAAATTTTAAGATTTGATAGCTATTAACAAAGATAAGTACCAACTATTATATTTATATTGTTGGAAAGCTTGAAAAAAATGCCATCGCACAAAAGAAAAATATACAGGATGTTCCATTCTAAAAAACCCAAGTTATATTTATATTTTGAAATTCTTACCTCCTAGAAAAAATCCGTGTACGCCATTGAATTCTACGTAAAAAAATCTACAAGGGTCGATTTTTACCGTTTCAGCAAGTTAGCGTATATCGGATATACGGGGGGTGCCTGAAAATGGCAAATTTTAAAAATCACCTTGTATCTCAAAAACTAAGGAGGCCATGAAAATTCTGTTTATGAAAAAGTAGACCAGTGTCCCGAAAACCGCAACTTCCTATCTCTAAAAATAACCGAGATACCCTGCAAAAGTATCGAAAATGGGACAGGACAGGGTGTCCCATTTTCGATACAGGGTGTACATCTTAAATATACTTAACATGTACGAGTACGAGAAATGTAAAATTTACAAGTACATCAGGAGTAGGTATATTTAGAATACATCAGAAATGTATCGGAATACCTATACCTATACTCGAATACATAAGCAAAAAGGTACTCGTGAGTACATGTATAGTGTGTACGGATTTATACCGTTGACCTTTCTGAAATAAATCAACGACCTGATAATACCCCATTGTATATCGGTATCATATATTACTGGGGAGCAGGGTCGGCTTAAACATTATTGAGATATTATTTATTTATTTTTATTTTAAATATTTGTACGCATACACATATAAGAATTTTTCCCCTTAATTACATGTTGTATACAGTTTTTCCAAATGTCCGCAGAGATGTTACTTACTACGTTTTTTATTATTTCTACTACAGATATATTTAATTTGAGAGCAATATTATTTCTTCTAATATTTGATTTTAATTGGTATATTATATTAATATTAACTCAATGGGGTTAAAAATACAGTAGTAAGGGGGAAGACGCAACACTACATGTCCATTTTCAGCTGCAAGTTTGTCACAGACGTATTCCCTATCAATTTTGTATGTTTCTTCAAAATAAATATCATTTTCTATCATGAAATGTAAATCTCCGCTTTAGTACTGCTACAATTGGGGATTGTTTTTAGTTGCCTGCTATGATAACGCGCATTGTCCATTACAATAACGCTATTTTTTGGTATATTTTTCAAAAGACGATATTCAAACCAATTTTCAAACAGTTTTGCGTCAGTGTCTTGGTGGTAATCTAAGGAAGAGACTGCTATGTTTTTAGCTGAAAGCAAAAGACAGTTCGGAACAAACCCATTTTCTGAACCTGCATGAATTATCGTAATTCTTTTGCCTTTACTTGAAGAGGCCCTGGTGCCCCTGGTTTGACAGTTTTGTGAAAAATCAACCCATCCTTTTCGCAGTGTCATGGGTATCAAACCATGTTTCATCAATGTAGATAATTGGGCGATTTTCTGCTCTATATTGTGTAATAGGTGTTAGATATTGGTGACGCCATTCTCGTAAACGTTAAGATTCCATTAAAGTTTGTCTTTTATTAATTGTGCGATATTTTTTAGTGTACATCAGAATTGTATCGGAGTACCTGTACTCGAATACATAAGCAAAAAAGTACTTGTGAGTACTTGTACTCGAATACAATGAGGACTCCAGTACTATTTTAGAGTGCACGTACTCCAGTATTGCCCAAGTCTGCTTACCAACAAAAAACGTTTATGATGACCGTATCTTAAAAACGGACGGAAAGATAACGGACAATTTAAAATATAGTTTCTTCCGGGACAACAACAACGCTGTTTACAGCACATTAAATTTAAAAGTGTCCTTTTCGTCCTAGTGTTCAGTTTTTTCGGGAAACTGGAAGTGTGCATCCACAGCGGAACTAAAGAAGAAACGTGTCCGACCGACAGTGCGAATCGAGGGGCTCAAGTCAAATGTCTGGTGAGTTATGAAAGATTTGCCGCAGCTAATGACTAGGACTAGAGTGTGCGAGAGTATGGGTTTGTACCTGTCTTAGTGTTTAAAAAAAAAGATTACACCTGCAGCCCTACAGCTTAACATGGTATTAAGAAATTCTCCAAGTTGATTATCCGCGTAGAGCAGAGATTTGAGAGTGATTCGTATAATTTTAACAACAATAACATGGACGAAGCCTGGTGTGATCTCATTCTATTCGAAAAAGGTGCCAGAAATGCTTGGAACAAAGTGTAGGTTATCAATTTCTATAATGTTTTTTAAATTGTTTTTTTTTTATTAAAATGCGTTTATTTGACGTTTGTTTTTTATTTATTATTACTCGAAAGTAAAAAATTATCTACCCATATTCACAAAAAAAAACGGGAATGATTGGAGTTTGTACCCAAATGTGTTCACAAAAAAACTAGCTTGATATGTGGTTTACATATAACAAGAAACTAATCAAAGACATACGTTTTTACTATCATGTCAAATTTAAATGAACGCTCGTTAGTTGAACGCTAAGAACACTGTTTTTTCCCAATTGCTGTCACATATAAAACTTTTCCTATTCAAGAATCGTTCCATTGTATGCAGTTGAATTAGCCACAAAAATTTAAATATATTTTTAAAATATTTCATTTTAAAACGGACTAGATATTATGAAATAATTTCTCCTAGCCCCGAGAAACGTGTGGCTCATGCAATAGACAATAGTATAAGGAGTGTAGAGAGTAGCTGTTGCTTCTGTCATTTGTAGTGCAACTTATGTATTGCATGCGCTTTTTAAAAAATAAATTAATATATGGGTGCATAGTTTAAAATCGATTTCGAAATTTGTACCGCACAGACAAACAAACAGACAGACAAGCAATCGAGTTAAATTTGAACTCGTAAAACTGTCCATGATTACAAACCAAGAATAAAGTTGCCCACTCATTAAATGCGCCTTTTGAACACCTACGTATAAAAAAATTCAAAATCGTTCAACAAATAAAGATTTTACAAGGGAGGTAAGTTCCTAGGGTGAATTTGCCAATTCGGAAATAAAAAATAGAAAATATTTTTTCAACCTGAACGCCCTTTATCCTGCATCTCTTACACAAGAAATAGTTGTATTATAAAATTTCCTTTCGGTGTTTCCCATTCCCAATGAATCATCCTATGTAATATACCAGTACAGTACTACGTATAATATTTGAATCTAAAATTACCTTTTGGGTCCATGTAATCCGATCCCAGGTAGAAGACACCTTCCCGGTACATTATTTCGTGCATAATAACGGCACAAGAGTAGACGTCTCCTTTCTGAGTTCCTCCAAGAGGACAATGGGACATCCTCAACAGCTCCGGAGCAGTCCATAATTGTTCTGAAAAACACATTTATTTTGCTACTAGTCCGCTAAGGAGGCGATTCAATAGTTGGATTCTTAATATAAGGTACGAAAGCCCTGAACGGACATAAAAAAATAAAATTTGTTCATTTAAGACTCAATGTACAGCATGCGTGCGTGGTGATTCAACATTTTGACCCATAAAATGGATTTTTTCGATCTGTAGCGAATAACACGCATAAATTAAAACTTTTGGTCAATACAAATTTTAATCTAATTATTTAAAAATATTTATCACAATGGCCGTTATTAGGCTTTTTGCCCAAATGCTAATAACGGCCATTGTGATAAATATTTTTTAATAATTTTTGTCTCAAAATATGAGTAATTAGGTACTTAGATTAAAATTTGAATTGACCAAAAGCTTTAATTTATGCATGTTACTGGCTACAGATCGAAAAAAAGCCATTTTATGGGTCAAAATTTTGAATCGCCACATACGTGCTGTACATTGAGCCTTAATTGTAAGTTTAAATTTGCAATTATAATAACTGTCAGTTCAAAGTTGCAATTAGCGTTAATTGTCTGTTCTAACTTGCAATTAGAGTTAATTGTGTGTTCAAACTTGCAATTAGCGCTAATTGTCTTTTCAAACGTGCAGTTAAGGCTAAATGTATCTTCGAACTTGCAATTAGCGCTAATTGTCTGCTCAAACTTGAAATTAGCGCTAATTGTCTGTTCGAACTTGCGATTAGCGCCCATTGCAAGTTTGAACATACAATTAGCGCTAATTGCAAGTTCCAACTTATATTTAGCTTTACTTGCAAGTTTGAACAGACAATTAGCGCAAATTGCAAGTTTGAACACACAATTAACTCTAATTGCAAGTTTGGACAGACAAATAACCATATGTATAAGGAAGCGATTATACCAAAGTTGGCACCCCACTCCAGTCTTGCCACAGCAGCGCGTCACTGCTCTGACTGCTCAGTGCCTGTCAACGGTGTCCAGCCGTCCCAGCGCTTACACTGCAATTCTAATATTTCTAATTCTAATGGCAATGGTCCTTCAGGGAGTTCCTCTAATGTTGTATTTAATTATGTGTCCGCTTTTAAGGTAACTTCCAGATACCCGCCTTTTTAGTGAATCGATGTTATTGGCCACAACCATTTACTGGAGACAGCAATAAAGCGCACCTATAGTGTGGGAAGTGGATAAAGGTCCGCGAGTCGCGGATCTTTAGTGTATTTTTTAAAGGTCCGCGAAACGCCTCAAAGTTTAAATAAAAATTTAAAAAAACTCTTGACGTGGGATTAGAACCGGGACCTTTTGTGGTAACTCAACACGCTACTCCTGCGCCAACGCCGCTCTGACAAATCTACTGTTATACATGAAGACGTCCCGCGACTCACGGACCCTTAGGTAACCTTTAAAAAATACACTGAAGACCCGCAACTCGCGGACCTTTATCCACTTACCATACTATGGGTGAGTTTTAGTGCTGTCTCCAGTGAATGGTTGTGCCAATAACATCGATTCACTAACCCCAGTGTGACAGCAATAGAACGCACATAATAAGTCTATACATATGCAAGGGTGTACACTGTACAGGCTACAGGTAGGTATGTGGCTTAAAAGCGGACACGTCATTAAACACAACATTAACTGCCTAAATCACCTAACGAGGAAGCCCCTTCCGCTATTTCGAAATTAGAATTAGAAATATTAGAACTGCAGTGTAAGCGCTTGGCCGGCTGGACACCGTTGACAGGCACTGAGCATACATTATAATATGAGCCGTGAGCAGTCAGAGCACAAGCGTCTCGGAGCAGCCCCGTGCCAAGTGAAACAGTAGTTGATGTGTCTGATTTGGTTCGAATACCACATTGAATTTTGTATAACGTTATCGCCTACTATGTGTGGTAAATTTATTTTTGCTTTATTATTTTTGTATTCTATAGTATTCTATAATCATAGGTAAAAATTCATTCATTTGTGTATTTGGTAGGTATATACGTCCTGTTTTAAGTACTTTATTACATCTAGTGTTGGGAATACAGAATAAAGTCTTGTTCATATTTTTTTTTAATCAAATTTTATCAAATTTTTATTGCGTTCAGCTAAATCTCAAGAAAAATATTCATGTAAGTGAAAAATAGTAGAAAATTATTTATTTAGTTAAAATAATGTAACTAATAATGTAATTAACACAGAATATATAGCCTACGGCAATAAACATTTATTTTATCTAAGTTTATAGATCGTGTATTGTAATTATTATAAGTTTAAATTATTATATTAAAAAAAAATAGTTTCCTTTTTTGTTACTTTAATTGAAGCTTTATGTTAATTAAACACTGTACTGAATTCTGTTAAATGGTCCTGAATTATAATTTTGTAATTAATAGGAAAAAATAGATTAAGGTACATCAAATTTGTGCGTGTGTTATTTTCTATAATATTAAAAAATGTTTATTGGCACTCAAAACAACTAAAATAAAAATGGTAATAAAATATGCGTTCCCAGCCTTTGTCGTTTTTTTACACGTTTTTTACCACGTAGCTATAAGACCGTAGCTATAATCTGTCGGAGTACGGAGTTAACTCTCTTATCCATTATTAGTCTAAACATAAACCTTTCCTGCGTTTTTCCTAGGAAACACAAGCTTTTCTCTCTCTCGGCATTTTTTTGGGGGCACACAAGAACTCTGTTGTTAGAGAAGCATGTTCCTTGGCTTGGTTTTACCCAGGTAAAACCAACTTATAATCACATAGATATGGAATTTAGTAAAACAAACAAAGGCGTAATACAGCTCTACGAAAAAGAAAAAAATTACAACAAAAAACCGATAAAAACGGTGAATTTCAGTTCGGCAAATGTAAACATATGAGACGGGGAAACCTAATGTCATCGAGACTAGTTCTGCATTTGGCCACCAGGTGACAATTATGTCACCACGCACGCCCGCAACTTAAAAGCCGTCAGACGGGGGCTGCTCCGAGACGCTTGTAGTAGACCTTCAGATAGTGACAGATTTAGGTGCCCCAGTTTCGCATACAAGCCTTGAAGAGGGTTGAAAATTACATCGATATTGAGTAGAATGAAGGGAAATTTACGAGTGGCCCCTGGGGATATCATATGGAAAATTCGATTTTCCTTAACAGAAATAAAAGACCATATTTTCAACCAAGACGTGTTCATTAAATGATTCATTAACAGAACTTGGCTTCGGAAAACCAAAGGCTTGAATGTTGCAGGTGCCTAAGGGCTTAAAATAAGTGCATAATCTTTTAAGGAAAAATCGAGATATTGACCGATTTTTCCACACAAGCCCATCCAAAGTATGAAAACGTACAGCGTCACTAGCCCGAAAAACATATTGGCTTTAGTGGAGCGAATGGATAAATACATTTTGGGGTCGGAAATTTTTTTCGATTTTTCATATGTTATTCCCAGGGGCCACTAGTAAATTTCCTTTCATTCTACTCGATCGATCTACTTTTCAACTCTCTTTGAGGCTTGTATGCGAATATAGGGCACCTAAACCTGTCACTATCTGACGTAGTCAGAGCGAGCAGTGACGCGCTGCTGTGGCAAGACTGGACTGGGGTGCCAACTTTGCTATAATCGCTTCCTTATACATAAGGTTATTTGTACCTTATACATATGGTTATTGCTTATACATATGGTTATACATATGGTTATTAGTTTCTCATACATATGGTTATTTTTGTGTTCAAACTTGCAATTAGCGCTAGAGTTAATTGTGTGTTCATACTTGCAATTAGCGCTAATTATCTGTTAAAACTTGCAATTAAGGCTAAATGTATGTTGGAACTTGCAATTAAGGCTAAATGTATGTTGGAACTTGTATTTGGCGTGTGTTCAAACTTGCAATTGGAGCTAATTGCAAGTTTGTACAGACAATTAGCGCTTATTGCAAGTTCGTACAGAGAATTGGTGCTAACTGCAAGTTCGAATATACATTTAGCCTTAATTGCAAGTTTAAACAGACCATTAGCGCTAATTGCAAGTTTGAACACACAATTAACTCTAATTGCAAGTTCGAACAGACAATTAACGCTGATTGTAAGTTTGACTGACAGTAGGTATAATTGCAAGTTTAAAATTACAATGAAAAGAAAAAAACTTGTTTTTTTATGTCCGTTCAGCGCTTTCGTAATAAGGACACAAATGTAATAAGCTGGTGATGAATATGAAAGCGATTTTCGAAACTAGATTTTGTTTAATTTATTATAGTAGAAATTACAAAGAAATTGTTATTCTACTAAATATCGATGTTAATAGACTATTTTTTAGTCTACCAAATCCAGATCGTTAATCATTCATACTTTATTGGGTCAACTCTTGCTACGGTTTGCTTATGTACAGAGCTCCAGGTATAGCAACAGTATTCCAAGTATGTTCTAATTTGAGTCTTATAAGGCGCAAGAAGCCGGCAAGGCTTCAAATATTACTAGGCGTCTAAAAGAAACCGTGACGATTCGGGCTGTCGCAAGTAGTACCGCTTTCTGCATGGACCTGTAAAAATTATCAGTTAGACCCAGCTCTTGTTGTTTCTTGTTGTTTCTCAGCAAACTTTTTAGTATAAAACTATTTGTTGACACGATAATTGGAACTGTCTGAACGTTTTCCATTTCCCATTGCCTTCTAATTCGTTCTTCTAAGTCTCTGTACTTCGCGATCTTCTCGGCCTGCTTCACACGCAGGTTGTTGCTTTTTGGAATAGCCACATCAATCAGAATTGTCTTCCTGGAAATTTTATCAACTATTATAAGGTCCGGCCTGTTATGGGCAACTCGTTGATCTGTCAGAACTGTCAGTGGCGTAGCGAGGGGGGGCGACCGCCCCCCCCCCCCCCCCCGCCCTCTTTGCCTGAGCGCCCCCTGCCCTGCCGCCCGCGCCGATCTGACCCAGTGTCCGCTGCCACGCATTCCCCGCGAGAATGTTTTTTTATAACACGCCTGTAAAACGAACTAAAAAGTATAAAATATTATAAAATCGGACTAAAAAGTATAAAATATAATCTCTCTTAGACCCATAAAGATGGGGCGCGTGCAATAGATAATAATAAGGGGTGCAGAAAAGTAGCTGCCATTGGAAAACATTATTTGCAGTAATAGGTACAATTGTTAGTGACTTAAATGCGCATGCATCAATAGTTATTATTATCTATTGCATGCGCCCCACGTTTTTTGGTCGGTTTCTTCAAAAAGTATATTTAATTTTTTTGTTTTTTTTATATGTGACAGGTGTTACTTTCACTTTAAACCAAAGAATGACATGACTTTTTTGTATAGGCATTATTTTCTAATAAATAAAAATAATACAGTTATATTCATAAAGTTTGCACCAAATGAGAAAAATTTGTATTTAGCCCAGTCAAATTTAGCAAAATTAGGGCAATCGGTTGAGAAAATTCCTAGAGAGTTGATTTTTTAAAACGCTTTCTTTTCACTTGGGTAGACATATATCAAAAGTCCCCGAAGGTATGGAGTGAGCTCGAGGAGGGGGTGGGGGTTAAAGGTACCATTTTTCAGTTTTTCGCTTAAATCTCGAAAACGATCACTTCTATCAATTTTCATAATTCGTAACAATTAAAGCTAACAAAATTTTCTACAAAAATGGTACTATGCACTTTTGTCGTAGGACTAATTGTAAGCGAGTTATAGGGGGGACAAAATAAACATCATTTAAAAAAATCTGCTTTATTTCCATTTCAAACCGTAGAGGAGATGGGGGGTCACTATGAGGCGCCATTTCGGACTATATTATTATTTTTGAATATATAAATTTCTCGCGCTAATATATTTTTTTAATATGATATTTATAGAAATTTGCGTGAATAATCTTTTTTTAGTCAAATTTATATATTACGCATCGCCCAAAAGTATATCTTACAGTAAACGCCAAAAAATATATCAAAACACGATATATTAATTTGGTGCGCCAATATATAATAATTTAGGGTACCACTGGTCGTCACCAGAGGTCGCGCCGCGCATCCCTAAAGTACACCGGCAACGCTGCAGCAGAAAGGGCAGAAGCCCGAAGTCGAAATTTTTTTTTTATATGATATATTAGAGAAATTTGCGTGAATAATCTTTTTTTAGTCAAATTTATATATTACGCATCGCCCAAAAGTATATATTACAGTAAACGCAAAAAAATATATCAAAACACGATATATTAATTTGGTGCGCCAATATATAATAATTTGAGGTAATACCGGTCGTCACCAGAGGTCGCGCCGCGCATCCCTAAAGTGCACCGGTAACGCTGCAGCAGAAAGCGCAGAAGCCCGAAGTCGAAGTGATTATGATTCACACGTCCGAAGCCGAAGTAAACATTTCTCTCAAGCATCTTTGCAATAAGGAGCGTATTCCCTCCTTTTTGGGGGATAAGCGCTGCCGTATGAAAAAAGAAGTGGTAATCTTTTCCAACGTCGGGCGAAAATAGGGGATAGGAACCTATCTAGCCAAAATTTCAAGAAAATCGGGGGTGGGTTTTACACAGGGGCCCTTTTTATTTTAAAGAGTCCCTGGTTTTACACCATTCTGCGCTTTCTGCTGCAGCGTTACCGGTGCACTTTAGGGATGCACGGCGCGACCTCTGGTGACGACCGGTGGTACCCTAAATTATTATATATTGGCGCACCAAATTAATATATCATGTTTTGATATATTTTTTTGCGTTTATTGTAATATATACTTTTGGGCGATGCGTAATATATAAATTTGACTAAAAAAAGATTATTCACGCAAATTTCTATAAATATCATATAAAAAAAATATTTCGACTTCGGGCTTCTGCACTTTCTGCTGCAGCGTTGCCGGTGCACTTTAGGAATGCGCGGCGCGACCTCTGGTGACGACCAGTGGTACCCTAAACTATTATATATTGGCGCACCAAATTAATATAAGTATCGTGTTTTGATATATTTTTTTGCGTTTACTGTAATATATACTTTTGGGCGATGCGTAATATATAAATTTGACTAAAAAAAGATTATTCACGCAAATTTCTATAAATATCATATTAAAAAAATATTAGCCCGAGAAATTTATATATTCAAAAATAATAATTTAGTCCGAAATGGCGCCTCATAGGTGACGGGGGTCCATAAAGTCTTCCTTGTCGTCCCCATATGCTGCATTCGCGTCTTCAAACTAAACAATGAAATTTAAATTACAGTCTTGCTCAGTAGAATAATAGTAGATAAATTTGAATAGACCAAGAAAATAATATACTAGGTGATGTATTAGGTGATAAGTTGGAGAGAGAGACATTATGGTTGAAGATGTTAGACGAACTTTTTTGTAGTCCTTAATATTAAACATAAAAATTGAGTAGTTGTAGAATTTAAGTGAGCGCTCTCAATATAGTTTAAGACCCTATGTGCCAATTTTGTAAATCAATATAATAGTTAATGCATTTTCGGTGTTTCATTAACTTAGAATGAATGTGGTGCCAACCCAACACAGTAGGCAGTTGGTAGCTAAAGTGTAAAGAATATTAATTATAAGTTGTAACAAGTCCCAGGTATAAAAAACTAAAAGATGATTGAACATTGATTATTTAAATAAAACTTACAATAAATTAAGTATTGGTCCAACAGTTTATTAAAGGCTGTCAAGGGAGTCTATCAAGTCTTCCTGGTCATCCACATATGCTGAATTGTAATCTTCAACTCGAAAGCCGTTAGTGCACACGCTCTCACAGTTACCACATATTGACGAGCAGAGGATACCTGTTAAAGATTCAAGTTTTAAGTTAAATTATTTTCCTGTTGTATTTTACTTATAGCCATCAGTTGAAGATGAAAATTCAGCATATGAGGAAGACCAGGAAGACTTGATAGACCCCCTTGACACCCTTTAATAAACTGTTGGACCAATACTTAATTTATTGTAAGTTTTATTTAAATAATCAATATTCAATCATCTTTTAGTTTTTATACCTGGGACTTGTTATCACTTATAATTAATATTCTTACACCTTAGCTACCACCTGCTGGGTTGGCATCACATTCATTCTAAGTTAATGAAACATCGAAAATGCATTAACTATTATATTGATTTACGTTTACAAAATTGGCACATATAGTATTAAACTATATTGAGGGAGATCACTTAAATTCTACAACTACTACCGATTTTTATGTTTAATATTAAGAACTAGTTTGGTGTTGCCAACAGGGGCGGACTGGCACCCAAAAACGGCCCGGGCGCTTTGTATGAGACCGGCCCATGGACTGGAACTGGAAGCGGTGGTTCCGCAGGGTTCCTTGTAGCCAAAGTACAAGAGACGCCAGAAACAGATGGTTTCAAGATTTTCTTTATTTTTTTTAGCTAATTTTAAATTTTGGTGAGGACCAAATTGTCGAAATACGTTTACGTTTTTATTTCAAAAGAATATAACGAAAATAAAAAATAAAAAACAATTCTTTAAAACAAATAAAACGCATGTAAACATAAAAATCACTCATCTGTTGCGAGCCATTAAAATAAATTAAAAACATAATATATTACGTATGCCTTTGCACTCGCCGACTACATAGTTTATTAGATCTTCATTAGGTATCTAATGAAATTATAAAATATCTTTTTCACAAGCCATTAACATGAAAGCTTCCAAATCCATATCCAAATGGTCTTGGGTTAGAGAACTTCTTAGCCGGTTCAAGATTATTTTAAATTTGGAGAAAGATCTTTCACTTGATACCTACTTGTGAAATAGACAAAGTTAATGCAAGTGCGACGCGTGATTTATTATTGCGGTGTTGCCATAATGCCTATAAGAGACGGCACGGCGGCGGTCGGCCCATAAAGGCCCAAGTAGGTCCGGCCCAAAGTCTATGTATGAGAAGTTGGCTCACGCTCACTTCGTAACTGGCCGGCGGCGTTCGGCTGCGGTCGTAATGTGACGTCTTCCGTAGACCGAAAATGATCGGCGGCCGGATTGCAAGGCACGCTGGAATCGGGGCGACTAAAATCTTTATGGGATTATCTGTTTATTTTTAATAATTAAGTAGATACCTTAGTACACGCGTAAATAGCATGTAAACTATCTACAATTTTACGTGTTTTCCTAGTACGTACCTAATAAATATAGAAAAATACTTTAGTAACTTATGACCTACCTGTAAATGAATCCATTAGTTTTAAAAATATGTATTAGATAATGTTTTTTATTGCAACTAAAGCCATAGACAATAGGCATAGATGATTGGAAAAGAATTAAATGTATTATATCTTCAATGAGTGCAGGGTGTAGGGAAGTAAACGCATTTTAAACATGAACAATGGCTTTATGTAAAATGAAAACTATGTTTTATGGTTCTTGAGGTACAGGGCATCCAAAAACATTTTTATTTGGTTTTTTGATTATATTTTTGTTCAATAACATGGCATTTGCGGTACTAGGAGTACTAATGATGAGAAACTCAAATATTTACTTGTTTTTTTTTGTTTAAAGTTAGAGGGCGCCACTTGCCGTGTTATACTTGGATTTAAATAACCATAACTTTTTCGTGTCGTGTCATTTTTGACTAGACATGCCTATTCTCCAATCAATTTTACACACAAAAGCAACTTACTGTTTGTCGCTGATAGCAGCCGTTTTGAAGAAGAAAAACGGGTTTAAAGTTACTTAAATCCGCGTTGGAATTTTGTAGTTGAATTATTATGAGTTTTTGAAACACAAGCAAAAAATGCGTCATTTATTTATAGGTACTTCATGTACTTCATGTAAGTACCTATAAATAAAAGGCGCATCTAAATTCACCATAAAAACTGAGAAAATGTTATAAGAAACACATATAGTTTACACAACTCAATTTTTTATATGTGTAAAATATGTTTGCTTTAACAATTATTACGAAATTTGGACGCTATCGAATATAAACTGATGCCGGGGTTCAGTGTCCAGACCGCGCGGCCGGTCTACATTCTACGTCACAGCGGGCGTGCCCGGGTCCCCCACTCCATGCACAGCGAGAACCGGTTATTCGACGCAGGTGTCCGGGCGTGAGCCAACTTCTCATACATAGACTTTGGGTCCGGCCGATCGGGCTAGCGCCCGATCGCCCGATGGCCCAGTCCGCCCCTGGTTGCCAATTACCAAAGCATTTTGTCCCATATGCCATATGACTATACTACCGGTGGTCTAACATCTTCAACCATAATGTCTCTCTCTCCAACTTATCAGCTAAAATACATCCGCTTCTAGTACATTCTTTTCGCGGTCTATTCAAATTTTAAATTTACAACACATTTATCTACTATTATTCTACTGAACAAGACTGTAATTTAAATTTCATTGTTTAGTTTGAATGTTTGAAGACGCGAATGCAGCATATGGGGACGACTAGGAAGACTTTATGGACCCCCGTGACCCCCCATCTCCTCTAATGAAGTGTTGGACCAATAAATTCATTGTCCTACGGTTTTAAATGGAAATAAAGCAGATTTTTTAAATTGATGTTTATTTTGTCCGCCCTATAACTCGCTTACAATTAGTCCTACGACAAAAGTTCATAGGGCCATTTTTGTAGAAAATTTTGTTAGCTTTAATTGTTATAAATTGTGAAAATCGATAGGAGTGATCGTTTTCGAGATTTAAGCGAAATACTGAAAAATGGTACCTTTAACCCCCACCCCCTCGTCGAGCTCACCCCCCCACCCTCGGGGACTTTTGATATATGTCTACCCAAGTGAAAAGAAGGCATTCTAAAAAAACAACTCTATAGCAATTTTTTCCACCGATTTGCTTAATTTGACTGAGCATACGATTTTTTGAAAAAATAATTTCGGGATATGTTGGAGCATATTGCGCCTAAAGAGAGTCTTGACGTCACAGCCCATGTCTGTCAAATTTGACTTTTAAAACTAAAAATTTGAAAAAATTGGGTTTGCCTTTGGAAATATCGGAGAAAAATGTGTTACATGCCAATTTTCAGAAACATATCAGGATATTTGTTTTTTCTTCATTATACATATATCTTCAAATATTGGTGCACGATATTTTTCCTTCATAATAACTTAAGACACTTATTTACTGGTTGTTTTCTTACTAAACCATAAAAATATAAAAATAAAAATAAATTTCAACGCAAAACAGGGGAAAAATAAGATTTTTTAAAATAGTTGTTGTGTAACAATACAAGTTTATGCCTTGGGACAGTGCTGTACTATTTTTACACACATCTATATTTTGAAATTGAGTGAAGCAAAATGATAAGGTAAATTTTTTTATTGAATTTTATGGTTTCAGATTCAATTCCTGGAATATCAATTAAGAAAAAACGAATATCTTCTAAAAATTGACATAGACGCACAATAACATAATAAGAATACATTTTCTTAATAACCTTTTCCGATTTCCAAGGTAAAACCGTTGACTGATATATTATTAAAGACTGCTCACGGCTGTCACGTCTGACACATTTTTGGCTCACCATGCGCTTTCTGGAGATAAAATACAATGCAGAATGCATTGTTAGCCATCAGAGCCATCTGTTTTCCAGGACATAAAGCTATAGCCGTGAGAAGTCTTTGTAAATACGTCAGTCGACGGTAAAACCCCATTTATTTCTAATGTTTATTTTTTTAAATGTCACATTTGACAGGCATGGGCTGTAACGTCGCGACTTTCTTCAGGCGCAATAGTGTACCCAAAACATGCACCAACGTTGCCCGAAATCAGATTTTCAAAAAATTTAATAATAAAAATTTAATAATAAAAATATTTCCCATTTGGTGGTCCAATTTTCGGTGGATTTTGCTAATTTTTGTTTACCTATTTCAATCCGACTAAACACTAAATTTCGCCCCTCCCGCCCCTAAATGCTGGCTACGCCACTGAGAACTGTACGATTCCAGTACATCTTGTAGTTGCTGTTTTCAAGAACAGGCTCCGGCGTATAGCTGTAATACGGGACCCTCTCTGCCTGCACAAGCAGTAGTTTTTCCGCAAGTTCCTGGTGCAAGATCTTGGCAACCGAATCGTGTCGTTCCTTATATTCCATTGATGCGAACATCTGACATCCTCCTGTTATGTGCTGGATTGTTTCCTAAGTTTGGCACCCGTATCTGCATCTGTCATCCACTACCGATGCATCTCCTACGATGAATTTTAGGTAGTTGCGAGTTGGTATAACCTAATCTTGTAAGCAAGAAGCCTTCCGTCTCGGGGAACATTCGTCCTGAGGTCAGCCAATAGTTCGAAGCTAACTTATCGGCATGTTCCTAGTTAACCTCATTAGGATGCCTCCCGTGCAGCGGCTTCTCCAACCACATCTGTAGTTTATCATTGTCAGTTTGGTGGTGATTCTGATGCTCGTGTTCCCTCAGACGTAGCGGCGTTGAGACGTCTGTTCCGCATATAGCCTTATGTAGTCTGGAGCTGTTGGCCTGCCTGTGGAAATAATTACGCAGATTTAATATTTGTTGGTTCAATCGCTTGTTGAGGTCTGCCAATCCTCTTCCTCTTAGTTGATGTGGCAGAGTTGTTCTTTATACGGCGCGCGGCGCTACGGGGATGATGTTTATGAGCTTTCGTCAGTAGTGTCCTAACTTTTCGCTGCAGGTTGTTGAGGTCCGTGTTGGTCCAATTCACTATTTCGAACGAATAACTGAGTACAGAGCACGCATACGAGATTAAAGCATTAAACAAATTCCTGCTGTTAAGATCAGTTCGCACTACTTGTCTAACTTTCTTGATAAATTCATTCGTTAAATCGGTCTTCATTGTTCGATGGTCTATCCTTTGAGCCTGTTTCATCCCGAGATACTTGTATGTATCTCTCATGCTCTCATTGCTTAGATCTCCTGCATCTCGTGTGAGCCTTGTTCGAGTCTTACCCCGACGATGTTAGGAGTGCGGCACTTATCCAGTCCAAACTGCATTCCGATGTCCCTGGAGAACTCCTCTACAATTTGAAGCATTTGCGTTAGTTTTGCAGCCATCAGTTTTAAATCATCGATATATAATAGGTGATTCAGCTTGATCGCTTCTGAGTTGTTGCTTTTGATAGCGAAGCCGTATTTCGCAGAGTTCAACCGATGTGATAGGGGTTCATCGCCATGCAGAACCACAGTGGACTGAGTGAAGTGAATCTCCGTGGAAAATCCCTGTTCGGATGTTGATTGTGTCGGTCTCGATGTTACTGCTTGTGGTTCTGAGAGGTATCTTGATGCGCCAGGTTATCATAACGTGTTCTAAAAAGATAACTGTATTATGATCTATTTTATACAGTTTTAAGATACCTGTGAGCCACTCATAAGGTACGGAATCCAATGCTTTTTTGTAGTTCACATAAGCCATGCAGAGGTTTCATTGCTTGGAATGAGCCTCGTCGCCGCTGACAGAGTCTCTATGATGAGTTGCTCTTTGCATCCCATTGCGCTCTTCGCGTCGCCCTTCAATTGTATTGCCATGATGTTGTTCCGCTCGTAGTGAGCAGCGTAGGCAGGCTTATTGGGCGGTACTTGGCAGGATTATCTGTTTTCCGCTTGGTTTTTTGGTACAGGTATAGTGTGTACGGATTTATACCGTTAACCTATCTGAAATACATCACTACCTGATAATACCCCATTGTATATAGGTATAATATATTACTGGGGTGCAGGGTCGGCTTAAACATTATTGAGATATTATTTATTTATTTTTATTTTAAGCACCAGAACGCCACACTATAACACTAAGACAAGACTACTACAACGCTGATACAATTAGCTATGTTTATAAATATAAAAAAATACCTGCTTCAAATTGTATTTATATTATGAATTACGGTTGCAGGTATATACCTACTCCGACCCTGTACGAAATTCGAGGCATTTTATGGTCAAAGGGATAATGGTCTTATGGTAGGCAAAAGATCAACGGTATAAATGCGTATCTACTATAGGTTGCACCCTGCGTAAGAAATAATGGCATTTTTAGAGGATCGAGCAAGGTTTCATTAATTAAGAGAGTTAGTTATTCATGCGTGCACCACAACTTCTTAATCCGGCATATCTCGCGTTCTTCACTGATCCAGTTTGCACTGACATTGCAAGGACCTGGTGTGGCAAGTTGATTTCTCCAGAAACCGTCAACCTGTTCTCTGTTAGCGTAATTCGTATTTGTGGCATCGGCGCTAGAATTTAATGTACGATAGTTCAAAGAGTTTGTTGTCTCGTTTCTTGTTGTTACTAGCCTTGTATCTCAGACGCCCTGCGAAAACAGAACGTTTTTGTTTTAATGTATCAAGACATTGTTGAGCAGTTATGTTCGCGGTATTATGCTGAGAATGCTTTTGGGTGCGGCTCATTATTGCCTGCTCCGTCCTCTGGGCCTTTCTAGTTCTAACTCCTCTGGCATATTTCGTCTTTACGGAAACTCTCGATCTTCCGATGTAGTCGTATCTCCCATTGAGCCATTCGTGGTTCTGGTCTTGCACGATTCAACTTTTGGGACGTCTGGATCTTGGCTTCCGCATGATTGCCGTTGCGGCACAGTAGATTAACATGTGCATACGTTCTAATGTTCTGTAAAACACCATATAATTTCTTACGGTATGCTTTAATTCGACGAAAACAATTATTATAGAGTAATATAAACAGTTTTATTCCACAGTATTTACGTTGTTTTTCAAATAGGTAAATTGAGATATAAACACATTGAATATAAACACTACACAGAAAACAATTACGGGGTAATAAATACAGTTTTTTCAACAGTATTTAAGTTGTTTTTTAAGTAAATTGAGATACACATATTCCAAAATAAAACATTATTTTCAAAAAAACGCAAGAAAATGTCTAGGATAAGGTGTTCATTTTTACCTTTAATTATCTTAATTATTATCTTAACTGACTTAAGCCAATTTCACATCAAACTAAAGTATGGGTGCTGGGGTAATCGGAGCCATTGGGCAATGAGAGCCACCGCATTATACAGGGTGGTTTATATAAGTGGCTTACTCAAAATATCTCCGATCGGCCTTCTTTTGTCACAACGAAACTTCCTGTCCATGGCCACCAACGAAAATATGGGAAAGAATCTAAAAAAATTCAAAATTTTTAAACCGCTGTAACTTTTTTATTTCTAGAGGTACACAAAAAAGTTTAACATTAAAATTTTTTGCAACAACTGTTAAAATGCAAGTATTACTTCACTTTTGAAATATTAGATATGACTAAATTTGGGCTATCTTGAAACCAAAAATTAAATTATTTTGGAAAAAATATTAATGATGCACTTTTTATAAAGTGAACTATTCCATTTAATTTGATGTGTCACACTTGCCACTTCATTTAGAATTTAGGTAGGTACTATAAAAATTTGAAAAAAAAAAGTATTGGTAATTAATACTTGTGACTGGCATAAGATCTAGTTACCCATGGAAATAAATAAACTAGTATAACGTTAAATTCAAGTAGACATTAAAAATTTGAAAATGAAGTGATTTATAAGCCCTTACTGGAGTATCGAATAGCTAATTTATAATAATTGTTATTTTAAATAATAAATCAATGCCCAACTCGTAGATATTAATTTCTGTTATGAAAATAAACTAAAAATACTAAATATTTTCAATTTACTTAAAATTTGTGTAATGGTAATGCCAAAGCAATAATAATCTTAAAAATGACAATAACAAAATTTACAATAAATACTCATTACGAACACTTTTATACCACATTCTTCAATATTTCATCTTTTCCGCTTCAGCATTTCAGCCATAGACATAACTAGGGGGGTTAGGGGGGGGCTTAGCCGGCACCGTCGCAATGATAAAGGCCTGCCAGCTGGCGACGCGAAACGTCACTATGTCATCACAGGGAGGTCGAGAAGTTGCTTTTTGAAGTTTACTTGTCTGGCGATTTTCCTGTTTTAAAGAACGTTTGTTGTGTGTTGGACTGTGTTTTTTAGTAATATAGGACGTGGAGTTTTATTAATAAGGCGGTAAAACAGCAGTGGTTCAGAATAAAGTGATTAAAGTTCAATTTTAGTTTATAGGTTTTAGGTTGTGTCTATAGTTTCGGACTAATTTAAATCATGCCGTGGACGTGTTCCGTTCCCAACTGCAAGGGAAACTACAAAGACGGTCCCAAAGTGTCCGCTTTTTCCTCCCTAAAGACCCCATTTTAAGGGAAAAGTGGGTTAAGGCCATCAAAAGAGATTTTGTTCCTACACAGATTTTCAGGATTTTGGTTTGGACTGTTGGAGAGTGTTATACCTAACAATTTTACGTGATTAAACGGAACCACCTTGAAATCAGTAAGTTTTATGGTTTTATTTATTCGAATTTAGTTGCATCTAGGCAGGCAAATAAGAAATAATTGGCATTTACGAAAATTTTACCGGTAGACATCTAAATGCACCAAAATCCCTTGAAAATGTGACTTTCACTATCGTAGATTATTATCCGTGTTGTAAAACCATGAGCTATATATGTAAACAATCATTTTAAAGTGTGTTTTCACCAAATTTACCAAGTTGACACCTCGACATTTGAATTTGGCGCCTTAGGCTGACCTCCCTTGGACGACTCATCGCTTTCAGCTGGCGGGCCTTGTTATTGCGACGGTGCCGGCTTAGCCCCCCCTATATTTCTATTAGCCCTCCCTAAAATGTAAAGGATGTGCGAAGATATGCTTCTCGTAAACAGAATAGATCTAACATTCTGACAACGCAACGTTACGCAACACGGCGAACACCGCACGCGCCTTTTTAAATTCACCAGTTTCGACGAATCGCTTGCTCTTGCGGAATCTTGCGCCTTGTGCCCCCACAAAATCCGACTGAAATTTAAACGCGTAAGCGAGAGCGAACACACCGTGCCTGCTGCCGAGAGAAAGAGAGACGAGACAGGCGTCGGAGAATGTACTTTTGCTGTGCCAGACTCCAGACTTTTATTTTAATATTCATCCAGTTTATTGTTGTTTCGTTATAATATGTACTATGTAAATAGTCTTGCATCACAAAATAGCAGACATTCCCAACATTTTTTCTCTGGTTTCTACTCGGAAACCTCTACTTTTTCATAATGTTTTTTCTTAAATGAATTAAAGATGATTCAAAATTACCAGTAGATAGACCTATACATTATTTTTTGAGGCCTTAAAATTAACGTTTTTGGGCGTGGCACCTCAAGGGTGGTACAGGGTGATCCAATCAGTAACGTATTTAGAAGGGCGGGACCGAACCCATTTCGGAATTTGAAAATATTCACTCCAGCTTGTAAATTTTAAGATATTGGGATTTCCCAAGACTAATTTTATGTAATTTTTCTTCAAATTTTTAAAAAATTTCGCCTGCGGCGCATTTTTTATAATTATTTTAAGTGCCCTTGTTTAAAAAAAAGACACAAAAATTGTTCCTCCACCACTTGAAATTAATTCCTATATACGTCACAGAAGTGATCCAAACTCGTAGCCCCGGCCTACCATTTTACAGAATGACATGTAAAAAATATACCTTTGTAAGTAGCGTACCGACTTTCAAAAATTTCTTCTTGATGGATTAAATAATTCCATGTCGGGGCCCCGCATTTTCATGTGGCACCCGGCCCCGCAAAATCTTGAGCCGGTCCTGATCAGGCCCCCCTAAAAATACGACCTAGTTACGTCTATGATTTCAGCTGCAGCTGCTGCATAATTCAAGTATTCTCATTTTTCAGTACTACACATTTTGCTAAGCTGGTGATTAATTTCCTGCTTAGGAACCTCTTATGAAAAATTCTATTGAGGATGTCATTACTAACGTCATAAGTTATGTAGTACGTAATCGTAGAGTTATGACTCATAACTCTATGATTACGCAGATTTATTTCCGTGGGTATAACTAGATCTAATGTCAACCACAAATATTGCCAATATTTTTCTTAAATTTTTGTAGTAAATACAGAACAAACAGGCAAGTGTGACACATCAGATTGGATGGGACGTTTGCTTTACAAATAATTTAACTGTTGAGCCCAAGAGAGTCCAAGTTTTACGGTAATCCATACAACAAAACTACTACTACTAATGTAATACATAAATTCTGTCGGTTCTCCAAAACAATAATCTTAAACTTTTTACCGTATGTCAAAAAATAAAAAAGTTCAGCGGTTTAAAATTTTCGAATTTTTCAGATTTTTGACATGTTTTAGTTTTTCTTTCTCAAAAAATAGGGTTATTAAATTTAAACAAAACTCATTCATTATAATTTATCTATATACAATATTCTCATGATTTGTGTATTTTCTCCAAAAAATTTTCTGCACGCTTGCTCTCTCTCACACATCAGCCTAATTATAGCGTTACTTGCTCACACTCACATACAGGGTGTCCAACTTTAAAACTGTATAAATCCATAAAATCTTCATTTTTGGAGATAATCGCCTAAACTTTTTTGTTTGAAAGGCCTTCAAAAACCGCTTCTTTTGACCGTCCTGCTATTTTCAAAATGCAAATCCAGGGCAGGCTGCGAGTTTTTTATACACCCGATTTTCACGAAAACTATTTAGCGATTTTTTTATTTAAAATCCGACCCCACAGCGTTAATCAGGATACCCCAAAACCCCTATATACCAAATTACATAAAGTTCCATTCTGCAGGGTGTCAAAGTTGAGAAAAATAGGAATTTTAAAGGCATCAGCCGAGTCAAGTGTGCCATGCCCACAAAACATGATTTGCCTTTTTTATGTGTTGTGGTTTTGCCAACCATCTGATGATTTATTTGATGTTTAACTTACTCTAGTTTGGCAGCCAGTTTATCTCTAGCCTGCTTCAAATACTACCTATTCATTAATTCGATGATAAAATATAGATTCGGCGAAAAGACTCAGGATCGATAAAAACAATCATATTTATGGCCAAGAGAATATTTATGACATTTGTCACAAAATGTGAGAAGCCAACTCACAGGGTTATCACAATGACATGAGATAAAAAAAATGCAAAACAAAGTTACACTAATTGAAAGAGCAGATACCAGAAGTTTAGCAATATGTTGAAATAAGTTTAGTTCAAAACTTAAATTGGTGGACTTTCCTGTATGTAAAAAAATAAAGGGGTGGCAGTCCTTCTGTACTTACGCCTCCAATATGAGAATGACTCCTTATCAGACTCGTTATCATCGACGTAGTGGCACCTCAAGAAATTAAGGCCGAAATCAGATATTTTTAAAACAAATCTACTATTCACTAAGCAGCATGCAGATTTTAGAGATCCATGCGTTTTGATCGGAGATCCATGCAAGTATTGCATGCCATTAACCAGATCCATTATAAGAGACAATCGGAAACTCCAATCCAGCTTCACTTGTTCGTTTTCCAAAATGTCTTGTAGTGTTCCTTTCTGGCAGTATTCTATAAGAAGGCAGCAGTTGGGTATTTCCAAGCAAGCTCCGTAAAATTTCACCAAGTTGTCATTAGACAAGTCCTTCATGACTTTAAGCTCGTATAGTTCCTGGTGGCTTAAGTTTATCTTGATCTCTTTCAAATCTCTTATAGCTACCTTGTTGGACTTGTAGTACCCCAGCTTGCAGTTTAGCGCCCTGTCTCCCATTATGCTGTAGCCGTCATAATCTCCCTAAACAATAAAAAATATCTTCAGAGCATTAACTATATCTGTTTTAACTTATTTGTAAACGAAAATTATGAATAAGGCAAGTATAAATAATTGCACTTACTTTCATTGACGCTGTAGAATGAAAGCTAGCCCGGCTGCTGTTTGGAAAAAATAATATATCGTTATAGTCCACCTTCCATGCTTTGGCGTAAATATCGGCTTTCAGCTTGATATGCCTAAAATTTTACCAACGTAATATTACTAGCGGTTAAGTGTAGAAAAAAATTTACCTGTATAATATTATTGCAACTACCAACAATCCGGTAACTATAACACTGATTAAACATATCATGAGGATCTCGACAGGATCAAAGGCTAAAAATATAAAAGAATGAATATATTTGTCACAACCAAATATCTTAATATTGCCTGCAATATATGTGCTTTTCTTAAGATATTTGCAAATTTTTACGTACTAGGACATTTTGATAAGTCATATCCACATTTTGGAGTATCAGATTCAATTTTCCATTGCACCGTCCATTTTGAAATTGTTTTATTTAATGTCGAGTATTCCGCGACCACTTCGTAGTTTCCGTTTGAATTCGTGTGTACCAGAGCATACTTGGCAACCCTTTGTGCGTTGCAGTTCATAACAATAGGATCATCTACATATTTCCCTTTAAAGAAATAAATAATAAGTAGCAAAATACTAGTTTGAAGAGAATAAAAAATTACCTTGAAATACATTGCCCATCATATCATACACAACATCACATCCTCGCACACTCTGATTTTTTACAGGGGTCCCATCGTCAGACCAGGAAAGAGTTGAATTAAGTGCTTGTGCATAAATTAGCAAACCATCGTGCAGACCATCTAAGTACATCGAACCTCTCTGAGTTTGGCTCTCCACTTCCTCCCACATTGTTTCTTTATGTGGTAAGAATGTATAAACGGCATCAAATCCTTTCTGCGCCAGTTTGTTGTTTTCTACGGTGTCGTCTTCAACATACCATGGTCTATCTGATTGCTTGGCACTAAAATTATTTTTTCAGTTCTTTCAGCTTTGCAGCTTTGCTTTATGACCACCTACTTGTTATAGAGCTCAAAATTGAAAAATAGATATTCTCCTTTATCCATCATATTCATCTTTGCTGCTTCTATGATCAACTTCCTCATATTTGTTGTGTTAGTACAAGTCAATATTACTAAAAACTGTGAATATTAGATAATATTATACATAGGAATCACTAGAATCCTATTAACTAAACATTAATTAAATCAAATTAAATATATCTAAAATGTTCTTACTTCCATATTTCACACCAACTTTGGATTTAAGAAATTCATTGTAATCGAGTTTTAGTGTTGTAACATCTCCGTCTACGTAATCTATATTTTTTAGGTTGGCCATTTCATTCACTAAAGTCTTCATAAAAAGATAACAACTAGAATCGCCTCCAACTTCATCTTGCAGATATTTTTCATACATAAGAACAAACTTCTTCCAACCATACCTATAAAGAAGTGTATTCAGTGCTTCATTTACTGATTTTATTATCAAGAGAAGTTGCCGCTGCTCCTTTTTAAAGAAGTATAAGTTATTTTTTTTTAAAATAAGAACTTTTGAGGTCAACATTTTAAAACGGAAAACTTTTAAATTAAATTTTTATTTAATTATTGCTTTCCAAATTATCAGGAAAATTCAACTGCTTAATTGTAAACTAAACAAAATCATCGCTGCATTAAATGGGCGAAAATCGAAATTAAAAGCGGTATATTTATTTACTTTATTTACATTCAAATAATCAAGAGGAATTATCTAAGAAGACGGAAAGATTGACTCTTTTAGTTTCAGATGCTAAAACTATTTTTACAAATAGATTTCTACCAACTTTCTTTCATTCTTAATTCTTAAGTATAGAATTCATTTTTTTCGGGAAAGAGTCATTCTCCCTAAAACACATTGCATTGTTTTGAACTAGTTTTAAGCCAAGGTCAACATGTCGGAATGAAATGAAGCAAACATGAAATTTTATCAAAAGAATTAATTTTTGAAATTGAAAGGTGTTATTTATTTTTTTGAATAAAACGATATACATTGACTTTTCCGGATTTTTTCACAACAATGCAAACAAATTGTCCAAAGAGCTATAAGTATGTTTTTATAGGGATAGCTGGTCATTTAAAAAAGCCTCCAATGGAATCACGACTTCTACTTTTTTTTAATAAATTCCACTAGACTAGATATATCATACTAATCCGAAAACTATATATTATATAAACCGGATTATTCACACTTTTTTCAACGTTAATGCCTTCGTAACCATTCACAATCCTATCGTAATGTATGTTTACTAAATCTGAAATCAATATATTTATTTTATTAACTAAATTCTCTAAAATGAATTCCAAAGTTATCTAACACACAGACACACCACCCTGTGGGTTAATTGGCCTGATAATTTCAACTTATTTCAACTAAGTTAAGTAAATATAACAGAATCCATCTATAAGCATATCCCTAACACTGAGCGAAGGCTGCTGTTTTCTTACCTTTCCATTATAAGCGTTAAAAATTCCCCATAAGATCTATAGTCAACAGATCCAGCATTGACTAACAAGAACATTTCATCCTTAATACTCCTTTTCTTCGCAGTGAAGTCAAAAACAAATCCTCCTGGAGTTATCAAAGGTGTTCCGGCGTAGCCAATATACTTCGCTAACCGTCCAACACTGGCTAAAATAAAAATCCTTATAAAAATTCATAAAGAAAATTAAATCTGGGAAAATTAAGATTGTACTGGAATCAATCAATATTCCGTCGTCTGTTTCGACTCCAAGGTTATTACGATGTAAAATACATTTTTCTCAAATTAGAAGATGGGGCTCATAAGAAAAGGTAGGAATCAATTAACTCAAGGTAAGTGGATTATTTTAATTTACATATATCATTATAGTACCTAGTATTGCAGATTTGGGAAAAAATCAAAATGGTATTTTGGATAAAGTAATTTGTTAAGGGATTCACAACAAAGTGAATTGTAATACGTATCTAAATCATGTATGGACCTTGCAGAACCAAAAGAAGATGACCAAAAAAATTGAGAATTACCTGGCTACGAATAACTACCAGAGTAGCGCAGCTATGTTAAGGCGTTGAGTGAGGAATAATTCCTTCATTCAACGGTTAGGGCAATTCGGTGCGTCGCCCCAGAGCCTCGTGGGTTAGGAGCGCTTTAATCCGCGACATTGCTTTCGTACTTCAGAATAATTTTTTTAATCGCGGAAAAAGCGAAAACGTTTATTAAACATTCAGGCACTCCCGATTGTACGAAGGCGTAGAAGGTCCATGATTTTTTTTCTAATTGACATATGTATCTATCGATTAGTACTAATTGACAGATGTAACTGTCGATTAGTCATAATAGACAGATTTAACTGTTGATTATTACTAATTAACAGATAAATCTGTCTATTACGTCATTACGTCTAATCGACCGTTAAATCTGCCAATTAGTAATAATAGAGAGTTACATCTGTCTATTAAGGCTAATCGACAGTTACATGTCAATAATAATTAGTATTAATCGACAGATACCTACATTCGTACTATTGCATATCTACTGTTTGAGAGGCAAATGTCTACGTCATCTCTTTTATAAACATCGGCTTAACACTCAAGTCTTTTTTGTGACCGACGCGACACCGCTCGCCGGCCAAGTATTCCCAGGCACAGCAGAGTCACAGAGTCGTTTTGTTGAACTCTCAGTAGCGATTATTATGTTACTTGTGTATATTAATATTAATTCTCAGAAAAAACTATTGCCGACCAGCTGATTTTTTCAGAATTGTTCTTGAATTGTCTTCCAAATATATATCCAACCAGAAGATCACACTCAAACCCCCGTAATGAAGAATGCAAGAATAATAATAATAATAATAATAATGATCTTGCTCGATCTTATGAACACAAGAATCTTATCTAACTATGTTTCAGTGGCACCAACATTAGAACATATGCACATGTTAATCTATTGTGCCACAACGGCAATCATCACTATAATGGGAGCCAAGATCCGGACGGCCCAAGAGTTGAATCGTGCAAGACCGGAACCATGAATGGCTCAATGCGAGATGCGACTAAATCGGAAGATCGAGAGTCTCCGTAAAGACATAGGACAAGTGACGGAATATATCAGAGGAGTTAGAACTACAAAGATCCAGAGGGCGGTGCAGGCAATAATGAGCCGCACCCAAATGCATTCTCACCATGACCCCGCGAACATCACGGCTCAACAATGACTTGATACATAAAACAAAAACTTTCTGTTTTCACAGGGCGTCTGAGGAGATACAACGCTAGTAACAGCAGGAAACGAGACAACAAACTCTTGGAACGATCAAAAAGAGGTTTCTACCGTGCTTTGAATTCTAACTCCGATTCCACAAATACGAGTTACCCAAGCAGAGAACACGTTGACGGTTTTTGGAGAAATCAACTTGCCACACCAGGTCCGTGCAATGTCAGTGCAAACTGGATCAGTGAAGAACGCGAGATAGGCCGGAACTATAGCCAGATGCAACATGAGCAATTCACAACCGATGAGGTCTCCAATGTCATCAAGAATTCCCACAACTGGAAGGCACCAGGTACAGATCATCTCCAAAATTATTGGATTAAGAAATTGTGGTGCGCGCATGAACAACTAACTATATACATTAATTAATGTAGTCTTGCTCGATCCTCTGAAAATGCCATTGTTTCTTACGCAGGGTGCAACGTACCTGTCACCAAAAGACCAGCAAAATACAGATAACCCTGCCAAGTACCGCCCAATAACCTGTCTGCCAACGTTGTACAAAATAATCACATCTTGCCTAACGCAGAGAATATACAGTGAGCACGTAAAGGTTGGAATACATTCGGTAAAATGTTGTACTGTGCGATTAAAAAAAAACGCTTCGACACGTCCAACATAATTTTGAAAGGCGCATATTTTGACATATTTGTCGTCCTTGTGACGTCATTACTAACCAAGCTATGATGTCATCTATATATTTTTAAATGGCAACCACTATTTTTGATAGCGTCATTTAAAAGAACGCACTTTTCATGTATCGGTACGCAAATAATAATAATATATTACATAAAAAAATTTTCATAAATTTTTAATTTAACATAAATAATTATTAAGTTTTTACACATTTCTTTATTAGACGACTGTACCTGCATTGTAGTGCTTATTTTTTGCTCAGTTCCATTTTTAAGCAGGCTTAATTTTTAATCGAACGTTACAACATTTTACCGAATTTATTCCAACCTTTACGTGCTCGCTGTATGCTCCTTGCGAGCGGAACAACATCATGGTAACGCAGCAGAAGAGCAGAAGGGCTGCGCGAAGGGCGCAATGGGGTGCAAAGAGCAACTCATCATAGACTCTGTCATCTGCAACGAGGCTCATTCCAAGCAACGAAACCTCCACATGGCTTATGTGGACTACAAAAAGCATTTGATTCCGTTCCTCACGAGTGGCTCACAGGTATAAAATAGATCATACCTACAGCCTTTTTAGAACACGTTATGAAAACCTGGCGCACTAAGATTACAACTCAGAACCGCAAGCAGTAACATCGAGATCGACACAATCATCATCCGAAGAGGGATTTTCCAAGGAGATTCACTCAGTCCATTGTGCTTCTGCATGGCAATGAACCCTTTATCACATCGGTTGAACTCTACGAAATACAGCTTCGCTATCGAAAGCAACAACGCAGAAGCGATCAAGCTGAATCACCTATTACCTATATATCGATGATTTAACTGATGGCTGCAAAACTAACGCAAATGCTTCAAATTGTAGAGGAGTTCTCCAGGGACATCGGAATGCAGTTTGGACTGGATAAGTGCCGCACTCCTAACATCGTCGGGGGAAGACTCGACCAAGGCGCACACGAGATGCAGGACGGCCAGGAGATCGAAGCAATGAGCATGGGAGATACATACAAGTATCTCGGGATGAAACAAGCTCAAAGAATAGACTATCGAACCCCTAAACACGTACGCGTGCTCTGTACTCAGTTATTCGTTCGGAATAGTGAATTGGACCAACACGGACATCAACAACCTGCAGCGAAAAGTTAGGACACTACTGACCTCATAAACATGATCCCCGTAGCGCCGTAGTAAGAACAACTCTGTCACGTCAACTAGGAGGAAGAGGATTGGCAGACCTCAGCAAGAAATTGGACCGATAAATATTAAATCTGCGTAATTATTTTCACAGGCAGGCCAACAGCTCCACACTACATAAGGCTATATGCGGAGCAGACGTCTCAACACCGCTACGTCTGAGGGAACACGAGCATCAGGATCACCACCGAACCGACAATGATAAACTACAGATGTGAATGGAGAAGCCGCTGCACGGGAGGCATTATAATGAGGTTAGCGTCGAACTATTGGCAGACCTCGGGACGAATGTTCCCCGAGACGGTTCTTACTGGCCATACAGGTTATACCAACCAACTCGCAACTACCTAAAATTTATTGTAGGAGATGCATCGGTAGTGGATGACAGATGCAGATACGGGTGCCAAACTTCAGAAACAATCCAGCACATCGCAGGTGTATGTCAGATGTTCGCATCAACGGAATATAAGGAACGACACGATTCGGTTGCCAAAATCTTGCACCAGGAACTGGCGGAAAAACTGCTGCTTGTGCAGGCAGAGAAGGTCCTATATTACAGCTACACACCGGAGCCTGTTCTTGAAAATAGCAACTACAAGATGTACTGGGATCGCACAGTTCTGACAGATCAACGAGTTGCCCATAATAAGCAGGACCTTATAATAGTTGCTGAAATTTCTAGGAAGACAACTCTGAATGATGTGGCCATCCCAAACAACAACAACCTGCGTGTGAAGCAGGGCGAGAAGATCGCGAAGTATAGAGACTTAGAAGAACGAATTAAAAGGCAATGGGAAATTGAGAACGTTCAGACGATTCCAATCATCGTGTCAACAAATGGTGATATACCAAAAAGGTTGCTGAGAAACATCAAAGAGCTGGGTCTAACTGATAATCTTTACAGGTCAATACAGAAAGCGGTGCTACTTGCAACAGCCCGAACCGTCAGGAAATTCATGGGGAGTGCAGGAACGTCCAACATCAATGTCACCTAAGGCCCGATAACATGGCAAGGGTCTCGTCCGAGCCAGATCCTTATGGTATCTGGGATACCCGGGATCTGAGTGAATGTTCCCCGTAGAGGGAGTGCGAATACTTTTTTGCTAAGTCGATAATAATAAAATAATAATAAACGGAACTGGAAAACTTAGAAAATTCTCATTGAATTTGCAAATTACTGCTCGGTTTGACAAATTTTAATTGTTTCAACCCTTAAAACGGGGAGACAAAGAAAACTGTTTACGCTCAAAATTACCCCCAAGTATACCCTTTCTAACTGCAGTATTGATTTTGTGAAACTGAACAGGAAATCTTGGGAAATTCTCATTTTATTGGCAATTTACTTTTCAGAGACAGTCTTCAGCCGTAAGCGCTCTAAACCTAAAACCGTTGCTGTGCCCGCGTTTCACGAAGCTCGAGAAATAAAATTCACATTCAACATTCGCTGCGCCAAAAACGCAGTGGCTGGCAAAAGCGTGGCTAAGTTCAGACAAACACCTTTTGGTTGGTTACCAGGAAACAAGGAATAACCTTAAAAAATTACTTTCCCGCAATTTTTTCATTTGAAAAATTATATCTTTACTGGACTACAAGAGGGAGCGCCGCATGACTTCTAGCTACGCTACTGATACTTACCCAAGGCATAGTCACAGATGGGACCAAATATAACATGAGCGCACCACTTATTCGCATTTAGAATCGCTCCAGATGCTGCCTCTTGTGCACAAGAATCGTCGAAGAAAGAAAATTCCATTTCAACAGCATTATGAAGCATCCGCTTTGCTTGGTCCTTCACTGCAAGTAGAGTTTCATTTGCCTGCAAAAAGACAACAAAAAATATATACAAATTGTTACGTAATCGTTACTGTCAATTTTGCAAAATTATTAGGCCACAGAGGCGCCATTCGGAATGTTGCGTCTTTATAGAAAAGCACGGTTGAGCTCTGCGCAAAATGCAGATTCACGGTATTTCTCCTTAACAGCTTTATCTGTGCTAATTTAGTAACGGTTTTCTCGAGCTTTCCATATTACTACTATCATTATTATTATTATTATTATTATTATTATCTCGACTTAGCCAAAAGGCATTCGCACTCCCTCTACGGGGAACATTCACTCAGATCCCGGGTATCCCGGATACCAAAAGGATCTGGCTCGGACGAGACCCTTGCCATGTTATCGGGCCTTTTTTTGAATTTCGTTTCTTCATTGCCCGCGAAGGTCTCAGGTTATTCACATAAAACTCTTTTTCGGATTACTGTGAAGTTTCCGGTATTGGTACTTGGTTCACCTTCCAGAATTTGAGCAGCTATTCCAGTTTTTTTATAGAAATTGAAATTTTACTAAAAGTATTTATAGCAACAGGTTGAACGGAGCATTTTCCGTTATAATATCTTATAAGGAATCTAGTGTGACTGGTAGACTGGGGACGAAGGGATGCATTTTTGCGATACATTTCAACAAAATTAAAACTTCTAATTTTACCGCTTATTAACAAATAATAATGATAGAGGTTAGTTTGTCTTGCTATAGGGAATTTTCACTAGTAATCTCCCTAGTGCTTAAATTATTGCCGGAAATTTTTCGAATATACGAATTTTCTTAAAAAAATTCGTGTTAGAGAAAAATTTCCGGATATTAATTCAAGAACGCGGGGGATTCAGTAAGAAAATTCCATACCTACACGTAAATTAAACGAAATTATTATCAAAATTTTTGTTGAGTATACACTTTTAAGTGGACACAAATCAATAAAAAAATGATTTGTTGGGATATTTTCAAAAAAAAATTTTTGATACAAAGGTCTTCAAAATGCGCAACTTTCTACGTGAACACATTTGTCAAATTGCAATTCCAGGGCCGGCTAAGATTTTTTTTAAACCCCGATTTTCACAAAATCTATTTAGGCATTTTTTTATTTAAAATCTAACCACACAGCGTTAATTAGGACCCTCTAAAACCCTTAAGTTCAAAATTTGAACTAAAAATATATACAGGGAGTTCGGCTTTACAGCGCCTTAAAGTTGCGCAAAGTAGTGATTTCGAGGGCCCCTGGAGAGTCAAGCGTGCCATGGAATGATTTTAAAACAATTGAAGACCCAAAGTATTGATGGACGAGACTGCAAGAAAAAATAATACAGGATGTTTTTCTTTACCGCTGCTGAAAGTTCAGACTTTTTTCGAATTTTATTCTGATCAAGTTTTCCGTGCTTTTTGAAACAAAGTTACTAATTTTTTTGAAAAACAAATTTTTGAAAATATTCCAACAAATCAATTGTTTATTGATTTGTGTCCACCTAAAAGTGAACACCCTGTACATATGTTACAATGTCACATTATAATAATGACATCTGCCAAAAAATTTCCGCTGTAATTACCTCCTGCTGCCCAGAGCAAGTGAGAATATTTCCGGAAATTTTTTGCCATGACAACGAAGCAAAAAACGAGCCTCTGATAGGTCAAAAAAGGTAGGTATGGAATTTTCACAGTTATGATAGAATCCATGTCGTTAATATCATTTAATGGTATGAAAGAAAGAAAGTCGGACATCATTTCAGAAAAATTAAAAAGGATTTTCTGTCAGCGCCGGGGTCGAACCCGGGACCTCTCGCTTGCTAGGCGAACGTTCTACCACTACACTACGCTGAACCGTTGAAATTAAGTCGGTCTGTTTGTATAGTAGCTGAACCGAGAAAATGAAAATGAAAAAAAAAATCAATCATTCCTTACGAGAGATTCGTATGTGAGGGACTACACCAGCAAGACTTCTAAGATGTATGGTAGTACAACTGTATCTAAAGTCAAGGTTGTGTCTATTAGTCTGGTGTGTTTCGGAGGAAATTGGAGAGTATTTTCTGTGGTACGGCGCGAACGAAAGGCTTCTCCGTTCAGCTACTATACAAACAGACCGACTTAATTTCAACGGTTCAGCGTAGTGTAGTGGTAGAACGTTCGCCTAGCAAGCGAGAGGTCCCGGGTTCGACCCCGGCGCTGACAGAAAATCCTTTTAAATTTTTCTGAAATGATGTCCGACTTTCTTTCTTTCATGTCCATTGGTCTACGTCCTATACGTATGAAAGTTCATCTCCATTTCCATTTTCATTTAATGGTAATTTCTGTAACTCGTCTCTGCGGCATGCTCCTGCAATGCCAAATACTGCAACTATCTATAACAAGTAAGTAGGTCTATAAAGTTAAAACTCGGCCAAGTGCGATTCGAACTCGTACACGAAGGGTTCCGTACCACCGTACAATATTTAACACTACATATTTTTAAAAAAATACTTTAATAAAAAATAAAAAAAGAAATAAAAAAAGTTTTCCCCAGATCGTTGTTTCGAACGCCGGACCTCTGGGTTATGAGCCCAGCACGCTTCCACTGCGCTACTTCGCTGCTTGAGAAATGTTCGATAGTAGTTAGTTAGCCGTGTCGATTGGATTGTATTTGTTGTTTACAAAAATCGAAACTATTATATTCACTTTATTTTACTTTTATTATTTGTTGTTATAGCGGCCATACACGCTCTGTGAAAATCTCAAGTGTCTACCTATTACGATTCAAAAGATACAGCCCTATAAGGCATAGTTGGTGTCCCGTGGGGTTTTCTAAATATTCTACGAGATTTTACATAAAAATACAGCGCGCCCGTACTTGAAAAAGTCACACATGGAATAACAGATGGGCCTCTGAGCCCCCAAAGTCCAAAATCGGTAGGAAATTTGGAAATTATTCACAACAAAACAATACCAAATGTCAGTCGATGTTTACGAATAAGTATCGGGGGGCGGGGCATGCGCCTCGGCCATGACGTATAGAGTACGATCCCGGGCACCTCGCCAAATCGCGGAAAAAAAGCGGCTCGGCCCTCTGGCAGACGAGAGGCCCGTATCCGTCAGCGGCCCCACGCGAAAATTGAACTTTACCGGCGCTCGGCCTTCCAACCACTAGCCATTTTTCCCGAAAAAAACGGGAAAAAAAATTCCGGGTGCCGAAGGGCTCTCCCGATTCGGACGCCCTTCAATAGGGTTATTGCCCATAAGCTCTGGCGGCCGTACGCCAAATTTGGGCTCGAAATATCGAAAACTGCGCCTTGTAGACGAGAGCATAGGTACACGTATTACTATACAGGAGCGGGGGCCATAACAAGGCCTATGGTCCGGCAGAGCAAGTAGGCGCTTGTTAACAAGTACGGAATCAGCAATTTCGAAAGAAGGGTTACTGGAGTTAAAAAGCCTAGCGAGTCATAAATTCTTGCGAGATTAGAAAGCATATTTCATTTTGTACAAGCCTTATCTATTGGAGTAACTTTATATAAAGAATTATCATCTTTTGGCTTCCATTTCAAGCCTAAAATTTTTAACGATATAGGTGAGTCCGAATCAAATTTATCATGTAGTAAGTTTTCAGAAATATTTTTTAAAAATTCCTGGCTGTTACCTACTGGCCCAGTTTTGTAGTGAAAATCCCCCCTTTTGAGAGGTCAGATTGAAGTTGAACCGCTTGTTCTAAAGAGTTACATCCAGTGCCGATGTCATCTACAAAAATATTATTTGAAAGAAGAATATTTGAGGCTGATTCAGAGTGATGTTTTTCGACATTAGCTAGCTGACTGAGTGTGCGTATTGCGAGAAATGGCGAGGAATTTAGTCCAAAAGGCACAGTTTTTAGCGTGTAAGTGCGGAGAGGTTGATCTTCATCTTCGTAAATATATATATATATTTTTGATGTAATTTGTAAAACTTTGAATCTAATTGGATTTGGCGGTAAATGCCTTTTATATCTGCGTTGATGGCAATCCTAAAAATAAGACAATTTAATAAAATTGCTAAAATATCCTTTTGTAGTTTCGGTCCTGCCAGAAGCATATCATTAAGTGACAAATTATACGAATCTTTGCATGAAGCATCGAAAACTATTCTGAGAGGACTCGTCACAGAATGCGGGTTAAAAACGCAATGGTGTGGTAAAGAATATTTCATTTTCAATAGAACTCATCAAGTTGGAGATGATTACTATCCAAATAATCTTGAATTTTTTTACAATACTCAATTTTAGATCAGGATAAAAATGTAGATGAGCAACTACGTAACTTCCAGATTCTAGTCTGTAAGTAGTCTTTGAATAAAATCTTTCAATCGCACTTGGCCGATTTTTAACTTTATACCTACTTACTTGTGTATTGTTATAGATAGTTTGGCATTGCAGGAGCATGCCGCAGAGACGAGTTACTGAAATTACCATTAAATGATATTAACGACATGGATGCTACCATAACTGTGAAAATTCCCGATATAGCATGACAAACAAAACAAACCTCGGTCATTATTTGTAATAAGCGGTAAAATTAGAAGTTTTAATTTTGCTGAAATGTATCGCAAAAATGCATCTCTTCGTCCCCAGTCTACCACTCACACTAGATTCTTTATAAGATATTATAACGGAAAATGCTCCGTTCAACCTGTTTACTTTTAGTAAAATTTCAATTTCTAAAAAACTGAAATAGCTGCTCAAGTTCTAGAGGGCGAACCAAGTATACCAGTATACCAGTACTGGAAACTTCACAACAATTCGAAAAATATTTTTAAGTGAAGAACCTAAGACCTTCACAGGCAATGAAGAAAACAAAATTCAAAAAAATTCTGGAAATGAAGTTTGTCCATCAGTTACCTCGACTGCGTCTCGAGCTGAAAACTTCATGCCTCGTGCAACAAATATCCACTTTTTGCACTAGTTACACAAATAACTATTTTTCTAAGTATAATAGAATTGTGTGTCAAATAAAGTCCGATTATATCCTTAGTTTTTGAGATAACAAGACCAGCTTAAAACCAGGATGATGCAGTTTTCTCTGGAGAATCCGAATCTATCTTCAGAATTTATATACAGGGTGTTCTCGAAAAGTTAAGGACAAAAATACAGGGTGTGTATTTAAGAAGGGTCACTCGAGGAAATCTTGACAAATATGCATTTTTCTGAGAACTTTATTTGAAAAAAAAAGCTAATGAGCTAACTTCGCGTGAAAACACACTTGAGGTCCATGGCCTATACTTTTCAAAATTCCGAAAATCGCCGTCGGCATGTAACTTTTTTGTTTCAAGAGTTACTGAAAAAATTTCTTAATGAAATTTGTGTGCAAAACTGATTGCTTTAAACCTAGTTTATCAGAATTTAGAAATATAACATGGTTTGTTGTGTGCTCTCTTAATAGTTAGATAGTAGAATAGTTGCGATGGCCGACGCGGCTGGCGGTGTTTCGAGCGGGCTCTGCAGAAAATGCAAAGTAAAACCCAGAAGTGCGGTGATTTGTGCACTCTGCAAGTCGAGTTTTCATCCGAGTTGTGCCAAATTGACGAGTGGTGTGAAAATCATTGATGATAACACAGTAATTTGTTGTGAATCGGACGTACAAGAGGTCGATACCCGGCACTTTTTCGACGCGATTGAGGGTCTCTCGGGGTCCGACAAAGTGGTAGATGTCCATATATTTAGATACGTTGCGAAACAAAAAGATGCTATTATTCACGAACTACGAGAAAAAATAGCGCTCCTGGACAAACAAATCATTTTATTAACCGAAAAATCTCAGCCAGTCGAAGACGGAATTAAGCATACTGCCAAGGTCGCTACTGGCAAAAACACGAACATCAATATCGACAAAAACGCAGAGGTGCGCGGCGAATGTAAACAAACCAAAGCCGGCCAAGCAAAAGTTCAAATTGATACTGACCTGAAAAAGACAACACAGCAGACTTCTCAAAGGAAAACCTTTAGTGGAAATGATCCCAAAAAGGGCACTGTGAGTCCACACGTACCCGAGGATAACCAGCAGTGGCAGACCATCCATAGGCGCCGTAGAAAACCACAGGAAAATAATACTCGAATTATCGGACAGGTGGACAACGTTCCCCTGAAGATTGCTCCTAAAAAGGCATATTTATTTGTGTCAAGGTTAGACCCATCAACGAACAGCAAGCAATTGGAGAACTACGTAAAAAATAATTTTAGCGAAGCCACAGTGGAAGACACCAATTTCTCAAAGTTCCAGCAGCATTATGCCGCCTTTAACGTCACAATTAATCTTCACAACGCAGTCAGCGCGATGAATCCGGACGCTTGGCCAAGAGGTGTGCATGTGTCTAGGTTTTTTCACCGAAGGAAGCTGGAAAACCAGGAGAAGTGACAGTGGCGTCGGCCGATATGCTTCTACTAAACTGTCAGTGCCTTAATTTTAAAAAAATTGATTTCATCACTAGCGAATACTTGTGTAAAAACCCTAATCTTAAATTTTTGTGTTTTACAGAGACATGGACCCGATCAGAAACTGAATCTACTCTGATCTTTCCCGGTTTTAAGATCGCAGCAATTTATTCAAGAAAGGATCGCAAAGGTGGGGGAACGGGGATCTGGTGCCGTCAGGATCTCGAGGTCTCTCAGATTGATGTGAGTCATTACAATGAGGAGCGGGTTTTTGAGGCAAGTGCTGCGTCCTGGCAGCCCGATCGGCGGACGAGAGTAACAATCCTTACATGTTATAGGGCGCCTAGCCAGACCATTAACCACTACGAAGAATTTATGAATAGGCTTGGGGAGGTTCTACACATTTTGTGTGGTTCCAGTGTTTCCGTGTTACCGATGACGGAATTGTGAGGTTCAGAGCCGATCTTGACAGCCTGGAGTGGGGCGTTCTGTACACTGTGGCTGACGCTGAATTGGCTTTCGAGCGTTTCTACTCTGTTTTTATGAAATTTTTCGAAATGCGCTTTCCTTTAAAGCGATGTCAAATTGCAAGTAACAGTAATGGCTGGGTGAACGATGAGGTTAAGCGCTCAAGCTGCAACCTTAAGGGACTGCATCACCTTAGAGGGCTCAGCTTGGTCTCGAATAATCATTACAGGGAGGCTAAGGCAGCCCACGAGCAGCTGATAACCGCAACAAAGAGAAACTATTATCAAAATATCATCCGAAAATCAGATAACACTTCTAGAGCGGCCTGGAGGGTTATCAACACCCTTCAGAATAAACATAAATCATCATATAGTCCTGTCACCCTGGAGAATGAGGGTGTTGTATTGGAAGACCCATTAGTGGTTGCTGAATTCTTTGGTGAATTTTTCAGAGATGCTCCGGGTAAAATTACTGCGGCGATTCCCCACTGCGACAGGTACGATAGTGTGGACTTTTCTCAGTCTGAGTCTCTCTTTCTAAAACCCTTCACTCCCGCGGAACTTCTGAGCTTATGTAGACGTCGTCTGAAAAATAAAAAGTCTGTGGGCCCGGATGACATCTCCCCGTACCTGCTCAGGCAAGTGGCAGAATCTATAGTAGAGCCACTGTGCCATGTGGTTAATGTCTCCCTTTCCTCTGGCAAATTTCCTGGTGTTTTAAAGACTGGTTGTGTAATACCTGTTTACAAAAAAAATAACAGAAAAGACGCAGGAAACTATAGACCAATAGCTATATCTTCTAGCTTTAGCAAAATATTCGAATACGCTTTTCTCGATAGGCTTGAATCCTTTTTAGACAAATTTAATATATTATCAGACTCTCAGCACGGTTTTAGATCAGGTAAAAATACTTCGACCGCCATAGACCGCTTCTATAGCGATCTGGTGGACCGTATAGACTCCAGGAAGCGTACGGCAGGTCTGTTCTGTGACCTGAGCAAGGCGTTTGACTGTGTGAACCACGAGAGGCTGTTGTACAAGCTAGGCAAATTCGGAATTAGAGGGGTCGCCAACGGATGGGTTGCGGACTTCTTGTCTGGCAGAACTCAGTATGTCAGAATCAGGGTTCCTGGGTCGTCGACAGTAGACGAGGTTAGATCGTCGAGCTTCCCAGTTGGGGTGGGCGTACCACAGGGTTCCGTTTTGGGCCCTGTGCTATTCCTCCTTTATGTGAATGATCTTGAGACTTGTTTGCCTGAAGGCGTGACAGCCACATTGTACGCGGACGATACCTCCGTGACTATGTCTCACGACAAGGAGGAATCAATGAAGGGAATCTGTGAGGTCACCGCGGGCAGGCTTTGTGATTGGTTCTCTAGCAATATGCTGTTTTTCAACAGCTCTAAAACAAACATTGTAATGTTCCACACTCCGCAACATAAGGTTGAGACAAACCTAGATGTCCGCCTCTCCGGTGATCTGATAGCTCAGAGAAATAATGTACGTTTCCTCGGGGTCGAAATTGACGCCAAGCTAAGCTGGGCCCAGCACTGCCTCGGACTGCGCAGCCGACTCTCGTCCGTGTGTTACTTGATGAGGTGCCTAAGGGGCACTCTTACACTGGCACAACTGAAAATGGTTTATTACTCCGAAGTATACGCCAGACTCAGATATGGGGTGCGTTTCTGGGGCCTGTCAAGTACAGCTGACGCTGTTTTCACTTGCCAGAAACGGATTGTCAGGTGCATGCTGGGAGCTCATCCGTCGGCATCCTGTAGGAAGCTGTTCCGGGGGATGGGACTCTTGACGCTGACCGGAATATTTATATTCGACATTAGCTGTTTTGTATTTTGCAATCTGAGAGATTTCGAGAGAAACAGTGACGTCCACTCCTACCACACCCGTCAAAACGATAGTCTTAGGGTACCATACAGAAGATTAAACATAGGCAAAAAACTTCCTAATACAATTGGCCTCGAAATTTTTAACAAATTACCCGATAAAATCAAACACTGCAAGAAAAGCGAGTTCGCAAGATCACTCAGGGGGTTTCTGATCGAGAAGTGTCATTACGACATGAATGAATTTTTTAATGGTAGTTACCTAGAACCAAATTAATTGTACAGTTTTTGACTAATTTGTAACGCCTTTTTGTCTGTGCATTCTGTCTTAAATGCGAATGTCGGTAATATGTTTCCATATGTATTTGTTATTATGTAAGTGTTTAATGTGACGGATCCTATACAATCCATGTATTGTCAATTTAGGAGTAAAATGATAAATAAAATAAAATAAATAACACTTATTTTTTTTATTTATAGCTGTCAGGCATACTAGAAAATTTTAAAAATGTGGAAGATACCGATACCTCGCAAGAAATTTCCAAGATTTCCAATGTAGTATGTTGAGAAAAAAATACCTGAAACATGAAGGTATTGGATTCGAGGCCACGGCTCGCTACAATAAAATGGGCACATTTTTCGGTATGGGTACTAAGAGAGCACCCATTAAACCGCGGCATTGTTTTAAATTCTGATAAAGTAGACTTAAAGTAATTAGTTTTGCCCACAAATGACATTCGAGAAAATTTTTTGGCAACTCTTGAAACAAAAAAGTTACAAACCGAAGAAATTTCGGCAGTTTTCGGGTTTTTCAAAAATACTTAGGTATCTCTGAAACTAGGCTATGAATCTCAAATGTTATAAAAAGTTATCTACCCTATCAAAAAAGCAATCATTTATTTCGAATAAAGTTCTCAGAAAAATAAATTCTAAGGTTTATTGGGGGATTTGTTGGACGAAAATTTTTATTTGTAAAACACGCTTTAATAAAGGGAGTATTGCGTATAGGCGCTTGTAGCCTGCCGTGGTTTCAGCACGGCCACAACTGGGCACTCCTCAAGTTGGTGGCGCTCAGAGGTCTGTGCTTGTTTTCCTTCAAGTTAGACTGGGATGAGACGCCGCCCCTGCACGTCGGAATGCGTATAAAACCATTGAGTAAAGGCCCCTAGTTATTCCTTTACTCAATGATAAAACTCAGTTACCTGAATTGTCAAAATTACGTATACCGAGACAAATTTTTCCTCCTAATTTTCATTGCATCGATATTTGAGACGATTCACAAAATGCTTATTCTGCATGTATTTACACTCGCATTGTTTCTCAACAAAAAATAATTTCGCTCTTACCTTGTTCAAAGACCAAAGTGACTCCTTTGAAACGCTTATCCATTCTCGGGTAGAGTTTTTATAAGAGAAACATGCAGTACTTATTATAACTAAATACCTACATCCTACATTTTAATTCACATTTTTTTTAAGTAACGTCTGCAGCTTGATTCTGATCAACTTCCTATAACTAAGTTATACTATAACTTGATGAAAGTTGTTTCAAATTTATTTTTCTCATTTTGATTCAGTGGATTTAAATGATTTAGAAAAACTTCAGCTTAAGGGGATTAGCAAAATTATCACAAATCACAATTACGAATATATGGAATGTCCGTCGAAACACCGCAGTGTGCACAAAATATAGGTTGTAAAAGTTCTTATTTCCCTAGTAATATGGTTAAAATAGTCGATTTTAGGCGAATAACCATAATAACAGGTAAATACCAAACACGGTTACGCGATTCGGTTATTGTTGGTTATAGGTCTCTGACGTCACAAAAAAGCCCTTCATAAGTCATCGTTATAACCTACAATAACCTCGGTATTTACGCAACTCAGGAGCAGGGTAATTACCGCGGTTATTGAAAACAACAAATTAATGTCATTTGCTAGATTTGCCAATTTGTTGCGAGTTTGAATTTTTCAAAACTTATAAATATATTTGCTGATATAGGCAAATGTAGTAATTTCATATTTTCCTCTAGATCCATAAATTAAAAAAAAATTGAATGGGAGCAAAAATATCTCTTTTGTGTAAGCGTTGAAGGCTGAAGGTGAAGAGTGGGAAAATGTCCAGGTTCCAGGTTGAAGTCGGAGATATGGAAATAGCAAGTTTCCTGTTAAATGTAATTTTATTACATGCTTTTATTCATTTTTTGTAACAAATTTAAACAAAACCCAACATACACAAATATAAGTGAGGTTATAGACGGGTAGTAGTATGACATTTCTCCTTGGTTATTCGCCTAAATAACTTTTGGGTTAACCATGCACATTTAGGCGAGTTTCAATGGTGAGATTTGTTGGTTATTCAAGGGCTAAAACCAAGGACAACCAGAAAGATAACCGCGGTTAAAACCAGACGATCGCCTAAAATCGGCTAGTGTATTTCATCTAAAAGTGTATATGATTGCGAGTAAAACTGAAGCTGCAGCTGTACGTATTGTTTGCTGCTGATGAAGACCGACCCCATTAATTTATTTTTCTGATAATATATTTAGTAGGATAGCATCTAGTTGAGTCAGCATATTTTATACAAAGGCAGTATTGGATAGATCGGGAAAGATAAACGTTTAAAATAATATATGGATATGTATTTAAAATTTGTAATGTTATCTGAATTTTATTACTTTCTCCTATCAATTGATACGTTTAAATTGATTATTTCTATTATATTTATAGTAAAGATGAAAATACCATTGATTTCACTTAAAATAAAGGTTGACGTCATACTCATATCTTTAATATTTGCGTGATTAGGTATCTAAGAGTTCTAATATAGAATTTATTTTAACTTCAATTGCGTCCTTCATTGAACTTCCTTATTACTTTTGAATTCAAATTTCTTGAAGGTACTTACTTCTTATATAAATAAAGTATAAGTGAGAGAACATTTTTTGTTGACATATATGTCTATAATATAATCATGTTTAACAATAAATTTTCATTTATCAAATTTCTGTTATTAGTGTCAGATTTCAAGGATAAACGTAGACTGACGCGAGTAACAACTGTAATTTTTTTATTTATAGAATACCGTACAGTTTCTGTGGACCAGACTAGATTGATACAACTATTATGGTATCCATTTGAAAACGCTGAAAAGGTCAGATTACTCGAAACAACAATTTTACCAAAATTAAATAAACTCCTTAGAGATGTTCAGTGAAATTTCATAGTACAAAATGACATACAAACAACGCATTTAAACAGTGTGAAATTTTTGAATATTTTGGTTTTCAAATATTCACCTAAGAATTACAGGAACAAACTATGCCAGTTCCAGATGCAAATTTGGTGACATGTTTGATAGTCTAATTACCGAAGATGGATGTAGATAGCATTAGAATTAAAAGGATCTACCTTATTTGGATTTTCTTTTATTTCCCTTATTATACCTACCCAAACGGTACAAACTCGTGTAGAAACTAGGTATATTAATGTAGGTAAAACAAAAAAGCATTACAATCCCTTAAAGTACTACACTTAGGAATTTCAAACAAATCTGTAGGTACCTGTCATACTATACAGTGTGGAACAGCCAAATGGAATAAATTCAATATCTTCATATTTTGGCATAGGTATCGCAAGGAAATTACGAAACACGTCAATTTTAGATAATAAAATGTATAACGTAAAAATTCATCCCTAAATTATACCTCCTTCGAGTGAGAGCAAACCACAAATTTTTAAAATGGAAGTAAGGGTTTGTGATACCTCATTTGAAAGGTATTTTCATTCTCTATTCAAAAGTACTACAGTTTTAAAAGTTATTTCAGAAATTAACGGTAAAAAAATGGATTACAGTTTCGTGTTTGATGCTAACAAAAAGAGCAAAAAGATCAGCGACCTTTTTCGACAGTATATAAATAAAAAAGAAGACATAAAAATTTATCATATATTCTTCACAAGGTGGGTATTGTTAGTTTTTTAACACGCCGCAGAAACTGCTTGCTCTTTGCTTGCGGGAGTAAGATTGGGGTGCTGTCAAGATGTTCGAGGGGCTCATTTTGATAATCTTTTACACCGAAAGTGATTTGTTTTGTTTACATTATCAAGAAATAAACGGTATTAGTTATTTCATTTCGAGTTTGTTATAGCGAATTTCGTGAATCACATGTAATTTTTATTACCGTTAATTTTTGCAATAAATTTCAAACGACGTGTCACAAAAACTTACTTCAAATTTAAAAATTTTGTAGTTACAGCTGCAACTCTAAGGGGGTTGAATTTAGGGATGAAATTTTTATGTTGTACCTACTATGTCATGTTATAATCTAGAATTGACGTGTTTCCCCAAAATATGAATATATTGAATTTATTCCATTTGGCTGTTCCACACTGTATACTCTTTTATTCATAATAATGTTTATAAATGCAAGGGGTTAGGCATGCGAAAAATTTATCGTTGGCCCAATGTCTCTGTTTGTTTCTGTTTGTCAATGCAGCTATGCAGCTCTACTTTTGAAAGAACGGATTTAAGATAAGAAATCAAAAACAATAACAATGCTAAACAAGTTAGAAATCAACTGAAAGAGCAGGCTTAATGAAATGAATGTACTTTACTCTGAAGTATGGAAGGTTCCAATCAGTTTATAGGCAACATAATCCATCAAAGCCAGATAATACGCAAAGCTTATTTTCGCAAACACATTATTTAACTCAAATAAGTAGTGATGTATTGCTATAAGTGAAATGAATTTTATGTTACTGGACTGCGAAATGAGGTGGCCGTCATGCTGAAAAGTTAAATTGATCAACTCTTTTTTTCCTGCAGAAGTGAACGATGCCAATACTAAAATAAATGAAGATCTAGAGCTGATTTTGAATTCTTCCGTTAAACACCAACTAGACATTAACCATGCCACAAGTTCCCTAATTATTTTTGGTAAAAATATGAGTGAGATGCGTCAAAGCCTCAAGGCTGAAATTGGCGGAAATAGCATTGAATGTGTCGATGTTGTCAGAAATTTGGGGGTACTCGTGGACTCTTGATTTGAGGTTCCCTAAACATATTACAGCTAAAGTATGTACCGCGTATGTTAATTTATATAAACTGTACCCACATAGGCATATATCCGAGAGGTTGAAATTAAGCTGAGTGTTTGGTTTCATCACATCTTAACTATGGGGATACACTATACTGTCCATGCTTATTGCTTATGCCAGTCTGATAGGATTCGCATCGAGAGCCTTCAGTAGTCGTGCCCAAGATTTGTTTACGGCATTAGATTTGATCCCATCTCCTATAAACTTAGGACTACAGGGAGGCTGAATATGGAACTCAGACGTAGACTCCATGCTGCATGTATGTACCACTCTATTCTTGCTCTTAAGACTCAATGTACAGCACGTACGTGGATATTCAACATTTTGACCCATAAAATGGCTTTTTTTGATCTGTAGCGAGCAACACGCATAATTTTAAACTTTTGGTCAATACAAATTTTAATCTAATTTATTACTCACATTTCGAGACAAAAAGTATTTAAAAATATTTATCACAATGGCAGTTATTAGGCTTATTGCGCAAATGCTAATAACGGCCATTGTGATAAATCTTTTTAAATAATTTTTGTCTCAAAATGTGAGTAATAAATTAGATTAAAATTTGTATTGACCAAAAGTTTAAAATTATGCGTGTTGCTCGCTACAGATCGAAAAAAGCCATTTTATGGGTCAAAATATTGAATCACCACGCACGTGCTGTCATTGAGCCTTAAAACACCACCGTATATTTATATAGTAAGATCTCATACCTCTCCGATGTACATAACTTAAATACCAAATTTTGGGGTTTGCTTTCACCGCCGCGCTTCCGTACTCACGTACTGTTACTTTCAGACCCTTTTCATATGAAGTTTACAAAACTTATAATCAAGTACCTGAATTTAAACACCTTTAGTGTTGATTGTTTCAGAAGTTGCCGGCCTAGAGCGGGCTCCCGCAACGTCGAGACTAATTGAAAAAATATATATTTATATTTACCTCTTTACCGCACACTGAAGGAGCTTACCATCACTTGTGGCCGTATTTAACCGAGGAAAGGTCGCAGTGGCCTCGAGACCGCTGTAGTTCACTCTTTTTTCCTTTTTCTCGACGTCGCGGGTGGGACAGGTTGTAATAAGATTAGACATTACAAAACAGGCAACCTAACAGCGGCAAATTTTCCGACAGCGCCCTCTGGCAAGTTTGACTCGCAATGTCGCTCAAGAGGGTAGATTCGCCGTCACTTACGCCTTTGAGGTTATGGCGGGCCTTCAAACCACTACCATTGACGGTGCATACCGGGTGTCGATCTGTGGCTTTTTCGACCGCCGAAGAACTCACACCTGTTGAATATTTGCAGTTTCGAACTGGACGGACACGTGGGTTACAGAACTGGGAGCATGCACACCTGTTGAATATTTGCAATTTTTCGAAGCAGTCGAAGCGGACGGTTGGAATCTTTGCCGCCAGGTTATGGAAAACTTTCAAACTGTGAATGGGTACCGGGTGTCTCTTTCTGGGAATGTGATGGGAAATTTAGTTGGAAATGTACGATACAACATAACCTCGAAATTCTTTAAGCGGCCATAACTCCTCCGCCGTTAGAGATACAGGGTTGCCGTTTCTTTTGATTATAAGCAGACAGGAAGAGGGAAAAATTAACGACAGAATGTTTTCATGGCTACTTTTTTGTCTTTAGAGATAGAAGATTCGGGTTTCTTTTGTTGCCAGGGTAAAATCATTGAGAAATGTGAAGAAAAAACTCCATGGCCTACTCGATTTCGTCGGAAAACACAACTTTTTATGCGTTAATATAGAAAGATGGGACAAACTGCGTTAGGTACACAGAAGGTAAAAAAATGACGCTGTACCGATTTTTTTTTCCGTACCCTACTCTGATTTTTCGGAGGTGAATAACTTTTTTATTAGTAGAAATAGAGGCCCCAAATGCCAAGGGGAAAATTATTGCAAAATTTCCACAGCACACTCAGTTTTCCCAGAACAGATACAACTTTTTCATCCCTGCAACAGCTTCAAGAATCTCACCCTTGGTGACAGCCCACAGAACAATGAATGACTAGGCAATGGGCAGAGTCCTAGAAACTTCAACTGGCTCCAAATTATTCCGAACAATAGAATCAATTATTTTCTCGGGGAACGTTACAAAAAACTTTGTTGAAGTCTGAGAAAAATCTTTGATACATTATGATAGGGCTGAGAACTTAGTTCCCCTTTCAAGGTTAACTATCTACACTGTACCTATATCTTCCAGCTATCTCGTGCCACATTCGAAGAATTTGAGACAAAACTATTATTCGAAGACTTTTTCGCGACAGAAATTTCTTTTCTATGGTGCCTTCTAAAAGCATTAAACAGGGAGTAGTCGCCTGTAGAATCGGCTACCGTCCTTAGGCAGCTCAACGTATGGCGCTTTCTTTTTAAGAAGTCATTAAAGCAAGGCAGTATGTTATGACTTGTTCTACAAGGTTTTAGGGGAATTTTTTATTAATTAGATCTTGTAATGTTCTCATAACAAGATATGCCAAAGCCTCGGAACCAATTGAACATGTGTCAGATCTGGGCCAGTCAGCGCCAAGCAAGTCATTTACGAACCTCTCCTTATTTCTTTTGTTCAAAATTCCTTTTTTGCTTTTAGACGCCATATTCTCATCTTTAAAGTCGCACATATAGAGATATTGACCCCTATGGGCGGATAAGCAGGGATCCAGTACGCCAGTGCCAACCAACACAGAAAATTGTGCAAAATGTTGTCAATACCCGGCGCGGTATATTTAGTGACTGGTAAATATATGGATGCCAATCACTAATCCAAATGAATGGATGATCGATTCAAATTCATCTACGATTGCGGATCGTCTAGCCAAGTCTATGTTAAAATCACCTGTTATGGCAATCCTACTATTGGCGAAATCCCCATCTAAGAAGTCAAGCAGCGTATCAAGTTGACGCAAGAATAAAGCGCAGTTACCAGAAGGTGGCCTATAGTATAGAGATACCTGCAACTACCATTTTTCTATTTATAATATCTACCTCTACCGCACAAAATTCCGCGATACGCTCCATACAAAAAGCTCTCAAAACCTGGCTACAAGTTACACATTTTTTGAGAAAGATGTCACTTCCCTCACCCCTACTATGACAGTTTCTGGAGAAACTGTCTGGGATATGTTACGTCCTCCAGCATATTTGTCAAATTTCACCTTAAAGCAGGTATCGATAATGGTTTAGGGTTTTCATTTTGTTTAAAATAAAAAAAATGTTTATTTTAAAAGTTGTCGAGCTAGTGTCAAATTTTGCAGCACTATTTCTCTAAAAAATACCCATTTTGCGGAGATAGATAAAACGGAAAAGTGCACGCTCACTTCCTGGAAACACCCTGTATCTTTTCGTGAAAAAAATTTTTCGTCCGATTGCTGGATTATCGAAAAAACCATGCAACCTTTTCGTTTCCAAAGACAGACACTTGATTCCTTCGGGAATGTAAAGGGAACGTAAAAGTAAATAAAATTACTTGAAACATTTTTTTCCCAACCTACTTGATTTTCAAGAACAACATTAAAACAGATTTCCAGGACATAGCCGTTTTTTGAGTGGATTTTTTTCAGAACTCTCAGGAATACAAGACTTTTACACGTTCAAATGTTAAAAATGATGGATAACCTACTTTCAGGTTAGGTTCTTATGTCAGAGGTTTTGCCTGCCCAGGAAATGATCTAGAGGTTAGGATTAGACGTAACTATCCGACTTAGGAATGCATACCTGGCGTCAATATAAGATTTTTGCACTTTGAAACTATAGACGATGGAAGGTTAAAATTCGCCGTCACGTTACTGCCAAATAGAAAACGCCTTTGAGGTTATGGAAATCCTTCAAACTGAGAATAAGTACTAGGTGGCTCTTTCTGGACAATGTGATGGACGAAAAACTTGGAATATTAAGATACATAACCTGGAAGTGTAATACGGACACAGGGTTCGAATTTATTTAATTATAAGCAGATAGAAATAGGAAATAAATGAATAAAAAATTGTTTCATGGCTACCTCTATTTTCTCAGAACAAGTGAAGCTTTTTCGCCTTTATGGATACAAAATTGGGGTTTATTGCGTCTGGATGCCGCCGTGAAATGGCTAAGAAACTACGGAAAAAAATTCGCCGGAAAACACAACATTTTTATGGGTCAAGATAAAAATACGGGGCAAATTGCGTTAGGCGCAGAAGGTAAAATGCCGCTGAGCCGAAACAACTTTTTTGTTTGGGGAGATACAGCCGTTTTTTGAGCTATCTCTCAGGTATATAAGACGTTTAGCCTTTCATGAAATGTTAAAAATGATAGCTAACCTATTTTCAGGTTAGGTTCTTCTGTCAGGGCTATTGCCTGCTAAGGAAACGATCCAGAGGTTAGAATTAGACGTCACTATGCGATTTAGAAAGGCGTACCTGATGTCGATGTAAGGACTTTTGCATTTTTAAACTGAACGATGAGGACGTTAGAATTCGCCGTCACTTTACTGCCAATTAGAAAACACTTTTGAAGTTATGGAGAATCTTCAAACTTAAAATGTGTAACAGGTGGCTTTCTGGAAAATGTGAAACTGGGAACCTCGAAATTCTTTAAGTTGCCGTAACTTTCTTGCCATTCGAGATACAGGGTTTTCGTTTGTTTTGATTGTAAAGGGAGTGAGACAGTAAAAAAATGGACGAGAAAATTTGTTGCACGTCACCATCAATTTTTCTCGAAACTGTTTGTTTCGGGAGATAAAAATTTCGTTCTTGCGGCCACCTTAATCGCTAGGGAAGAGAAAGAAAACGATTTTTAAAAAAATTCGAAGCCCACTTGATATTAGGAGAATCAAAGAGAATTTTTTAATCGCGCTGTATATTTTCCCGAAAAATTTTTTCTTTGGCCTACTGGATTTTCGAGAAGCGCATGATTAATTCTGGGAGTAAAGAGCATACGAATGTAAAAAAATGTTGCATGAAATTTTTTTCCAAGCCGCTTTGATTACTTATATTTTCGTTGGCTTTATATTTTCGTTTAATTAATATTCTGTAAATATACACTTATTATTTCTTAAAACTAACAGAATCTAGTTCAATTTCAATTCAAATCCAGCAACTACAAAAATAAATCAAAATTGTTTATAATTTGGGTACATTTAATAATGATTTTAAACCTACCTCTTAAAATCCACAATTACTTAGTTTAATTTCAGTTCAATGATCATTTATAAAATAATATAATAGTTATTTATGTACCAAGGCACTGAAGTTCAACTTTTTATGACTCATGTGGAGTTTAGTTGCTGAGGCCTCTGGCCGAGGCAAATAAACCACATGAGTCATAAAAAGAACTCCAGTGCCGAGGTACATATTATATTTTTCTTGAAATCGGAAAAAAATGTTTTATTAGGCAAGAAAATAATAATAAGGGATCACCCGTCCACGAACCGACTACGCGCGGCGTTGCTTGACTTTACCGATCGCTCTACCTAGGACAAGTATAATGATGTACGGCACCTTCTGACAGAAAAACCAAACTGCTGCTTCTTGTGCAGCCTACACAACAAATTTATTGATTTTCAAATTTACTAAAATATGTATACTGAAGGATTGCGCTTCTATAGGAAACAATTTCTCAATGTGTACGAAAAGTTAAATGAGCCTTTATCGGCCGGGTTTTGAATATTTGGTCACTTTTGACGGGCGATTTCTCCGCGTCTGACGTTTGATGTTTACATCTCGCCACGGCCTACTTATTGAAAAAATCGTACAATAATGTAGCCCATTATTGTACGATTTATGTGCTTTTAATGACGATTTTGGGACATTTTAATGCCGATTTCAAGAAAAATAAATTATATCTCATCTATACCGGTATTTATATTATTGATAAATCATATTTTTTGTTAAACCTCCACAACTTGAATGAATTTAAACGCTTTTTGTACTCCCCATGATCGTAATTTTTTAGAGTTGTAGTAGATTAAGTCGGTGTCCCCTTCAATATCGCTCATATTTTCAAATACATAGAACATTCCCAACTCGCAAATAGGGATATCATAAATAATAAACGTTTATAAATCTCTGATTATCTCAAATTACATTCGGTTCCTACTACAAACCGTGAACTGTTTTTACTGTAAAGAACCGATTTTCAAACGATTAAATATTCTATTGAAACAAGATGTGAACTATCCTTGAGCGATACGCCTACCCGTACCTCATGCGGTTATTCGTTCGGTTGGAACAAACCTGAATAATTGCTTAAGCTTTAATAAAGAGTAAGTACAATCACTGAGTAAAAATGAAATAGAGTTCATTTATTTACTTAAAGTGGATATCGATATACTTATACGGGTGTCCCAATAGGGAATCCCGTCGCCGATATCTCCGCAACAAAATATATATTTGAATTCTGCAAACGCCGTTCGCTAGGACGTGAAGAGGGCTTTATTCTTAACCACTAAGCGTTCATTTTGACATTGGCGTATAGATGGCTCTGCGGTGGAAAGAAACTTTTCGATCCTAGGAACATTGAAACGTAGCGCATCTGAAAGACTGGATAATTTGAAGAAACTTTTGTTCTATGGACAATTTTCCTATTGTTACTAGTTTCTGAGATAACCGCTCTATAATGTCATTTACAAAAAATGAGCTAACTCGCTTAAAATTAACTTTAGAGGAAAAACTTATTAAAAATATCATTGTAGTTCACTAGGACGTAGAAAATAGCGACACGTGTCAAATTATTACACATCCGGTTTGACCGGAAGTACCGGAAGTGACCCATTTTTCAGTTTAAAATGAACATACTGTATAATTTATCCCGCAAAAGTGAAAAAACTTAATTTCCAGTGTCATATAATAACAATAACACCATGTATATACATACATCTAGACAACGATAATTTGGCTGAATTTATTTTTATTAACCGAAGGTGGCTCTGTCTCTGTCTATTGTTTCAATATGATATTTATCTTCAAACGCCCAGGTAATTCTCTAACGTTGTCAATTTGTTTCTTACCTAATTAGTTTATTAATTTTTGTAATAATGGTTAATCATAATAATGAGGATAAATTAAAATATGGTGTTAGTTTATGGAGAATGCGGTAAAAACAGTGCTGTAGCCGCTGCTCGTATTTAGGTATGGAAATAATTTTGAACATATTTATTGTAAACATACATGTTTAATTTCTATAATGTCACCTTCGGTTAATAAAAATAAATTCAGCCAAATTGTCGTCGTCTACATGTACCTACAAGGTGTTTTTGTTATTAGGTATATTTTTTCCAATTTTGAGGGAAAATTGTACAGTATGTTCATTTTGAACTGAAAAATGGGTCACTTCCGGTACTTCCGGTCAAACCGGATGTGTAATAATTTGACACGTGCCGTTCTTTTCTTTGTCCTAGTGAACTACAAAGATATTTTTAATAACTTTTTCCTCTAAAGTTAATTTTAAGCGAGTTAGCTCATTTTTTGTAAATGACATTGTAGAGCGGTTATCTCAGAAACTAGTAACAATAGGAAAATTGTCCATAGAACAAAAGTTTCTCCAAATTATCCAGTCTTTCAGATGCGCTACGCTCCAATGTTTCTAGGATCGAAAAGTTTCTTTCCACCTCAGCGCCATCTATACGCCAATGTCAAAATGAACGCTTAGTGGTTAAGAATAAAGCCGCTTCACATCCTAGCAAACGGCGTTTGCACAATTAAATTATCTCTTTTTGTTCCGGAGATATCGGCGACGGGAGTCCTTATTGGGACACCCTGAATAAATATTCAAAGTAGTATCAAAGAAAAACACAACGAATGCCTTATAAAAACTAACTTAAAAAAAATCTTATAAAACGACTCGTAAAGTTTTAAATGAGAATAACATTGTTTATAATAATTATCACGGCTTAGATTTCTTAGTTTCTAACAAATATTTTTATTTTATCGATGGTAGCCCAAAAGTTCTAAAAAAATTAGTGTAATATATAAAAAAGTAAAATCGAATAGTGAAACCAAACGATCAAATTGCATTAGATTAGTACTATCAAATGAAGTTTAACGAAACATTTTTTCATGGACTTTTTATTATTGGAAATAAAAGCTATAAAAAATAGACAGAAATATTATCTGGTGTAAGCCAAACGGCCAATATCTTAATACGTTTTTAGAAACTGTCTTAGTTTTTTATCGTTAACGATAAAGACTTTCGTTTTCATTGGTGGAGTGTTTGAAAAATTGTCGGTACCAGGAAAAATTTAATGCATTGCCTCGGCACTTATTAAACAACCTTCTCGGCCAAAGTAGTGCACTTATGCGTCTTGCGAAGTAAATAACTATTCTAGCGGAACTTTAACGGCGGCGAAGCCGCCGCAATGATCAAACCTTCGAAGTTCCCGCGCGAGTTTCAGTACAAAAGCCGCCGCGCGCCCCAGGCCTGGAGATTTCTTGTAAATGCTATTATTATTATTATTATCTTTATCAGACATTTTTAAGGAGGCGGCGGTGCACGCTTTGGCATCGTACGTCGTGGGCTCAATTCCCACCACGGTAAGTGCCCTGGGTGATAAAGATATTGAAATTGCTAAAGTTGGGGGGAATGGTTTAGAGCCAGACAAACCCGAAAAAATTGCGGCCGTAGCTAATCCCATAAAAAAACAGTTTTAATCATGAACAGATAATATTAAACAGGGATATATAATACATAAAATAAATACCTAAAGTAAACTTTCTTCTTATTTTTAGGGTACCGTGCAAGCTACCTTTTCAAAACTGATATTAATAATTAATTTCAATAATAATTATTATTGTATATCTACAGGGTGTTTCGTCTTAAGTGCAAACACCCCCGTAAAATTTCTATTCTATATGAGATTTTAGCCGCGTTTTTTTCTAAAAATAGGCCACAAAAAACTCTACGCTGGTGCAAAATTTCAGGTCTTAATGTCAATTTTCAAGGCCTACTGCAAATTTTTTTTCTAGTAAAAAATGACGAAAACCATTTAGCGATTTTTTTATTTAAAATCTGACACCACAGCGTTAATCAGAACAACCTGAAACCTCCGTATACCAAATTTGAACAAAAAATATACAGGGAGTTCCATTCTGCAGGCTGTGAAAGTTGAGCAAAATAGGAATTTTAAACTCATCTGGAGAGTCAAGTGTGCCATGGAATTACTTCTAAACAGTTGGATGATGAATAGGACCACTCACAGTGTCGATGTGCAAAGATCCAATAAAAAATATACAAGGTGTTCTTCTCTGTAGCAACTCGAAATTCTGAATTCTGAATTCTGAAGGTTAAACAAAATTTTGAATTTCCAAAGGTGTTCAACTTCTGATTGACGCTGTGGTGTCAGATTTTAAATAAAAAAATCGCTAAATGGTTTTCGTCATTTTTTACTAGAAAAAAATTTGTAGTAGGCCTTGAAAATTGACATTAAGACCTGAAATTTTGTAACAACGTAGAGTTTTTTGTGGCCTATTTTTAGAAAAAAACGCGGCTAAAATCGGTTGGATAATAATACAAATTTTACGGGGGTGTTCGCACTTAAGATGAAACACCCTGTATGTATACACCTAGAAGCTGTAGCTAACTTAAGTCAGCACAATTGCTAAATTTCTTATTACTTGAGAGGCTACCTTGATTATGGAAAGGTAGGTATTTTTTGTGCTGATTATAATAGTGAAATCCGAACAAAAATCCGGCAGGGAGTTTTGTAGATACCTATTGTAAAGGCATGTTTATTTTGTAATAAAGTTGTATATCGTCTCAATAATAAAAACCGCCAGTTATGTGCTGTATATTGTTTAGGTAGCATAGAACAGTAGCGTGCCGTAGGGGGGGCACGGGGGGGCCTGTGCCCCCCCCCCCCGCCCTCAGCCCTAACCCGCCCTTTGTGCTCTAGTGCAATTTCAAAATTGAACATACAATCACGACAATATTATGGTCTATTATTTGTATTATTTGTGCGTTGTCCCCGGCAAATATTTCCTTTAAAGGAACGGCTGGCAACGCTGCTTTGTTCACTACTTTGCTGCGCCGCCGCTCTTGACTTTCCTCTTTCAGTCTTTCCTCGCTCTTCGAGTCGTCGTTACCTCCACCTCGCAAGTTCATCACTCACCGTTGGCTCTCCTGCTCTCACTGTTTTGCTAAAAATATTTTTCACCATACTTTGCAACTGCCCTCGAGCAGAAAGGTCGTTTAGCAGTTAGAAGGTTGAACACAATTTTGAATTTCCAAAGGTGTTCAATGACTCAGGAAAGGACAAATAACAGCGCCGGTTTTAGGAGGGTGCTAGGGCACTAATAGCGCCCGGCGGTTAATTTTAGGAGGCGGTATAGTTGGTCTAATAACTAAAAATAAATCACATTTTGTTGCTATGTCACTCACGACGCGACACCTTCATTTTGATCGTAGTCTGCAAACATAACATCTGAAACGTTCTCCTATTCATCATCTTATTCATCTGAACGTTGAAGATTTTACTCCCCCCTGGATTTTTGGACGAAAATAAAAATTTCTATGTGAAAATATCTCAAACGCAGAATATACAACATTGATTCATTGATTGAATATAAATTGGAAAATTGACATGTAATAATGTGTAACATAGATATATTTATTGAATAATATACTTATTATTGTCAAGTAGCTAACTACCGATTCCCCGAGATCTGGCTTTTCCCATACTAGCCCAGGGCTGTAATATGGTTTGGGTGTTCAAGCACCCTACATTGAGAAAACACGAAAAATACATTATACTGTTATGATTTTGTAATTTCCTATACCTCTTTTAAACTATCTGTGCTTTGTATTTCTAAAAATTTTCGCCTAGGGCGCATTTTAGTAACCAAACACCTCTGCTTTCTTTTGTATAGCCGGTTTAAAAAGCAATGATTTTTATGGGCTCACACTAAAACAAATTTCAAAATTTCTATTGGTCACAGTTGCTATATAAAAGAATATTGAGTAGGACTTCTGGCTACAAATGTTATGAGTCATAGTGAACAAAAAAAAATAAAAACCAGTTAACAAAAATATGTTTTGCTTGGAATTTATTTTCGTTAAGTTAAACTCTTTGACCTTGAATATTTGAAAAATTTTCGCCTGCGGCGCAATTTTGTAGCACAAAGATTCAATTTATAATTTATTATTTTTTTTTTAATTTCTGACTACTTCCCAACTAAAAAGTTTAGTTTTTTGGGCAAAAGTAAAAAATTGAGAGGAAATATAACGCGTTTTTTAAACCCCGGAGCTAAAACCGGCGCTGATCATTACTAGTAATTGAATCAGAAACAGCGAAATTAATCAATTATGATAAGACAAATTTAAATCTGTAAAAACAAAAAGATTATTATTTTAGTTAAGTAGGCTGTGTTATTTTTTTGTTTATAGCTTTACCTAACTCATAAAATATTATATATTTTGTTACTTTGTTAAAGCAAAAAAAATTGTACCACTTTTTTTTGGCGCCCTTAAAATAGCTCGCCCCCTCCGCCCTTTTACCCACGGTACGCTACTGATGCACTTGTATATGCAGCATAAGATAAGGAAATACAATGTAAGCCCAGCAGAGGTATTATATACGGGCCATAGACTAAGAGCAAACACTTCCTACTTGTATTCAATAAAGATCAGTTCTTTTTAAAAACGACTTTGCGTCAACCCGCCTCGTAACTGGCGCAGTCGTTCGGATTTTTTTCGTGACACGAAGTCCAAAATTCGGCACCTTCGGTTCGTTTCAACGATTTAGTCACAAGAAAGAACCAAAACGGAATCTCGCGATCCGCCGCGTTATCCAAAAATCGGCACTGTCGCGGACGGACACCTGGTTCCACACCCCGAGGAGTTGGCCCAAGGTTGTTGAGAAGACAAGGAGGAACGTCACAGGGGACGACATCCACACATCGGCACTGTCACCACCCATCGGAAGCATCCCCACATCGGCACTGTTTCCAACCCTTTGGCATCCACACATCGGCACTGTCAGAGGCTAAGTTAAGGACCTTAGGATTAAGAAGACAGAAAAAGAAGACAACGAAGAAGAAAAATCACATGAAGACTTCGATTTTCTTACAACTGTAAGTTTTTCTTTGCTTTGTACATTTGCACAATTTTTGTATTTTCCCAATTTCCACATTTTTGTCATTTTTAAATAATTTTTCAAAATGCCAAACGGAGCACCTGCAATTAATTATAATCTATTAAGATATCAGGCGGACAATATCCCTTTATTTGACGGAAACCCCAGACTTTTGCAACGTTTCGTAAATTCTTGTGAAAATTTTATTAAGGCTTTTCAAAATTTACAAAATTTAAACGATCCAATTAATATTTGTATTTTCGACACTATCTTAGGAAAACTCAGAGATCGAGCAGCAGATTTGATTGCTTCGCGATCAGAACTAAATACATGGAATTTAGTAAAAACCTCCCTAATTTCGACTTTCGCAGATCAAAGATCTATCGATTGCATCATTCAAGACTTAATCAATTTAAAGCCATTCATAAATGAAACACCCACTCAATTAGGTATGAGAATTCAAGATGTGAGAAGTCTACTTTTTGCAAAATTGAATGCTTCTGAACGAGACAATAACGTTAAATTGGTAAAAATTACACATTACGATGAATTTGCATTAAAAACATTTATAAATGGTTTACCCTATAACATGCAACTGGTAGTAAGGTTAAAAAATCCAAATTCTCTCGAGCAAGCAATGTCATTTGTAGTCGAAGAAGAAAATTTCGTATATTTTAAAACATCTCAGAATCAAAATCTGAAACCAACCAACAGTACCATAAATACCCAAAAACCAAAATTTTTCCCATCAAGATTACCTATCTATACACCTAGCTTTTCACCAGCCAATCATAATATAATTCCACCACCACCACAATTTAGATCCTTACCAAGTACATCAAATTTCGTACAACCATATTCTCCACAAATTATGTACAGGCCCCCCTTTCAAAATAATTTTCAAACAAATCAATCAAGCTTACAAAGACCAATTTTCCAAAATAACCAAACAAATTTTCAAAGACCACCCTTTCAAAATAGTCAACCTAATTTCCAAAAACCAACCTTTCAAATGAGACCTTCATTGTTCCAAAATCAAAAAATTCCACAGCAAAGTACTGTAACAAAAAATACTTTTTAGCCCGAACCAATGGACACAACCACTTATGTAACTCAACAGAAAAAACCTTATCAAACTCGATTATTTAGCAATTTCATGGAATCATTCCCTACCGAAAATATAAACCAACCTGATGAACAAACTTATAACAACCCTTATGAACAAATTCCCGAAGAAGACACTTCTTTTGACATGAGCGAATTTTACAATAACTTATACTATTTACAACCCGACACCCAAAACGAAGAAATTCAAAATTTTGAAACTAATATCCAGACTAATCCCGATATCCCTTTGGATTTTCCCAATACTGGACAGACCAACAATACGAAGTGATAGTTTTAAACAATCTTTCAATGAACCTTGTATATTTACCCGAACTCGATGCAAAATTTCTAATAGCTACTGGTAGTACACGTACATTTATTAATCAAAAATTAGCGCATACATATTTTCAAAATTACATTCAAAATGAGATATTTTTGGCGCAAACCGCACACCCTTATTTCCAACTTTCAACACTGAAGGATATCATAAATATTTTATTTTCGACTTTTCAGATAAATTTGACGGATTAATTGGACTAGACCTAATAAAACAATTAAATGCTGATATTCGATTTAGTCAAAAAGCTTTAGAATCACCAAACGCGACAATACCGATATATTCTCAAATAACTGAAGAAAATTTACCACAACCGAACCCAATTTTAAAACCCACAACAGAAGTTATCCCGCCAAGAACAATACAAAAAATTAAAATCCCTGTTAATATACAATCTGGCATAGGTATTCTAAATTACACACAATTGGATGAAATGGAAATTCCCCATTGTTTAGTAAATATAGAAGATAATTTTGCTTTAACTACAATTTTAAACCCTACTGATAACCCTATTCAACTTGATATTTTTGAACCCTTTGAAGTCGAACCTGTCAACGCTAATGAAGTAAATTTTGTAGAAAATTCCGATTATGAATCTGATAGTTACCAAAATTTAGAAATACACTTGGAGAACAAATTAAAAGAAAATCTAAAAAACTTACGTCTACAACACTGCAATTCTGAAGAACGCAACCAAATTCGAAAACTTTGCCTAGAATTCAAAGATATTTTTTATTGCGAGGACATTCCTCTAACTTTTACAAACCAAATTAAACACCATATAAATTTAACTAATGATTCTCCTATTTTTACAAAAAGTTATCGATACCCAGAAGTACATCGTGAGGAAGTTAAATCCCAAAACTATTAGCTCAAAATATTATTCGAGACTCAAACTCCCCGTGGTCATCACCAATCTGGATAGTTCTAAAAAGCAAGACGCATCTGGAAAAACCAAATGGCGTATGGTTATTGATTATAGAAAATTAAATCAAAAAACAATTGACGATAAATACCCTCTCCCGAATATTACTGAAATTTTAGATAAACTAGGACGCAGTTGTTATTTTACTACACTTGATTTAGCGAATGGATTTCACCAAATCGAAATGAACCCTTCCGATATTCCAAAAACTGCATTTAGTACTGATACCGGGCACTATGAGTTTCTACGAATGCCTTTTGGTCTTAAAAATAGCCCTAGTACCTTCCAAAGGGTTATGAATAACATATTAAGAGGCTTACAGAATGAAATATGCTTTGTCTATTTAGACGATATTATTATTTTTAGTACATCCCTCCAAGAACATATCTCTAGACTCCGCGAAATTTTTACCAGACTTCGAAATGCAAGATTCAAAATCCAACTCGACAAATCAGAATTCCTACGAAAGGAAGTCCAATATTTAGGTCACCTGGTTACAACAGATGGTATTAAACCCGATCCAAGCAAAATAGCAGCAGTAAAAAATTTTCCCGTTCCACGAACGTGTAAAGAAATTAAATCCTTTCTCGGCTTACTCGGTTACTACAGACGCTTTATCAAAGACTTCGCTAAGATTACAAAACCCATGACTAAGTGTTTAAAGAAAGACGCGAAAATAGAGCACACACCTGAATTTATGCAAACACAGTAAGAATTTATTAATTAATCACCCTATATTAATTTACCCCGACTTTTCAAAACCTTTTATTTTGACTACAGACGCGAGTAATTACGCTCTAGGAGCCGTACTTTTCCAAGGACAAGTTCCCCATGATAATCCAATAGCTTATGCATCTAGGACCCTAAATGAATCCGAAATAAAATATTCCACTATCGAGAAATAATTATTAGGTATAGTCTATGCATGTAAATATTGTCGGCCTTACCTATTCGGACGTAAATTTTATATCTATACTGATCACAGACCCCTCGTATGGCTTTTCAACCTAAAAGAACCCAATTCGAAATTAGTACGCTGGCGACTACGCTTAGAAGAATTTGACTTTGAAATCATATATAAAAAAGGCTCTCAAAATTTAAACGCAGATGCACTATCGCGAATACAACTCCATATTTACGAAAATCAATCAACAATTAATAACCCTGGCGAAGTAAATAAAGAAATTTTTGACTATTTAAAAAATATTTGTGAAAATCCAGAACTAGACGAAGACAAACCACCTGAAAACCCTATTCCAGAGACTTCACGAAAAATAAAAATAATTTCTGACATCCAAATAAGACCTCCTAACATACAAAAATCTGATACTGTTCATACAACTAACGCCGAAACTGAAAATGACGGAATCCCTATACTAGACGAAATTATTAATAATAAAACATATCAATATTTAATTAAAAAGAATCCGCTTGAAAGAATTAAAGTTACTTTTGAAAAATTTGAAAGTCATAATATAAATCATTACAAAAAAGAATACTTTTCAGGAAAACAACAAGCATATCTATATTTTATGAAGAAGATTTATTTAATATATTCAATAACGTATATCTAAAGAATTTTAGAAAGTTAAAATTAATAAGCTGTACAAAATTACTAAATAATGTATCCAGTGAAGAAGATAAAAAATTACTTTTATTACACCAACATGAAAGTAAAACAAACCATCGTGGTATTTCAGAAACTTATGAAAGAGTAAAGTCAAATTATTATTGGCCCCATTTAAAGGATAATGTAACAAAATTTATTAATGACTGTGTAACGTGTCAAACTTTAAAATATAGTAGACAAAAATCGTATGTACCTCTAGTAAAAACAGAAACGCCTACAAAACCTTTTCAAATCCTATATATGGATACTTTTATTTTTGAGAATCAAAATTTTCTCACTATATTTGATAAATTTTCAAAATTTGGACAAGCTTTTCCTTACGACAAAAACGCTAAATCTGTATGCGATAAATTAATATTATTCTTTTCATTTTTCAGCTGTACCGAAAATATAGTTACGGATAAAGGAACAGAATTTAATAAAGATCTTTTAAAAGAGCTTCTAAAAACACAAAAAATTAATATCCACTTTACGACAACAGGTCACCATGAATCTAACTCTCCCGTAGAAAGGTTTCATTCTACTTTAATTGAACATTTGCGAATTCTAAGACAAAAGGAAAAATCAAAACCAATCTCAGAAATAATCCCATATGCAATAATTGCTTATAATAGCACTACTCATAACACAACCAAATTTTCTCCACATGAACTAGTTTTAGGTCATACAAACTCCCGAGATCCTTTTGACTTAATATCTACAACTTTCTATACAGACTATGTCAGTTCCCATAAAGAAAAATTGGATACATTATATGAAACCGCTTTACAAAATACTGAAACACAAAAAATAAGAATGCTTGAGAAACATAATAAAAAAGGCGATGAAACCGAATTTAAACTCAATCAAACCGTCTATAAAAAGTTTTCTCCGAGTTCTAGAAACAAAAGTAAAAAGAAATTTTGTGGTCCCTATAAAATAATTGAAATGATAGAAAATAATAAAGTAAAAATCGAGAAAATAGGCGATCCTACTAAACATGAAATTATACATATAAAAGAACTTAAAAGGCCACTTATTACAGATGGACCTACTTCATCCTTGGATGCTCCACCCGAGTCGATTCCCAGTTCCACATCCTGAATGAAAATCCAGGTATACTACCCTACAAGTTAGGAAATGCTCAAAGAATTATAAATCATTGGAATTTTGTACAAATATTCAATATTAGTAGTATAATCAAGGAATTGAAAAATATATCCCTAAAATATAAAAATGTAATCGCTACATTACGGAACACCTCTGAATTGAATAATGAATACCATAATTCTTTTGTTTTAATAAATAATATAGAAGAAAAAATTGAACAACAAATATTTCAAATAACTCCTTCAATCTCATTAAATCATCGGAATAAACGCGGTTTAATAAATGGTTTAGGCAGCATAGTTAAAAGTATAACAGGAAATCTTGATCAAGAAGACGCCGAAAGATATGACACAGAAATTTTAACGTTAAAACAAAATCAAAATAACTTGAAAATAGCCATGCAGAAACAATTAACTTTATTGTCCGACTCTATTAAAACCTTTCAAAGTATCTCCAAAAATATTTCTCATAACCAACAAATCCTGGAAACAAAAATAAATGAAATAATAAGTATAATGAGAGAATATCAGTTGGATGCAATTGATATGTCTTTTAAGATACAAACACACACTATTTTAACACAAATCTATTTAATGTATCAGAACATATACGATATCCTAGATGAAATTGAGGTTGCTATATCTTTTGCAAAATTAAATAACTTTCATAATGCTATTATTCACCCGAAATTATTAATAAAAGAAATCAAAAATGTTGCTTCGAAAATAAAAAATGAAAAACTGCCCTTTGAGCGTGTAGCAGAGAACACATTAATGTTTGAAGAAATTTTAGAAATTAAAAGTTATGTAAAATTTGAAGAAATCATATTTATAATCGAAGTACCTTTAGCTGAAAAGAAAGCCTATAGTTTATTCCATATGTTCCCTTTACCCACGCCACATGAAAACCTATTTAAAGTAATTTTTCCAACTTCTAACTACTTATTGTATAATGAGAAATCTTATGGATTCTCAACAAATCCTTGTAAGAAAATATTAAATAACGAATATTTATGTACTAATATAAATACAGAATGTTTTTCTTCAAATTTCCCTTGCGAAATTGAATTGCTAAGATATAAACACAATAACACCTGTAATCAGATTCCTGTCAATACAACGGAAATTCAAGTTAAATATGTTGAAATCAATAAATGGATTATTATAGTTCCTAAAGAAACATTAGCTTTCAAAGAATGTGAAAATAACAAAAATAATATACTTATGAAAGGAACATATTTGGTAGAACTAGAAATGCAATGTTTATTAACCCTAGACGATATCAATATAAAATCATATAAAAATCAAAGAAATAACTTTCAAATAATTCCATTACCAAAATTAAAATTTGGCAGTGAAAAAAACACTAAAGCTACGAAACATTCCACCAGTAAGTTTAAATACCTTGCATACTGAAAAAGTTAATAGCATTATAAAGGAAATTGAAAATCAGAAAATAGAAAATGAAAACTTATTATCAACCCCTGTATATTATCATAAAATTAGTGTCTGGACAATTTTAATTTATGTAATCATATCAGTTGTCATATTTTACCCTTTGTACAGGTATTTACGACCTATTATTCAAATGAAATATTTTAAACCAAAAACCATTATCAAAGAAAATGAAAACGAAATAATAATTTAGGTCGTGAAAACCTTTAGGGTTTTACGCCCTTCTAAGAGGGGAGGAGTTATGTGCTGTATATTGTTTAGGTAGCATAGAAACTTGTATATGCAGCATAAGATAAGGAAATACAATGTAAGCCCAGCAGAGGTATTATATACGGGCCATAGACTAAGAGTAAACACTTCCTACTTGTATTCAATAAAGATCAGTTCTTTTTAAAAACGACTTTGCGTCAACCCGCCTCGTAACTCGCCTATTATCACTCAGACAAAAAAACACGGGAGAGTGGTGAATAATAGGCGAGTTGGCGCGCCTATGGTCGATGAGTGCAGACGTGTGTTTGGCTGTTCAGTAAGACGAGTGATATGAATATGAATTGAATATGAATACTTGTATTTGTATAACAATATTGTTTGAGAATTAGAAACTTCGAAAGCGGTCAGTAAGCAAGAGACTTCCTTAGGACTTGAAGTGCGGAGAACCTCTGTACGAGTAGGTACGGGCGCCATTCCTTCGAGGGCGGTCAGTGAGAAAGAGGCTTACTTAGGACTCGATTGACACGAATGTACCGGGGAATGACAAGTAACGACGTTCCGTCTGCTCGTTGGGATACCAACAGTTTAGCGGCTGTTGTGTATCCGGGGAAGCCTTGACTTATTTTTGTGATGATTTATGCTCGGATTTATGTACAGAACAGTAAATATTTAATTTTGTTCTCTGTATGGTGAGCTACCTTACTGATCAGCCAAGCTGTTAAATGAATTTGCATTGTCATACCCCAAGATCGACAAGTGAGGGTTTTCTTAAATCTCTCTAGATTCGCGTAGCAGAAAAAAGGTTATTATCAAAAATGTCATTTTCTGAATACAGAACCTCTCGTATACCTTTGATAAAATACATTTAGGTATGATTTTTTCATCTTAAACAAAAAACTGGACAAGCGTTGAATCCGACGAGCAAAAATGAGTAGATGCGCGTTTATAGTTTCTCTCTATATAAACGGTTTTAATCTACGACTCATCATGGGTAATAACCAGGCCCGGATCTGGGAAATTTCTGTGGGTGGGGACAAAAGTGCAAGTTGCCCCCCCATGTTTATGCGATTTTTTGCGTATATTCTGTGCTCCGATGGAATAGCTATTTTGCTATTTGTGATTGTAAGAACTGCTAGTGACAAGGGATGATTTGTTGTTTGTCTGAGCCCTGACGTTGTTACCAGTTACCAGGGCAGGAAACAAAAGCCAATATTTTAATCATGGGGCAACTCCCAGAAAAGGCAATGTGAAGTTGTATAGGTTTTTAGGTTTCCAGAAACAGAAGATAATAATAATTATTATTATAGTCAAAGGTCACCCATATTATTTATCCCATGATAATAATTGTAAAGTTCCTAACTACTTAACAATAACATGCGTACCTAAGGATTTAGGTATTCATGTAGATTCTCCACACGTAACAACAATAATTATTCTCAACTTTACGATACTCCAAACAGGAAATACCCCAGAAACAACCACAGGTTTGTGCGCGGGGGGTGGAGCAGCAAACTGAAATTAATATTATTTCGGCTTCATGCCATTTGCAGCTAGAGAAAACTTTATGTTGATTTTGTTGCAATTTTTCATTAGACTGGTAGAGTGAATAGAAAATCTGCACCGCACGATTGAATATCACTTTCGGTTTAGCCGATTTCTTCCTCTGAACCGCAAGTGTTTATTCAACAGTGCTGTGAAGACTTTTTATTCGCTTTACTAGTCTATTGAATATTGAACAACTGAAACAAATCCGCCACCTTAAATTTTAAAAAAAAATCGGTTATTTTTTACCAGATGAATTAATAGACTTTGCTGAATTTACTAAATTGCAATGTATACAACACATTTGAAGGCTAGATGCCTTAGTCTTCGCACCTCGTAGAATTTTTTTTTATAAATTCATTTTCCGCTCTGCGATAACTGGCGCAGTCGGCCGGTAGGATTTGTCGAACTAATCCTCGCGTCGAGATTATTCGGTCCGTTTTTACGGTTTGTCAACGGGAAAATTTTGTTGCTCGCAGACCAGCGGAGCAGGACCAAGCATCGCCTACAGCCCTATTGGAAGGACACAAATCGCCTGGAACCCATAGGTAGATCCACCAAGAGAACGAGGCACGTATCGCTCATCACCCTATTGGTACGGACAGAAGGACAGCATCATGTGAAGTCCATAATTATTAAGAAGAAGTCATTGTCAATCGCAGTTATGTTACTGTCAGTCCCTCCTTTCTTTTCTTTTTATTTTCGTTGTACCTACATATTTTGTTGTATTTTCCATTTTTTTATTTCCTTCTTGATTTTCCTTTTTTTCTGGAAGATTTAACTGACGCTTTTGAAAATTATACACTAAGCAATTAAAAGAAGTTATTAGACTTTGTAAAAATTTTCTTTCCATTCATCAAAATAGAACCGATCCGAACGCCAGTGAAAATAGTTGTCTGTTTGACACTATATTAGGTAGAGCTGCAGACTTATAATAGTCTCAAGTTGTGAAATAAACTCACCGTAACCAAACTTTAAAACAATGTCTCATTGACACATTTTCCGATCAAAGATCTATCGATTATTTAGTGTAAGATATTTTAATCACTCAAAAGAGGCTAAAATGAAAATTCTTTAGATTTCGCTATAAGATGCCCGAAGCCTTTTATTTCCAAAATTAACAACCGCCAACTTTACACAGGAAGTAAAACTATTAAAAATTGCAGAATACGAAAATTTCACTCTGAAAACTTCTACAAGTGCTTTAGATTACCATATGCCACTTGTTAGACTTAAAACAAACCAAAATTTAGAAGAAGCCATGTCTTTTGTTAGAGAAGAAAAAAATTTCCTTTTATTTAGGAATCGCTCTCATTTAAATCCTTTACCACCAAAACCACAACCTATTTTATTTATTCTCCTAGATCTAATAACAAGGCAAGTAGGTACTCTACAAAATTTACCACGAACAATGACTCAGACTAATTTCAGACCTACGTATCAACCACAATCAATGTTTGTTCCTCACCCTTAAAAATTTTACCCCAGCCAAATTTTAGACCAACATATCAACAACAGCCTTTGTGTCAACCTAATTTCCAAAATAATACGCCGAGGTTTTCAAATCCAACTCAATCAGGACAATTTAGAAATTTTCCAAATCCATTCAGAAGTCAAATGTCGACTTTACAATTTAAACCCGAATTGGCTTACAGAATTTATCCCCAATTTATTCAAAACGAAACGTTTTCTGTTAGAAGTGCACACGCCGCCTCATTTTACGACGGAGTAGCGGAAATCCCTTTCTTTCGTATTTTTCAAAAACTAGGGTACCACAAATATTGACATGATAAAAAAATTCGACGCTAATATTCAAATAGGAAAAACCAGTTTAGATCTTGACGAAGTGTCTATTATTATACAACACCCCAAAAACGAAATTTGTCATTCAAATATTAAATCTCAAATTAATCAAAAACACAATTTAAACCAACGCAAATTACTGTTTCGCCTTGCACGGTTTAGAAGGTTATGTACCACATGGTATAGGTATACGAGTATTAGATTACACGGATATCAAATTAATAAAATGCTAAAAGAATTGTAAAGTAACATGCTTTAAGTATATCTTAATTATATTCTAATATAACGTAATTATACAGGGTTTCCCAACGAAAACTTGACCCTCCCAAAAATTAGAAAACAAAAAATATTTGAAAATTCGCGACTACGAAATTGTTAGTTTCAGCCTGCTATTGAAAGTGTAAACGTGTTTTTGAAATGGTTTATTCTATCGCGGAAAGGTTAGAAATTGTTGCAATTCATGCTGTAGCGCAGTCATGATTTCGATAACAAATTGCAACAATTTCTACCCTTTCCGCGATAGAATAAACCATTTCGAAAATACGTTTTCACTTCCAATAGCAGGCTGAAACTAACGATTTCGTGGTTACAAGCAAAAAACGGGAACTTTTTTTGTGACAGTGACTTTTTGTTACATATTTTAAAAAGATATAAGGTTTGAATTCGTCTAACTTTTTTTGTTTTGCTTCAGCTTTTTCATTTGTGACTTTTTTGTAAACTGATCAACACGTCAATAAAAACTAGGTAATTTGGTCGTGTGTAGTAGATAAAAAACTTATTAGTGGCGGGCATTTGTGTAGAAATTACTACGCGTACCTACAGTAGATTGTCAACTTTCCGTTTTTAACCTATAATTCTGTCCAATCTCAACAGAATTCTAAAAACGATACATCACTGTATTCGCAATAAAAAGGGCTTTAAAATAATTTGCCACAAGGGGGGTAGTTTGATTTGAAATTTTAAAATTGGGGTTGCTAGGGATTAGGGGGATGAACATATCGGGTTGGCTTGACTGTCAAAGAGTTCCCCCTAACAACAAAAATCGACGGGTCTCGGCGAATTTTCAAGTATTTTTCGGTGTTCTAATTTTGGGGGGGTCAAGTTTTCGTTGGGAAACCCTGTATTTAGTAGAAAACGAATAGAGTATATATTTTAATTATATATTTATTTCGTAATTATGTATCATACATTTAGGTACTACAATCGAAGTTCGAATGTGGGAAGGATTTAGGTGGACTTTAATAATTAGAAAGACATATAGTCTCAATTTTCTTCTTCTTCGCCATGTCTTACGGTCGCTCGCAAATTTCCAATTCATTATCATTATCTTCGTTGTCAAGGATATTTGTCTCTAAACAGTCAAAGATTTCGGGGTCAAATGCAGTTTCTTCATCGAGATATGATAACCTAAATAATCAATACGGGTGGCCCACCACGAACTGCTTCGATCTATATATGGAAAGCTAAAAGTAGGAAAATTCTGAAAATTTGGCACCTCACTAATGCCGATGGGCTCTGCTCAACTAAAATATTTTGGTGAATCTAGCACTTCCGGTTATACCGGAAGTCGATATCAACTTTCTTATCTCAAATGGAACACCCTGTATTCTAGGCATAATTTTGGAACAAAAACATGCAACATGTCCTATGTCTAAATCCAACCGTTTTTGAGATATTTGCATTTTTCCGAAAAAAATTACAGGTGCAAACCTAAAGTCAATTAGCAATTTATATGAGGAAACCGCGAAATTTCAAAACGAATTTTTGGCATCGTGTAACAGAAGCCCTGACCTAGTGATCTCCGCTGAGAAATAAATCCGTTCTTATACAGGGTGTTCACAAAATATGAATAAAAATTACATTCAAAATGTGCTTAAATCTCGAAATTTTCAAATGGAAACCCCCAAGATTATTTAAATTTTTTATTATCTACGGAGAATGCAATAAAGTAATATTAAGAACGTGCGATACATAATCTTCGTTTGTGTAATTTAAGCGCGCCGGCATTATTGTTGACAATAATTTATAAACCAAGTGACATTTCCTCGGCCGCGATTGTCTTTTCAACGTCCACGGCTAATATGATTTTCCAAGCGTTAAGCAAACCCTGCATTTTATGAGCGAAAAGTGTTTTTTTCGTAAATTAATCGAAAATTACTGCATTTAGGTATCGGAAACCTTACACAAAGTGGTCATCATTTTTAGTGGTGAATAAGATCGCATTAAAAAAAAATGGGGGTTTCCATTTGAAAATTTTGAGATTTAAGCACATTTTGAATGTAATTTGTATTCATATTTTTGTGAACACTCTGTATAAGAACGGATTTATTTCTCAGCGGTGATCACTAGGTCAGAGCTTCTGTTACACGATGCCAAAAATTCGTTGTGAAATTTCGCGGTTTCCTCGTATAAATTGCTAATTGACTTTGGGTCTGCACTTGTAATTTTTTTCGGAAAAATGCAAATATCTCAAAAACGGTTGGATTTAGACATACGACATGTTGCATGTTTTTGTTCCAAAATTATGCCTAGAATCTAAAAATGCAATAATATACAGGGTGTTCCATTTGAGATAAGAAAGTTGATATCGCCTTCCGATATAACCGGAAGTGCCAGATTCACCAACATATTTTCGTTGAGCTGCGCCCATCGGCATTGGTGAAGTGCCAAATTTTCAGAATTTTACTACTTGTAGTTTTCCATATATTGATCGATGCAGTTCGTGGTGGGCCACCCTGTATAAGTAATAATCTTGAGGTTATTTATAATAATAGTAAGGTTCATAGTAAGGAATTAGATAATTATGATAAGATTTACGCAAAAATCAATTTTAGATAAAATAAATAAGTAATATCATAGCATATAAAACAACCAGCAGTATAACTTACTCTTGAGAAATCATCCGCAAATTCAATGACCTTGAGCCATATTGGTGGAATAGAAGTCAGAGGTGTAGTCGGGAAAATCAATTCAGAAATACAGAGTAATATTAGTAAAGTATATAGTGTGTGGTAAGCACAAGCAGCTTTTACTCCTTCCTGGGATTCTTTATTTAAAGATACTAGCAAAAAGCACAATTTACAAAAAAGCACACTCCACGGCACTGTAATATCTCTCATACAGCCAAAAAAGAACTGCCCAATCGCCCCGACACTGCATCCATTTGACAGAATCTATTCCCACATGGCGGCTGCATGAACAGGTGCGCAGAATTTTCCCGCCATGGGGAGTGAGACTGCTGGTTGTTTTATATGCTCTGGTAATATTAAAATGCATAGTACCTATAGGAAGTGATATAACTAAGAGGGGCTTACTAAATGGGCTAAGATCTGTATTTAAGTTTATTGCAGGTAATTTAGACTCTAATGACCGAGAAGAAATTTATAAAATAATAAATCACATTCAAACCAATGGTAAGGGCATACCAGAGCAACGAATAAGATATTTTTCAACAAAATTGTTAATTATGTATACCTCTATTCTTTAGACACTGCAAGATATCAAAAACTCTGTAACATTTCCAATCACTAAAAAAGCAATTAGCATTTGAGTTAAAATTCGAAAATATGTTGGACTTTGAATCTGTAGTAAAATTAAACTGCCAAATCGATAAAAACCAAATAAGTTATTTACTTTCTATTCCTATTGATTTTGAAACTGAGTACAATCTACAGTGTGTCCCATTTTGATATTGAACACCTCAGAACTGTATGAAGGACAATGAAAACAAATGGTTTCTATTTTTTTATTGGTAGTACCAAGGGAGAGTATCTCATAGGCGGTGGTATTTGGATGGGGTAATTATTTCATGGCCTGCTATGATTTTTTAAAATTGCTAATTTTCAAGAAACCCTATTAGGGATTTTTTACGACAAAATGTTATTAAGAAAACTTGTTCAGAATGAAAAACTGAGTAGAATTGCAAAATTTCAAAAGTCTAGGCCTACTTTGATTTTTAGCTTTTTCGCCTTTTTCTCCCACTTTTTTTCTGAGAAATGTGTCCTTTCTGGAGCTTTCACGTCAAAATATTATTAAGGAAACTTTATCATCGAAAAATAAATATAATTTTGACGTGAAATCTCCAGAAAGGACACTTTTCTAAGAAAAAAGTGGGAGATAAATCTAAAAATCATTTGAAATTGAAATTTTGCGAATCTACTCAGTTTTTCATTCTGAACAAGTTTTCTTAATATTATTTTGTCGTAAAAAAATCCCTAATAGGGTTTCTTGAAAATTAGCTATTTTAAAAAATCATAGCAGGCCACGAAATAATTACCCCTTCCAAATACCACCTCCTATGAGATACTCTCTCTTGGTACTACCAATAAAAAAATAGAGACCATTTGTTTTCCTTGCCCTTCATATATTTCTGAGGTGTCCAGTATCAAATTGGGACACACTGTATACCAAATGCTTCCAAATTCCTTCAAAGTACGGATCAGAATTTTTTACTGTTGCACCTAATGTTAAATACCTTTTAAAATCAAAATCTAATAATAATAATTCAATTAAATTAAGTTACATTTGTACACAAGGCAAGATATAGGTACCACTGTTCCAACAAAAAGGAAATTCTGCTAAATGAATCGTCAAGTTACTGCCGTTTCAACAAACTACATATATTCTACATAATCACATATAAATCGTTCCACAAATCAACGATATTTCGCCGTTTTCCCGAATATCGAAATTTTATAACTTCAATGTAAGAGTCAAGCCGAAACGAAATCCCTAAGCTTCTTAATTCAACAAAATAATGATTGATTGAGTGAAATGATAGTTCGAAACCAATTGCTTAGATTTGAAGATGTTAGTTTTGAACAATCATTAAGTAGTAATGGACCCTATAAGTTTAAAATTTAAAAAGTCGCAACGCCCGAAATTCCAAATTGAACTAGAAACACTCAACTTTAAAGAAATCCCGATGCAACTTATAATTCCAAGCATTGATCCCGAATTAGGAGATTATTACACTCCAAGTTTATGCACGATCCTGCTGTATATTATCCTGCTTATCGCTACTATATATTTAGTCTATTGGAAAATTAAAAATTTTGAAATAAAGAAAGAAGAAAAGCCGAGAGCAAAAAAGGGAACTTCAAGAAAGAAAAATCGATCTTCCAGGTAGAGCTTTAACGCTGAACTCTTAAAAATGTGAGCGACCCTGCTGGCGTCGAGTGTTACTTTGTCCAGCGGACTCAGCGTCTTGTATTACCTTGCTTCACATGTTTTTCGTTGTATCCTATAATGTTATACTTTTAGCTTTGTACCTCTCAACTGCTTTTGTTTGGTCTGTATCTCCGAAACACTACCCTGTACTATGGTTTCTATATAAAATTGGGCCTAAGCACGTCAACATTATATTGTTTTTTTTATTTATAACGAGGCCATTACGTTTAGAATATGAGTTTTTTAATGTATATCAAAGCAATTGATCGAGACACATTGATCCTTTCATATATTTTAATAAAAATCTCGCTTTTCATCGTTGGATCAAGCGGTCATTTTCCCTTTAGGAGTTCTCTGGAAAGTACCCTAATATGAGATAGTTCCCAATATGAGACCCCACAATAACTAAATCTAGCTGAAAATGTCTCAAATAATCACTAAAAATATATATAAGTCGCCATATGTAGTGCAGCTTCTGGTTCATCTAAATTTATAGGTTAAGAACGGCGTTGTTTACTTCAACCGTACGTGCACAAACTTTTAAAGGGCTTTACAGTGTAATTCTGAATAACGAGGTAAGTGTTTAATATATTTTTCTTGAAATCGGCATTAAAATGTCCCAAAATCGTCATTAAAAGCACAGAAATCGTACAATAATGTAGCCCATTATTGTACGATTTTTTCAATAAGTAGGCCTTGGCGAGATGTAAACATCAAACGTCAGACGCGGAGAAATCGCCAGTCAAAAGTGACCAAATATTCAAAACCCGGCCGATAAAGGCTCATTTAACTTTTCGTACACATTGCGAAATTGTTTCCTATATAAGCGCAATCCTTCAGTATACATATTTTAGTACATTTGAAAATCAATAGATTTGTTGTGTAGGCTGCACAAGAAGCAGCAGTTTGGTTTTTCTGTCAGAAGGTGCCGTACATTATTATACTTGTCCAAGGTAGAGCGATCGGTAAAGTCAAGCAACGCCGCGCGTAGTCGGTTCGTGAACGGGTGATCCCTTATTATTATTTTCTTGCCTAATAAAACTTTTTTTTTCCGATTTAAAAAAAATATAATATGTACCTCGGCACTGAAGTTCTTAGGGTCCGACTTTTTAACAACTTCGACCCAAACTGGCTTCATGATAACAAACTTTCGTGCTGTTCCATTTTTACTAGTAGAAATATCAATAACGATCATATCGTCTCGAACATCCAAGTCTTTTCGAAGCATATTACAAAGTTCGTCTGTTCTACATGCACCAGCAACTGCGATAACGAGTACAACCTAGTAAGTAATAAAGTAATTATTGTTTATTGTAAATATGTAAATATATGTAAAGTAGAACGAGGCATGTTTAGGTAGGTACCTTTGCTGTTAAAAACACTTCGTCTGGTGCGTCTCTCAAAAATCGTGCAATTTCATCTTCTTTAAAAACAAGTGATTTTTTCGCTACATAATTAGTATTTTGCCTTTTCAAATACAGTTTAAAATACTTCGAAATGTCAATATTTTCCTTCAATGAAATCGTGGATTTTAACATAGAAAACGTTGCCCACAAGCTTGATGATTTCTTGTTTTCAGCTTGCGTTTGAAAATATACCAAGAATATGTTTTCAGAAATTGTTTCAATATTCTTCATTTTGCACCAGTCTTTAAACATTGTATAAGTTTTTAAGTAAACACTTTTCGACTTCTGTGGAAGCAACTGATCATTCATCTTTTGTGCCTCTTCTCTAATTTCCGGAGGAATGCAAAATATGTTTGGCGAGGATGAGCCATCATGATAATTATTATCACACTTTTTCACAAAAATAATATAAACTCACAGTTGATTTAGTCAAGAATAAATAATAATAATAAATGGCTAAATTTGACAGCTAACAGTAAAGAAACTTCATTTGATGAAACAAAAATCAAGGCTAACTTGATTTGTGATTAAATAATATGAAGGAAAAAACAAAGGTAAGTTTACTATTAAAAATGCTTTACAATTTTTTACAATAATATTTTTATGGAGTGTTAGTAGTGGAAAAATATGTTTATGGAGTGTTAGTAGTGGAAAAAATTGTATATTAACCACGGTTTCGACAGCTATTATTGCCCTCACGTCTTAAATCCCTCGGCGTTGCCTCGGGATTTAATATTGACGTTCGGGTCAATAATAGCCTCTGTCTAAACCTTGGTTAATAATATACTATTGGTTGCTTGTTGTGTTGAATAATACTTATTTATGTACCAAGGCACTGAAGTCCAACTTTTTGTGACTCATGTGGTTGCCGAGGCCTCTGGCCGAGGCAAATAAACCACATGAGTTATAAAACAGAACTTCAGTGCCGAGGTACATATTATATATTTTTTTTGAAATCGGAAAAAAAATGTTTTATTAGGCAAGAAAATAATCATACGGGATCACCCGTCCAGGAGCCAACTGCGCGCGGCGTTGCTTGACTTTGACGCTCGCTCTACCTATTTTAGGTCAAGTATGATAAAATACGGCGCCCCGAACAGAAAAACCAAACTACTCCTTGTTGTGCAGCCTCCATAACAAAGCTATTGATATCCAAACCTACTAAAATATTTATCCTGAAAGATTGCGCTGCTATAGGTAACAATTTCGCAATGTGTACGAAAAGTTGAATGGGCCTTTATCGGCCGAATTTTGAATATTTGGTCACTTTTGAGGGGCGATGCCTCCGCGTCTGACGTTTGATGTTTACATCTAGCCAAGGCCTACTTATTGAAAAAATCGTACAATAATGGGCTACTTCAGTGCCGATTTCTGAGCTTTTAATGACGATTTTGGGACACTTCACTGCCGATTTCAAGAAAAAGTTATTTTATAATTAGGGTAGTTACATGACGCATTTAATAACACTTGTATTAGTAGAAGACTATAGCTTCCTTCAATTTTTCGATTGCGAACAATTTGAATAGTGTCATGTGTTATGTAACTAAAGAGTTGTAGATATACCAGGGGCGGACTGGCCATGTGGGCATTAGGGCAAATGCCAGAAGGCCAGTCTCGCAAGGTCAAGAAGGGTCCGATAGAGAAATAAAAATCAGCCTTTCTTGTGGCTGGGCTGAGGCCGGCATTTGTATAATTACGCGGCCGCTGTCCGAATGCGTGGGACGTCAGTTAACACACTGTCACACTACTGGTGCCCCGGTAGCGAAACTAAAAAGCTTCATTCGTCCGTGCCGTCATTGCATTTTGCACTATCCTGTATTTTTATTTGTACCTTAGAACCAACTAATTCTATAGCCCAGTCAGGGCCGGACTGCGCAGGCGGGGTACCGGGGAATTCCCCGCGGGGCCCTGGCCCTGGCGCCTGTAGGGGCCCTGTGCCTCGAGCGCCCCTTCGTACGAAGGCCGCGCTCCATGCTGCGCAACGAAGACTAAAAACTACGTGCCGACTTAAACAGATCTCCCTTACTTAGGTAGTGCGGTACCTCCCTACCTAGGGGCTATTTACGCGTAGCTCTCGGCCCGAAACTAGCACAGAAAATCTCGTTCCCCACGCCCCCACTCCTTTCTCAGAGGTCAGACTTCAGAGACAACCTAAAAAGAGAAATTGCCCCGAGAAATGTCAGAGCATTATGTCTTTGCTAATTTACACAAAAAGTTTGAAGAAGAAACATACAACACTATTATAAATCAAATTTCTCAAAGCATTTTAAACAGATTTTACGACAATGAAAAACATTATAAAGATTTTCAGTTCTTTGACCCAAAATATTTTCCTCGGAAAAGAGAGGATCTCTTAACCCGCAAAGAAGCTTTTGTAACTATTTGTAATGTACTAGATATGGATAAAAATGAACTAATTTCAGAATTAAGTTGTTTTCAGTAATATTTTCCGGCTCTGTGAAAGATTTAAATATAAATTGTCAAAATAAGTTAGAAGCTTCTTCAAGTTCTCCATGTTCAAGTTGTCTGGTGTGTTGTTACTTAATACTAAAAATGTTGTACATGCATTCTTCGGCTTTTGTAAATTTGTACATAATTTATAAATTCCTTTTAACATTATCAGTGACCCAGGTCAAATGCGAAACTATTTTTTCAAAATTAAAATTAAAAAAATCTCGAATTCGTTCCACAATAATTATAACGGACAATCTGGACAATGTTAAGTTACCAAAGACAACTTTTTTTATTTTATTTTCATGATATTATAAGAGAAAGATATTTTTATACACAGTGTGTCCACGGATGGACTTAACTATAGGTACTTGTAAAAAAATATAATATTAAATTTTTTTAAAAAAGGTTATTCTTGATAAAAAGTCTGCTTGTTCTTAAAATAAAATTGGCAAGGGAAAAGTTAACATTACTTATACTGGGTGACCGGAAAATTGAAGAAACGTTAATTCGCATAAGAATAAACTGCTTCTATTTGTAGAGATATTGAAAAAAGTTATAAAGAAAATTTGTTCAGTGTGATAAGTTACTTATGGTGTACAAAATTTTAAAGCGTTAATGGGCCTACTTCTATTTTTTGATTTTTTTTCTTGTTTTTCTTCGATTAAATAATTTTCTGTAGGTAGTAAGACAAAACTGTATAAATAAAAGTTACTCATAGTAGGAAACTGTGTTTCATGAAAAAAATTTTGACAATCCTAGGCATACTTTGAATTTCCTCCAATATTTTCCAAAATACGAAGTATAAGCCTAGAATCGTCAAATTTTGTCATCGTGCGCAGTTTTCCATTCTGAGTAAGTTTTCTTAATATAGTTTTGTAGTACTATTTAGAGAAAACCATTTATTTGAAAAAGAAAGAATAAAATAAAAAATCAATGTAGGCCTAAGGCTTTGATATTTCATTCGCACTCTGTCGCAATCTGGTTCGAAATTTGTTTTTCCTTGTTTTTAATAAATAGGTATGCATTTAAAGCTTTTTGAGGGCTTATGTTGTCCCTTTTAAAATTTATATATACCTACGCACAGGCGCACAGGGCATTATAGACATTACCTACTCCTACTATAATAATTCCCCTCCCCCCCATTGATTTATTTCTGCGGTACTCTCAGGTACTGTGAGGGTGAGGTGAGAATTATCATTATTTATTCGCGTGTTATTATCATTAACATTTTTATTATTATTACTATTATCATAACACATACGTATATCCCAGTTTTGCAAAACTTAATTATTTAAAAAAGAGAGCGTGGGGCCCTAATCAATTTTTCCTTGGTGGGCCCTGATTGACCAGTCCGGCCCTGAGCCCAGTTACTTTCGATCGAAAAATATGCTTAAATAGAAATAATTCCAAGGCGGAAGATATACAGGGTGAATTTTTTTCGATGCCCACTATGGGGATCTCGGAAACTAGCAGAGCTAGAACAAAGGTTAATGGGGAAAGAATTGCAGTTTTGAATGCTCAATCTAATGCTTCTTTTGGATTTTTAAAAAAGTTCATGGCTTACTAGATATTTTGAAAAAAGTGATTTTTTTGCTAGTTCATCGGATCTCTGTAGCTCCGTTATTTCTGATTATACAGAAAAACTGCGGAGTCAAACATTGTAGATAATTTTGGGCTTAATAAGATAATCTAATCCAATTTTTTATGTTGTTTGTGATTTTTGAGATATAACATAAACTTTGCCATTTTTTGAGCTTTCCAAAGATATAATAATCGGCATAGTTATTATAAAAAATAAAAGAGCTATGGCAAATTTTCTGTTTTTTTTTTTAATTTTCACATAGTCCCCATGGAATATTTTCATAATTACGTTCTATTTTATAATTAGACATACTTCAATCTTTCTAATATTTTGTTTTTCGCTGGTAACGAAATGTAACAAAATAAAACAAAAATTAAAAAACTCAAATTCAAATTATTATTAGGAATTTTAAAAGGTCACCTTTTAAAATAAAAAAGTGTTCAAACAATCCACCATTATTATTTATGCAAATATTGCATATTTTGAAAACTGAATTTGTCTCCTTTATTATTATTATTTTTTGGTTTTCTATCACCTGTTGAAGTGTCCCTCTTTAAAACAAAACTGTAGTCCAATAAAGATGTCAGTTTTGCGAAAAAAATTCCAAACAGGATGATTTTTTCAGGGTTGCTTGGGGACTGCCTCCTGAGTGTCCAACCAAAAGATCACACTCGATCTCCTGGTACGAATTGCGCTATAGGGTGGTTTCCTAAACATTTTTTAAAGCAAAATTACCCTAATAAAAGTTGTAGGGGATCAAAATATGAACAACTTTGCCTCATAATTCTTTCTTTTGTCTCTAATACGTAAGCTCATTACTTATTTGACAAAAATTCCTCACGCTGCAGGGGTGGACTTGTAAACATTTTTTTACAAAAAAATGACCTTAATAAAAGTTTTATAGGATGGACTTCTGGTAAACTTTTTCGCGTAATTTTTTTTGTCTTTAATACTTAATGATTTACATTGTCATTTTTTGTAAAAAAATGTTTGATAACAATATGTATCTAGAATATCCATCTATATATTATGTAATACATATATGCCAAATGGTTCTAATTTATCATAGCAGTCAGTATGCCAAAGATAATTAGGTCCTTTATTGAAGTATCTTCCCCTTTGTAATCTTCTTCGGCGCATTTCCACACCCTAGGGGTCAAGTATCCCTAGTATCCCTAGTACCTGGGTAACTACTAATCCATTTTGTGGCATTTTAGATGCATCCATCCATACCCATGTAACTGCGCACTTGTAGATAATTGATTTTCCAAAAAACGAGTGACCGAGTGGATACTAAATAATCTCAGCTGTCGCAAGACTCTTTGCAGTTGCCGTACACTAATAGTACTACCATCATTGATTTGAAGAGACGCAGTAATCTCATGATGTTTTAGACCAAGCAAAAAATAAGTCCTAATCATGTCATTCCTTGCACTAATCAGTTCATCCATGGCATGTAACTAACAAGCACTATTAATAACTACCACTAACTCAATAATGTTTGGACGACTGAGGAAAGGGTGAGCTTCTGTTTAGTGGTCTGTTTCGTAATTTACAGTTGTACTTGTAAATTTACAGTTGCAACTGTATATTTCGCTACGTTAAGCATAATAAAAAAATATTTTTGTAATGGCAGTTTTATGCCGTCGTAATATTAATACCTCGATTAATACAGCGCGGGAAAGAGACGTCAAACTCTTTTTTAATTTCTGTGACTGTCATTGGCACTATGTGACGCAGGTTTCAAAAATTTTCAAAAACCTTCGTGTCTTAAAACAATAACAATAAAATGTAATAAATAATAAAAAGTTGCTGGTGGGTAGAAAAATCAGTACCTAGTTTCAGCACACTGAATCGCTACAAACCGTGCTTCTGAAACTTGCTTTCTTATCTCTTCTTGACGAACTGTTAAAATATCATCTAATATGTCATTTTGAACCGATTTTGACATAGGTACCTTTAAAAACAGTATTTCATAAGCCCCCTGTATATTCCTGGATTTATATCTCTGAGGACTCGTCAGGTCCTCTCAATGCTAGCTCGAATACGCCACAAAATTTTACACAATCAATAAAATAAGACGGGACAAGATGTAAGGATTTTTTTACTTGGTCGTTAAACTCCTTTAATGCTTTTCGATAGCCAGAATCTAATAACTGACAAACATATTCGAGAGCTCAAATTCATTACTTGAGGAGATCCATGTTTTTCAATTTTTGTTGATAAATCAGATAAATCCCTAACGCCTTTTTTGTCGCACCTTTCACAACCACGAAGTTTTTTTGTATTGTTCAACCTTAAAATTACGTTTAAACTGTTTGTTTCTTATGGCTCATTCATGAACAATATTTATCTCCGTCCGCGTCGCATTTTCTTTTATAAATCCCACCGAACACGATTCCATCCTATTTTACATTTACAAACCTATAAAAAGTGATTAAAAGATGCCAAAACTACGAACACCGAAATCGCAAACAAAAAACACTCCGCGCCGGACACGCGAAGTCCTCTTTCCTAAGCTACGTACGCCGCACAAAATGATACGTGGCCGCACGTCTGTTTCACGGATTTAATAACCTCTCTTTCTAACCAAAGGCATTGTCGGAAACCCTCGCGTTCAATCTGGATATCGCATCGACATCGCCCGACCAGCCAGTGAACCGGCAGCCGGCAAGAGCATAAAATAAAAATGTTCAGTGGCGCATCGAAAAAAATATAGATTAACAGGTACGAAAATAATAAAAAGATTAAAATTCTATTTATATTTTTATTGATATTTATGTGATTTTAAAATACTGTGCTTTATGAAATTTAATTGAGTGTTCAAACAATGTATAAACCGCCCCTGATACCTACTATGTCGGTCTGTGTTGTTACCACAGTATAATATACCAGTAGCCCAACTTTATTATTATTATTATTATGTTATCCGTTGGAAATCGAAAAAGCTATTTGCACAATTATTTATGCAACATTTGGCCGCGCGACGTCCCGTAACTCATGTTGCAAATATCTAGTAAGTATAGTCCTCCTTACGGCAGAATGCGTGCGAAGCAAGGGGGAAGAACTCGTAAATATTATAGAATTAGTCACAGTTCAGGGTCGTAGCTCAATTTTGTGTAACTCACTGACTTAATTTTCATATAATTGTTATTTAATTTATAGTTAATATTATTCTTAACGGTGATGCCTTAGACTATGGAGGAAGGCAAATAGGCAGTTAACTAGAAACAGGCACAAAACGCGTTGGCTAACTGGTTTTGTCGGCCGGTTCGCTGACAGAAGTGCTTTGTTGTCGTATTTCAAAGGCGATGGTAGACGCGACGATGTTGAAAAAATATAATAGGTGTTTTATTATACCGCGTTAAAAATAAATGATAAATAAAAATGAGTAAGTGGTCGCGTGATGCGAGCTTTATTTTTTCGGTATTACAGAGTTCAGAAATTCGGCTTCAATATGCTAAAACTTGTATTCGCCAATAAATAACGACTACTCGTATAGGAAATCTCGCAACGCTGCCCGCATTCTTTAGAAACGTTTTCTTTCCTTCCTTGAACTATACTAAAACACGGACGGGTACGGCTCTGTCTGATTTTCGACGAGGCAAAACAATCTGTTATAACACAGCCCTCGCAAGCTGAAAGTAATCGAAGCACTGGAGTTTGAAAATATTTGAGAAATAATAAATGATGTTTAGTGGCATATCAGGTAAGGATATCAATTGAAAAAAATGCACTCCAGCCGGGACTTGAACCCGGGACTCCTACTGTGGCCGTAGAACACCTAGCCGATGGAACCCATATCTCCGGTAGCTTAGTTGGTTAAAGTGCCTACGGCCACAGTAGGAGTCCCGGGTTCAAGTCCCGGCTGGAGTGCATTTTTTTCAATTGATATCCTTACCTGATATGCCACTAAACATCATTTATTATTTATAATTATTACAGGTACTAAAAATCTTTCTATATTTGAGAAAGTCCGGCAACTATTACTTTCTGGGATTAGAGCCAATAACAAAAGCTTTTTATTTATTAGAGCTTAATACGTCCCTGGGTTGCTGGTCTCATGCTCTCAATAATTGTGGTTTCGGCCTTCTTTGTATAAATAATTTATGACGGATGAAGTTACCTTCCGGACACTTTTACGATTTCAGTCAAATTGTACTATATCCATGTAGGTAACTATATTTCTATATGTGTTTTTGGGACATGGAGGTCTACGAGGTTGTAAATAATAGTGTAAAATGCACTGCCTCATGCACATCAGTGAATTGATAAAGAAAACACCACCATCTGTTAAGGCTCTATATAGTGCAGGATAATTCGCCCGTCTAATGTTATAAAAAACGTTGTTGTGTTTTTGTATATTGCAGTTAGGTACAGGGTGTCCCATTTGAATTGAGGTTTTCGGGTCACTGGTCTACTTTTTCATAAAAAGAAAGGCCCTGTAAACAGCATTTTCATGGCCTTCTTACTTTTTGAATACAAGGTGATTTTTGCAATTTGCCATATTCAGGCACATATATCCGATATACGCTAACTTATTGAAATGGTAGATTTTTCACGTATACTTAGAATTCATAGAATTCAGTACCTATTCAGTAACGTACACAGATTTTTTTCTATGAGGTAAGAGTTTCAAAATATAAATATAACCTGCAAAAGTATCGAAAATGGGACAGCCTGTACAGATATTGATATTTAATGTGGAAATTTGGAAAGGCTGGATGATGAGGTAAATTTTCAGGAGACAAAATATGGACAGCTCTTTCCACTTTACATGATTCAACGTTAGATTATGACTAGATCTAATAACCGGCTATTATCATTTTTTATTAAATTATATTGATTGAAATCCATAAAACTTAGATAATTTATGAGTGGTGTAACTCTACAGGACTGTAAGTTAGTTGCTAAGGGTTCCGAATAATCGGGAATATTAAAATCGCCATTACTTTAACTCCTAGTAAAATATCTAGTGATGGGAGGATGACCTACAAAAGACCTTTTTTACCACGAATACATGACGCAATTTAAAAAACATAATAAATTTGAAAAACTGCACTGGCATATAAAAGGAAATTCCTTTAAAAACAATATACCTCTAGCGTGTTCTTACACCGTACAAAATAATAAAACCACACCTGGTACCTACCTCTACAACAGAGGCCAGATGTATAAAAAAAGTGTATACTAATACCAGCGTCCAGAGATATACTAATAAGTCCGGGCACTCGGCCTTGTGTAAACCAACGTTTCCTCTTACCCTCTCCCGCTCCCTCGGCCCGCCGTCATCGGAGTACAGCGATCCATATCTTATTTAATAAGAAAATAAGCTTACACACTACACAGTGTAGCTGAGAGCGGTTCGTTCGCATTCTACCGGGTGCGCGCAAAATATTACCGACCGACCGTGACTGTGACTATATTACCCTTTTTTTATTTCCTAAAGACCCTGAAAGGTAAGATTGAGTTTGAGGTACCTACCTACAAAAATTAAGACATTTTTATGTGACATTTATTAATTGAAGAATAAATAGATATAATTAATTAATATATTGAAAATTTGAAGATGCCAGCAATGGAAGAATGCCTTAGGGTTCATCGGAGAACACAAATTTGCGAATATTCCACCTGAAGAGGCATATAAGAACATATAATTTAATTATGTAGATTCTGGTAATAGCTACCTTGTATTTTAATTTAACTGTACCTACCAAAAACTAATGGTATACCTACTTACCTACAAAAATAATGTTGTACCAAAGTCTACAAATAGGTATACTAATATTTGTAGACTTTGGTAAATAATGGAAAGTCAATATGAACCTGCCCCCGTATAACTAGCTTGACGGCGATTTCGTTAGTCGACCCTCGTAAATGCGAAGCGTGCCAGGTGACGCTGATTTATGACCAGTCGCAAAAAATTGTGGGCCCAGAGAACAAAGAAGTGAGCTATATAGTATTCTCTAGACTTTGCTAATACTACTACAAAAATGCCATATTTTTAGGAGATCTATCAATTGTTAATGCGCTATATTAAAACTGAATCGTCCTGTAAGAGGTTTCTAATAATTTAAATGAAATTGACACTAAGTGGATACCGACAGGTTATAATGGATTAGGTAAGGGGATATGATTGGAAATAAAAGATAATATTAGTACGAAAGGTTCGGAATTCATTTACAAGCGGACGCACAGACAATAACAATAATTATATCTAATTGTGAAGGGAGATTAAGCGAAGATCTTTTAAAAAAGACAGAACTTTATTTGGCAACGTACAAGCAGTAAAAATCGTCCATGGCAAGATAAAAATGTTTTTAAGAAATAAATGTCGATGAATACTAAATAAAAAGCTGACTGTGGGAACTGATGCTAGCGGTGCAGTTTATAGGCACATAACTACCTACAGGTTGTTTCATCTTCATCTTAAATGGGAACATCTACTTAATAATTTTGATTTCCGTGTACCTATTCGAGTGTTGTGTTGGAGCAGTTGGAGTGAGGTAGAAAGTTGATTTCTGGGAGCGTATCGTGTCCCAGACACGGCGTGAAACGATCATTGATGTCTTAGTATTCCGATATTAACATACCCACAAAGAAATTAATTTCAGTTCAAAGGCCACAAAAAGGCCAAATTAAATATGAAAAATACAAAAAAATCTAACAATATTTCTGTAGTTACTTGACGTTGTTGTCTCAATAATGGAAGCCCGCGCGTCCCTGTTCTTTGTGCTACAGTAGAAACTTAACTATCGCAGAAGAAATATATATTTTCTGTGTTCCCGTAATATCGACGTTGTCCAATAGGCCATAACGTCTGTATTTTTAAAGATAAATAATTGAACCGTTTTATATAGAACCATTAAATGATTATTTCCTCACTCAACGATAGAACAGAAGTCCTTTCCATAGAAATATCCTCATACACTCTTTAGGAATCACCCTCATCTTCTTTTCAATTGACACCCTGCTATTTTTTCTTGAGCACTGAAATGTACTCTTCATTCTGAACATAATGGAACATAATGATGAGTAACACTTGACGTTTTAACAATAGTAGTGAATTTTAAGTGATTTGATCTTTTTTTAAAAGTCTGACAACAAACTCCTAATGTTGGTAATGTCACATTATCAATTATAATATTGAATACTTAATATATATAATGTGTCCCGCATAAGAATTAACAGCATGGGGATCTTGCAAACGGTGAGAGATAGAACAACGGTTAAATGGGGAAAAAGTTTCGCAATTTTAAGGTCAATAAAATGGTACAAACAGATTTCTAATATCTTTTTCGTTTTTGAGTTATTTTGAAAAAGTAAAATTTTGCGTTTTCGATTTTATTTTTTTATGAAGTTGTTATTTCGCTTTTGAAAAACCATTTTCAACTTTATTTTTTTAAATACGGACCTGAATTTTTTTGCATATTTTGAAAGCACTTTTTATTGCAAATATCATGATGTATGGCACGAAATATTTTTAAAATGTTTTGCGACAATTATACTGAAAATTCCTTTTTTTTCCATTAATTTTTTTCTATTGCCAATAAGAAGTATAAATATTAATCAGTATTGTCAACAATTTAACTTACAGTTTATTTTTACTTCGAAAACTTAATATTTTTAAATACGGCCCTGTCTGGTTAGTGTTTTCGTTTTCCTTCGTTGTACAGCAAACAGTGTCGCATTGTGTTTTGGAGTAAATTCTTCGCTTTTTCTAATTGTGAGAAGAAAGCTTTAAGCCAATGAAACCAATAACTCTTGCCATTTATTAATTGCAACAATACATTCGTTCGGCCTCTACACTATTTCTGTGACGCAAGATATAACATGCTGACATGTTAAATGTGTCCCCATTTGAAAAAGCACCCTCCATTTCTAATGATACAAATTGTTAACTAAATGATACAGTGAGAGTTATGACAAATGACAAGGGGTTGGTTTCGTTGTTTCAAAGCCTTCTAGGTGGAGGATTTTTATTTATTTATTATTATCGTATGTGACTGTTATTAGTCTTTTCCGTCCTTTTTTTGTTTCCCCGATTGAAAGATAAGTTGTAAGTTAAATTGTTGACAATACAGATTAATATTTAGGCTTCTTATTGTTAAATACAGGGCCGCATTAGAAAAAAATGAATGGAAAAGAATGAATTTTCAGTATATTCAATAAAATGTGCTTTCAAAATCGGCAAAAAAATCCAGGTCCGTATTTAAAAAAATCACGTTGAAGATGGTTAAAAAGTGCCAAAGAAAGTGTTTTTCTTTTTTTCCTAAAACGCACTAAAAATAGTAGTTTTTTTGTAAGGGATAGCAAATCTCTTAAAAGTCACTACTATTGTTAAGATGTCAAAGTGTTAACACATCACTGTGTTCAGAATGAAGAGTACATTTCAATGCCGAATAAGAAATAGGTAGGTGCCATTTAAAAAAGATTGGGAGTGGTTCCTAAAAGATGCTTCCACCTAGTCCCATCTTGAATATCTCCCCAGAAATGGATTGAAAATTAGTGAACACGCCTATTGTTGCTTCTTATATGGCTAACTTGATTAATGAACCACTGGTACTGACGTCACAAAAGGTAATTATTTAACACGGCAGCCAACTCAGTCAAATTGCATATCAGAAATACTTGCAAAAAATTTATCAATTTTAGCACTGAATTGACACAGATTCTGTTTGAGATACTTGAGGACGTGATACGCTCCCAAGGAAAAATCATCTTCCCAGCCCTTCTATCCCAAAAAAGAAGCACTAGATTATCTCAGAAACAAATATCTACCTAATATAAGGAGATGTTCATATTTTCGAAATCAATAGGCAAAAGTTCATATTTTCGTGTTTAGCAAAAAACGCGCCAAGTCACCGGTAAAAGTAATTCTAAAGTGAAATTTTGTTGGCCCGTTTAACTTCTTTCTCGTGAAATCCACAGAAAAATCATCCTTCCGGAAGTAGGTAGGTACCTTACCTATTGGTAAAGAATGCAGAGAACAATAATTCTTTTAAATGTTTGCTCCAATAGCCTATCTCAGGTTGTAGTGTGCATTTAAAGGAATATATATTTTTAATATTTTACAACTGGATATGCTTGCTGTAAACTATACTAAGAGTTGTTATAAAATGTGATAATATGACGCTTCTAGAACAAACAATGATGGAGATATAGGTAATCAATAACACAGTTACTATAAAAATATAGTATAGTAATATGGTCTTATACATAAAAACGATTAGCAGTATGACCTACCTACTTAATGTAAACTTAAGTGAAATATTTGCTTGCAAAAGTGAAAAAATCATTTTCCAAAAGACCCTTAATTTTTTTTTCAATAAATTCTTGAAGACTTTGGTTTAAATGTACGGGAGATAAAGCTGAAAATACGTGACGATGTGAATCTTTGGGAAAATGCATATTTGGGAAACCGATGATTCTAATAAATAGTTATTTAAAATTAAAGTTGACATTAATAACAACATTCCAAACTAGGAATCTTAAATGGTTTCCTATAATAAAACTAAACCTGCTTAATAAAAGGCTCAAATTCGCATATTAAAAGTTCTCCAAATAGGTAAGTATACAGGGTCCGGAGATGCTTTATAAAAAATACAGGGTTTTTTAATAACATCTCAAAAACGACAAAAGATATTAACTTTAAATGCGATACACGGTATTTGTGTACCGAATGCAATAAACTGAAGGTAGCAGTGTTTTGTTGCCTTAACCAGTGGCGTACGGGAAGGTGTTTCTACGCCTATGGGTTTTTGGTAAATTTGACTCCATTTTTTAATTGCCCAGTTATTTTTACATACAAATTGTGTCTTTTTTAATTCTCCCTAAAGCGATTGAATTTTAAGCAAACAAAGCAAGGCCAACTTGAAATTCCAAAATAATTTTAAAAAATTCTATTCCTTTTATGCTTATACACATAGGCCCCAAAACGTGCAGTTTTCTAAGTACAGAATTGAAAACATTTCCGAAGTTATCACTTCTTCTGTGCAGCAAGTTGAACTTGCTTTGTTTGCTCCAATTCCAGTAGTTTTAGGTAGAATTAACAAGATACAATTATTGTTATGTAAAAATAACTGGGCAATTAGATTTATCAAAAACCCATAGGCGTAGAAATTATTCTTCAAAGGGGGCGTATCCTACCTTACCGTACGCCACTGGTTATGACAACAAAACGCTGATGGCTTTAGTTTATTGCATTTTATACCAGAATATTGTGTGTCGAATTTAAAGTTAATTTGTCGTTTTTGAGATATTATTAAAACCGTTTAAGAAAATAAACTTTAACACCCTGTTTCTTCTTTATAAAGCATCTTTGGACCCATGTTCACATAAACTTGTTTTGCTCAAAATAACATTTTCTATCGTTTATTTCAAAATTGTGGTTTACAACTGGGACACCTTGTATAGGTGCTGTAATTTAGGACAGGTAGGTAAACAATCTGGGTAAGATATACACTATTTACAGACAAGTAGTCCAACGTATTGTAAAAGTTAGTAGTGATGAGAATCCCTTCAAATGCCAGTATTCTACGAACTGCTGGTTATGTATAGAAAGTTGCTCTACTTACCTTATACTTGTTTGATCAAATTATAGTCTCTATAGTTTTGTTACATATACCTAGTTGATTGTGAAAGCATCAAATAATAGTTATTTATGTACCAAGGCACTGAAGTTCAACTTTTTATGACTCATGTGGAATTTAGTTGCCGAGGCCTCTGGCCGAGGCAAATAAACCACATGAGTCATAAAAAGAACTTCAGTGCCGAGGTACATATTATATATTTTTTTTGAAATCGGAAAAAAATGTTTTATTGGGCAAGAAAATAATAATGAGGGCTCACCCGTCCATGAACTGACTACGCGCGGCGTTGCTTGACTTTGACGATCGCTCGTACAGAAAAACCAAACTGCTGATTCTTGTGCAGCCTCCACAACAAATCTATTGATATTCAAACTTACTAAAATATGTATACTGAAGGATTGCGCTTCTTTAGGAAATAATTTCGCAATGTGTACGAAAAGTTAAATGGGCCTTTATCGGCCGGGTTTTGAATATTTGGTCACTTTTGACGGGTGATTTCTCCGCGTCTAACGTTTGATGTTTATATCTCGCCAAGGCCTACTTATTGAAAAAATCGTACAATAATGTAGCCCATTATTGTACGATTTCTGTGTTTTTAATGACGATTTTGGGACACTTTACTGCCGATTTCAAGAAAATATTATTATTATCATTATTATTAATGTTACATATTATTTTATGGATTTTTATACGTTTGGAATCCCAAAAAATTTAAAAGGTTTGTTGAAACTGGTATAGTGATGAATTATTGTGAAATTGTTGGTGTAAATGAAATTTTCTTATAATATGCTTTTAAAAAGTAGTACAGGAAAGGTTATGCTTTATTTAGATCGAAAAAGACAAAAGAACTTCCGTTGTTAAAATGGAAACACTACGAAAACGCCCACGATAGATTGTTATTAAAAACTCCGTAACAATAATATAATAATAGACAAACCTAGTTACAGATCTAATCTGGTCCCAAACTGATCTAAACAGAAACACTCTGAATCAATGAACTCTCTATAGAAAAAAATGACAAGCAATTCTTTATTTAGTTCGACTTGGGTGAACACCTACAACAAATAGATTATTATCTATTTAGAAATATAGTTTGGGTTATCAAGATTTTAAAAAGCGTACCTACACATGAGACTACAACGATATTTATTTTTATTATTGTATTTCATTGACAACGCTCCCAGAACACTCCTTCCAAATAACCTCATATAGGAGTTTCTAGAAGATACTCAAAATGCTCCGGCCGGACACGAAGATTACATCAAACACGAATAATTATTAGAAAAGTTATAATTTTTTCCATTTTCTAAAGACAAAACAACGACTTTTGACATAAACATTACCCTGCTCAAATCGACAATGTAGAAATCACTTCCGGGTAAGATGACGGCTACGTGCACTGTACATTTGCCCTTAGCATCGCAGATCGGACAGACCGGCTGGGTGTCTTCCTCGCAGTCGATCTCGGGACAATCCTGGACGGGCCAGGGGGGAACCGATAGCACGCTATTGTTGAAGTCCGTTGCCACCGATTCTACACCGTTGCTGAAGTTGCCCGACATTTGTCCGAGAATGAGCAGCAGCGCGAGGAAGACCATCACTGCCTCTTGTCACCACATTGACGTGGAAAAAATAATAGAAACCACTCGGCTCACAACGCATTTTACGAAAGCATTCAATAAACTAAGTTGATAGGCGGTGATAGCAAATATTGATAGTATCTCGCTCGTTCAGGTATAATGATAATAATAATTTATGTATTGCCGCAGGACAGGACTGCGCGGGACTGTCCGCGGAATTTTTGCTGCTGATTTTTAATTGCACCGATGTTTGGGAAATACTCTGTGACTATTTAAAATTAGATTCCGGTCTATTTTGCTTTATTTGAAGAAAGCGTTACCCATGTTAAATCATATGGGAAGTACGAGTTTGAAAATTTCCACAATTAACAATAGAGGAACATAACACAAGCATTAATTAGTCGAATTAGAGTTAATCGAAAAATTACGAAAAAAATTAAAATTTATTACACGCTTAAAGATGGTTATGCATGAAATTAAAAAAATAAACAACTGTTTCCTTTAAAATTCACCGACATTCGGTGAAATAGAAAAGTCGTTCATCGAAATTTTTTGAAAAATAAAGTCAATTTTGGCAGATAACGGAAACCACCTGTGTTCATTTGGGTACGATATTTGTTTTATTTATCACTTTTCAATCAAAAACTATGAGCGGAGTCAAAATTAACCTCAATACATTGCGGACTTTATGGTGACTCTGATATGTTATAATAACAAAATATATGTTAATATAATTATAATGATGTAATATTATGGTCCTTAACATGGTGTAACGGGTTCACAAGCGCAGAACCGCCGTCACAATTTTCTCCCAGATTTAACTAACTAGAGAGCATGAGTTCTGTACTTTTAGGGGAGGTATTATTTCAAACTAATAGATTTCAATAACGATCTTGGACCCCCTTCCTTAATTATCTATTTACACAGCTTTTTTTTTACAATATATTACAAAATTTGGGTATAAAGCTCAAGAAGCTTTAATAAACCTTATCAGTAAAAAAAAATTAATCTAACAGCTACTGAGTGCTCTTTTAACACCTATTTGTATTCTTAAATTTTATCAGGATACTTAGCGGTACCGGTATGTAAGTACAAAAGCGAAGGTTGCCAGCGGTCTCAGCTGACAAAGGCACGTAGGTACACCTCTGGTATTATATCAGGCAACCTCTAGGTAGGTAGGCAAGCCCAAAATTACTATTATCCACATTCAAAAACCCTAAAATAGTTCCTTCATTTTAGGAAAAATAAATAAACCATTTAAAAGATTACCTTTCCACAATAACAATCCAAGTTTTATTCGAGACACCCTGTTTCACCAGGCAACGGTACTCACGATCTTAATTTTGACGGAAAGGGTTTCCAAATAGACAAGGGAGTTGTCGCGCTAACAATAATTATTATTGATACTGAAAATGAAAGCAATTAAGTGCTATTGGTTGGTAGAAGCACTTCGCCAGTCTAGAAAAAAAACAACAACAACAACGTCAACTTGAAGAAGTCGTCATTTGAAGGTCAAACTCACCGATACGTAGTTCGTGAAGTCACATCCCAATTAAGGCGGTTAAACACAACATACGATCGCACTTTACTAGTGCATTTCACTGTGCTATCCGGAAACGTTGTTTAAAAAAAATCCTCAAAACGAGTGGAGCCCCAAAATTTCTTCAAACTCCATTAAATTCGAAACAACCACTTCACGAACCAAACGTGCTAGCCGGCGGATTTGGAGAGAGAGCGCGCAAGCGCCCCAAGAGGGAAGACCTCTGTCGATCGCCAATCAGAACCCATAACTTCCTTGGCCAATCAGCAGAGATATCTAAGTGATGGATAAATGACATTTGACAACCCTTCGACATTGACGTTTGACTGTGTCAAAGAACTGACATTTCAAATGCCCACGACAATAACAATTATTTACAACAATAATTATTGTGCCAGAGAAATAACACAAATAACCGAAATTCGCTAATTAAATAGCCCTAAAAAGCCAACAAGGTAAGTACCTATTTATTCGATGTTTTAAATTCCGATATACCATTCACATATAACCCCGTTGTGATAGTGTTTTCTGGAGTCTTTCCCAATCAAAATTTCTATTATCAACAAGTACAAATCGAAAGAAAATGAGTGTTAATTTTCTTACAGGAATACTGAACCGGTTACAACAAAAGGATTTCCGAAATTATCAATATAAACTTAGCTATATAAACGTAAATAAACAACCATGAAGAGGACGAATACTGCAAGGTAACTCCCAGAACGAAATAAATAATGAACAACCTCGACAAAACTAAGGTAAGTTTAAATTCGGCAATAAATACACCTACGATAACATTATCATTTTATTTCAGGAATTTTTTTTGAACATATTTCTACCGAATTATGCGAGGCAGCAGATAACCCGGCGGATTCACCAAAAATCAAATTAAAAATACCATGAATTTATTAAAGAGTATTAATGAAATAAAACCTTTTATTGGAAATTTAAGGTGCTTAAATTCACACGTAACAGCTCCACCAAAACTCCCCAAAAAAAAACGAAGTTTTTTTTTTTTTTTTCCTTTTCCCCCTTCTTAATCATCTGAAACCGGACGTGGCTTCAAATCCTTTACGTGCCAATTCCCAATTGACACTCCTTGGTCATTAACCAACTCATATATACAATATCCCACTTTCTTTTTAATGCGAAATGGTCCGCAAAACTTCCCTGCTAATTTAGCTGTAAAATAATTCGCTTTATCCGATTGAACATAATTTCTTTTCCATACAACATCACCTATGTCATACGAAACATTGCGTCTACGCAAATTGTAGACTTTGCGTGAACGTTCCAAACCTTTTTCAAGTTTCTTCCTAACCCAGTTTCTTAGTTTCTCCAACTCTCGACTTCGCTCTAAAGAATTTTGCTTAGAGTCATCTAGATCTTCCTGAGGTGATAAAGAATATTCTCGTCCGTCTGTAACCATCTCAAACCCGAAGTTCACGAAATATGGCGTTTGATTAGTCACTTCGTGTTTAGCACTCCGGAGCGCACATCCGATCTCTGCAATGTGCTCATCCCATCGGCGATGATTTTCGGCGACATATGCCGTTAACATTGTTTTAATAACCCGGTTAACACGTTCTGTGGGGTTGCATTGAGGCGAATAATTGGCAGTGAAAACAATCCTAACTCCAAATTGTTGACATAGAGACTGAAAGTGTTTACTCTTGTACTGCACTCCGTTGTCGCACTTTAAAATCTTCGGAACACCGAATAACATAAAGACATGATCTTTCAAAATTTTTGAGATTGCAGGCGCAGTCGGATGGCGTAATGGAAAAATGAGAGTGAACTTACTGAAGGTATCAGTCACGACTAGAATATGCATGTTGCCGGATACACTTTTTGGAAATGGACCACAGAGGTCCGTTGAAATAACTTGCCATGGGCGAGTCGGAATGACAGGTTTACCCATAAAACCACCTGGTTTCTTCTGTTCAGGTTTAATTCGTAAACAAGTGATACATTTAGAGACATATCTGCTGATATCACTTCGCATGAAAGGCCAGAAATAACGTTCCGCGACTCTATGATATGTCTTATACGTGCCTAAATGACCCGCAGTTGTTGAGTCATGACACTTATTTAAAACAGATTTACGAAAATCCTTTGGTACAACCATTTTCCAGAAGTCCAAGTTAGTGCGCAAATTCGGAAAATCTGGTTCGACGTATTTATAAATTTTGTTACCTTCGATACGCCATTTAGCATACTTAAGAGGGTTTGAAGCAATTTTCGACCGTAGATTAGTAAACCATTTATCTTTTACATGGGAGAAATTAAAAGTTTCATCGCCCTCGGACTCGATATTATTAGCAACAATTTCTCCACTAAGGTCTAAAGCTCGCGACAGGGTATCTGGCACAACATTATCTTTGCCCTTTCTGTGGATTACTTCATAATTAAACTGCTGCAGGCGCAAAGCCCATCGACCCAACCGACCTTGAGGGTCTTTTAAATTTTCCAACCACAATAGCGAGTGGCAATCCGTAATCACAAAAAATTTATACCCATCTAAGTAACACTTTAAGGCTTCTACACTCCATAAAACTGCAAGACATTCACGCTCGACGCTAGAATAATTCCTCTCGGCTTTGTTGAGCACCCGCGAAAGATAGCAAATTACGTGTTCTTTGTCACCGTATCATTGTGTTAGGACCGCTCCAAGTCCATATGCAGAAGCGTCGGTTTGAAGGTAGAAAGGGTATTCAAAATTAGGAGAAGACAATATGGGAGCGCTAACTAAAGCATCCTTAATTTTTTGAAACGAATTCTCGCATTGCTCACTCCAAACGAAAGGTTTTCCTTTACGAAGTAACACGCAAAGTGGAGCGATCAAATCAGAATAGTTTTCCACGAAACGTCGGTACCAACCTATCATACCCAATACTCGTCGAACTTCAGTGACAGTCTTTGGTCTGGGCAAGTTAACAATAGCCTCTATTTTCCCAGGATCTACTGAAAGACCGTTGCTATTAACAACATAACCTAAATATTTGAGCTCTGGTACACAAAAGGAACATTTTTCACGGTTAAGTGACAAATTTGCGGCTTCCAACCTATTGAAAATTTCTGTCAGCAACTCCAAATGCTTCTCGAAAGTGGGCGTTGCCAACACAATATCGTCAAGATAGACGAATACGTATGGTTCAAGTTCCGGACCGAAAACATTATCCACAAGCCTCTGAAAAGTGGCAGGAGCATTATGCAAGCCAAACGGCATTCTGGTGTACTGAAACAAACCGCGACCCGGAACAGTAAACGCGGTATACGGCTTACTACTATCTTCCAAAGCCACTTGCCAATAAGCACTGCGAATGTCCATCGTGGACAAGTACTTTGCCCCGCCTTACCTTCTAAGAATATTCGAAATGTAAGGCAGAGTACGCATCGCGTTCTGTCACTCTGTTCACTTTACGAAAATCAACGCAAAATCTCCATTCTCCATTTTTCTTTGGCACCATAAGTATCGGCGATGACCACCCACTACTTGATTTCTCAATTATTCCTAATGCAAGCATACGATCTAATTCTTTGTCAATAAGGCCCTGTTTGAAAGGAGATACCGGATAATAACGTTGCTTAATCGGTTCTTTCTGAGTAACAACAATTTTATGCTGAACAGCATTAGTACACCCAAGTTTTGTGTCGTCAATCCTATCGAAATAAGCCTGAACAATTTCTTCAAGCCGTGTTTGTTGGTCTTGTTTTAGATCCGTCACAGCCTGTATCACAGAAACCTCTACCGCGTCTATGACTCCCGAAGAGAAATACCATTCGCCCTTACGGACATCTGGGACTAGACCTACACGTTTCCAAAATTCGATGCCTAACACTAATGTATGTCTCAGATACGGAACAACATACACATCCATGACCGTCACAACATCTTTCAAACGTATCGGTATAGTAGCTATCCCTAAACATGGTCTATCCTCCCCATCAGCCATTAAACAGCAAATAGGTTGCGACACATCCAGCCTTACGCCCAAATTTCGTAAAATTTCCCAACCTTCGGTATTTATAAACCCTTTATTGGCTCCACTGTCCAGCAAACCATATAGTTCCCGACCCAAAATCTCGACTCGAACATAAGGACATTCCCCGTCATCCAATTGAGCCAGTATATAATCGAGTATCGGCCTACCCGGAAAAATTCCGATCGCTTTACAATTACAAGTCCGCGGAACAGCGCGATCGACTACTGTTCCCGGTGAGAGTTTTCCGAATTTTTACCATTGTTACTGGATCGTTTTCCTTTACACTGAGGACAAGTTGTCTTTGTAAAACCGATCTTACCACAACCATAACATTTAAACTCCTTCTTGGGACGTGGACAATCCTTCACTACATGCCCTACGCCGCTACATCTCCAACAACGAGCTTCGCGAGCAACGACTTCCCTAATAACTGGCTTTGTACCCCCAGAATAAGACAAGTCTGGCTCCAATGTCAAATCTCGGTTGCGCGGTGGCTTAAAAGAATGAATATTCTCTCGAGTTTTTTCTAACTTGCGCCCTAACTCAATTAGTTCAAAAGGTGTCTTCACTTCAAGTAAAGTAAGTCGTTCCTGGTAAAAAGGTTGAATATTTTTCAATAACACCTGCATTCTAAGCGCTTCAGGTACCGAAGTTGGCATCCTATCAAATAAGCCAGTCATGACTGCCACATATAAACCAATTGACTCTGTATCACCCTGAGTGCGTGCCAAAATTTGACCCCATAACACATCGGCCGAAGGGACATATTCTTCCTTCATTAACCGAATCAAACTATCCCAGTCTGACGCATAATTTTTAAATAAATTAAAAATTCTCAACGCATCATCGGTAAACAAGTCCCGTGCAGAAGTAAACAGCTGAGATTTTGACACATTTCGACTTACGCAATAAGCATTAACCTGTTCCAAAAAGGCATTAAAACTTTCGTTAGGCTTTCCGCCAAATTTCAAACCCCATTTATAGACAGGTACTGACTTTATCGCAAATGTAGAACTCGAAGTATCAGCGCCACTATCAATATTCGGATTAACAGCCGTAGCTGAAACCCTATGAGCAGTATTGGGACTAGAGCTGCCCTGAATTGATAGATTAGTTATGTCAATATCCGCGTGAAAATTAGGATCCGGTGGAACTTCGTCTGAGCTTGGTGGAACCGTCAACGCCTGAATTTTAGTGGTATACTCTGTTACGCATTTCATTAATGACATAAGCAAATATGATCCTTTAGAAGTATGCTCCTCCTCCTTACTATCAATGTTCTCAATCCTACCAACAACATGCGCGAATTTTGTTTCTATTTTCCTAACTTGATTAGCAGAACCCGAAAAAACAGCTAAAAGTTCTTTTATCTCAGTTAATTTACTCTCACAAATGCTAAGTTCTTCCTTAGGATCTAATTCTACCGTCGCATGAACTGATTTTCCCGCTTTTTCTAAAGCCATATAACTACGCAAACATTTTCGTAAATCATCGACCTTCAAAGTAGGATCTGAAATTCCTCGAATTTTTAATTCAAATTCTAACTCATCTTTGACCAGACGGTCAACATCTAATTTAAACGACATCTCGACAAAAGAATACAAAATACACGATTATTACTCCAGATAAATCAAGAAAGACATACACAACATAAAGTTTTGACTCACCCAGTAGATGGTTTTGCCTTTACCTGCGGTTCAATAGCCTTTCCGTATAAAAATACAAAAAATCCAGTACCTAATAAGTATCCTATATCTATGTACTATCTACTAAATTCACAATCTACGTCTTACGTTTTGTTTGTTTTTTTTTTCGCAAAAGGAAATATTCAAGTATACAATCCAAAGTTTAAGCTAATAGCCTGTGATATTTTTGTTGGTTTGTTTTTTTTTTTTATTTCATCGATAAGAAGTTCCAAGATATTCATGAAATCGAGGCCTTACACGTTGGTCGCCAAAAATCTGTAACGGGTTCACAAGCGCAGAACCGCCGTCACAATTTTCTCCCAGATTTAACTAACTAGAGAGCATGAGTTCTGTACTTTTAGGGGAGGTATTATTTCAAACTAATAGATTTCAATAACGATCTTGGACCCCCTTCCTTAATTATCTATTTACACAGCTTTTGTTTTTTACAATATATTACAAAATTTGGGTATAAAGCTCAAGAAGCTTTAATAAACCTTATCAGTAAAAAAAAATTAATCTAACAGCTACTGAGTGCTCTTTTAACACCTATTTGTATTCTTAAATTTTATCAGGATACTTAGCGGTACCGGTATGTAAGTACAAAAGCGAAGGTTGCCAGCGGTCTCAGCTGACAAAGGCAAGTAGGTACACCTCTGGTATTATATCAGGCAACCTCTAGGTAGGTAGGCAAGCCCAAAATTACTATTATCCACATTCAAAAACCCTAAAATAGTTCCTTCATTTTAGGAAAAATAAATAAACCATTTAAAAGATTACCTTTCCACAATAACAATCCAAGTTTTATTCGAGACACCCTGTTTCACCAGGCAACGGTACTCACGATCTTAATTTTGACGGAAAGGGTTTCCAAATAGACAAGGGAGTTGTCGCGCTAACAATAATTATTATTGATACTGAAAATGAAAGCAATTAAGTGCTATTGGTTGGTAGAAGCACTTCGCCAGTCTAGAAAAAAACAACAACAACAACGTCAACTTGAAGAAGTCGTCATTTGAAGGTCAAACTCACCGATACGTAGTTCGTGAAGTCACATCCCAATTAAGGCGGTTAAACACAACATACGATCGCACTTTACTAGTGCATTTCACTGTGCTATCCGGAAACGTTGTTTAAAAAAAATCCTCAAAACGAGTGGAGCCCCAAAATTTCTTCAAACTCCATTAAATTCGAAACAACCACTTCACGAACCAAACGTGCTAGCCGGCGGATTTGGAGAGAGAGAGCGCAAGCGCCCCAAGAGGGAAGACCTCTGTCGATCGCCAATCAGAACCCATAACTTCCTTGGCCAATCAGCAGAGATATCTAAGTGATGGATAAATGACATTTGACAACCCTTCGACATTGACGTTTGACTGTGTCAAAGAACTGACATTTCAAATGCCCACGACAATAACAATTATTTACAACAATAATTATTGTGCCAGAGAAATAACACAAATAACCGAAATTCGCTAATTAAATAGCCCTAAAAAGCCAACAAGGTAAGTACCTATTTATTCGATGTTTTAAATTCCGATATACCATTCACATATAACCCCGTTGTGATAGTGTTTTCTGGAGTCTTTCCCAATCAAAATTTCTATTATCAACAAGTACAAATCGAAAGAAAATGAGTGTTAATTTTCTTACAGGAATACTGAACCGGTTACAACAAAAGGATTTCCGAAATTATCAATATAAACTTAGCTATATAAACGTAAATAAACAACCATGAAGAGGACGAATACTGCAAGGTAACTCCCAGAACGAAATAAATAATGAACAACCTCGACAAAACTAAGGTAAGTTTAAATTCGGCAATAAATACACCTACGATAACATTATCATTTTATTTCAGGAATTTTTTTTTGAACATATTTCTACCGAATTATGCGAGGCAGCAGATAACCCGGCGGATTCACCAAAAATCAAATTAAAAATACCATGAATTTATTAAAGAGTATTAATGAAATAAAACCTTTTATTGGAAATTTAAGGTGCTTAAATTCACACGTAACAATGGACATACTGCAAGTACTCACAATAATTCATAAACTAGTTGTACCCTAGAAGCAACCAGATAAGTTGGGGAATGGTAGAGCTTTTTATAAATAATGTTTTCCGATCATTAAACTAAACATGCTTAAGAAAAGGCTTCAATCGAAACCGTCTCAATGGTTGCGTTTAAGACGACAAAGCGATGGCAATCGCTTGCAAGCGGTTTTATGCTTGCGCGCTTTGAACGGTTTCGCTAGATTTCAGCGGATTGCAAAATTAGTGAGCGTAAAAATTTTGTGCTTGGTCGCTTGTGATTGCTATAAGCGGTTTATTCTAACCTTACTTTGTTCTGTCAGTTCCCTTTATTGTCTTTATTTATTATTTTGGTGTGGTGAAAGCCATTGTAAAATTTCGATTTCGTGATATTACTTTTTTGGGGATGCGTTTGAGCTTAATTTATTTTTATATCTCCATATTTCGGGCGCTAGATTTACTGTCATAAAATAGCCGTTTAACGAAATGCTAGCGCTAGCAAACGAAATTAGAAAGCGCTGCAATCAAAGCGCTTGGTATGATTGGGAGTCTTAAACGCAACCAATGATAAAGGCCTGCCAGCTGGCGACGCGAAACGTCACTACGTCATCACAGGGAGGTAGCTTTTTGTAGTTGTTTACGTTTAATTGTCTGGCGGGTTTTCTGTTTTAAAGAACGTTTGTTGTGTTTATTGTGTGTTGGACTGTGTTTTTTAAGTAATATAGGATGTGGAGTTTTATTAATAAGGTGGTAAAACAGCAGTGATTCAGAATAAAGTGATTAAAATTCAATTTTAGGTTTTAGATTGTGTCTATAGTTTTGGACTTATTTAAATCATGCCGTGGACGTGTTCCGTTCCCAACTGCAAGGGAAACTACAAGGGCGGTCCTAAAGTAACCGCTTTTTCCTCCCTAAAGACCCCATTTTAAGGTAAAAGTGGGTTAATGCCATCAAAAGAGATTGTGTTTCTACACAGTCTTCCAGGGTTTTGGTTTGGACTGTTGGAGAGTGTTATACTTAACAATTTTACGTGATTAAACGTAACCATCTTGAAATCAGGAAGTTTTATGGTTTTATTCATTCGAATTTAGTTGTATCTAGGCACGCAAATAAGAAATAATTGGCATTTACGAAAATTTTACCGCTAGATATCTAAATGCACCAAAAGCCCTTGAAAATGTGACTTTCACTCTCGTAGATTATTATCCGTGTTTATATATTATTTAATAGGTAATAAAGGCGAAATTTTCTAAAAAGAGGGGAAAAGGAGAAAAAGTTCGGCACCTGGCGAGAGGGGGCCCGGGGTCGGAGAAACCGACCACGCTCACCCGCGACGTCCAGAAGAAGAATAAACTCTTGATAAACTTAACCAAGTACGGCGGTCTCGAGGCTCTGCGACCTTTCTTCGCTTAAATACAGCCGCAAGAAATGGTGGTAAGTTGGGATCCTCGAGTGTGTGGTAAAGAGGCAATGATGTTTTCGGGTGGTACACTGACCCTTGAAAACTGTCTCGGTCGAAAGCGAGGCGAAGATAATTCTTAATTAGGGCCGTGGCGCGATGAAAATAGCGATGGGAAGCAAGAGGAAAGCCTGATTGAGGAGGTTTAACACCATTTAGGATTTTTAAAACCGTAATTAATCAGTAATCAGCACTGGGCTCTAGGGTCGGAATTTTTAAATCTTTCCCCCAAATAATAATAATAATAATAATAATAATAATAATAATGCGCAGGGGGGTCTGACCTGTAAGAGAGGCAGACCCACGGGTGTGACGATCCCGCGCTCCCCAGTTACGCAGGGATGGGTCTGACCTGTGAGAGGGGCAGATTCACGGGTGTGACGATCCCGCGATTCCCAGTTACGCATGGAGAGGTTTGGCCTGTGACAGGGGCAGACCTACGGGTGTGACAATCCCGCGATCTCCAGTTGCGCAGGGAGGGGTCTAGCTGGTGACGGGGGCTGATCCTCGGGTGTGACAATCACGCGACTCTCGGTTACACAGGGATGGATCTAGCCTGTGAGAGAGGCGGATCTTCGGGCGTAACGATCCCGTGTTTCCCAGTTAACGCAAGGAGGGGTTTGACCTGTGGGAGGGGCAGATCCTCGGGTGTAACGATCCCGCGTTATCCTAGTTGACCTGTGTGGGTAGCGGGTTAGAATACTCCTACCGTGGCTCCGCGAGTCGTAAAAGGCGATCGAGGGCCGTCACTCCCACGTTACGGGAGAAACCCATGGAATGGAGATTAATAGGAGTTTTGTCATAGGGCCGCTGCCTGGGGATCGCCAGGGCATGTCTGGAGCCGGCGCTGGACATGACAGCGAACGGGACGTCGGTGACAGGGCGCTGATGAGGCGGGCCCCTGTTGCACAAACAGCTACAGCCCAACAACAACACGAACATCTACAACATGGGAGCCAAACGAGAACTAGGGTTGCACCCACCGAAGGTGCTGCGTGGGAACTTCAGCCAGCGTTCACAGAGGCGGGATTACAACGACGACGCATGAAATGGACTGTGTCCATGAATGAATCGATTCTTCCAGGAAACTTGCGATCGTGCTCGATCTTATGAACACAAGAATTTTACCACACTATGTTTCAGTGACACCAACATTAGAACGTATGCACATGTTAATCTACTGTGCCGCAACGGCAGTCACCACTGTAATGGGTGCCAAGATCCGAACGGCCCAAGAGTTGAATCGTGCAAGACCAGAACCACGAATGGCTCAATGGGAAATGCGACTAAATCGGAAGATCGAGAGTCTCCGTAAAGACATAGGACAAGTGACGGAATATATCAGAGGAGTTAGAACTAGAAGGATCCAGAGGGCGGTGCAGGCAATAATGAGCCGCACCCAAATGCATTCTCGGCATGACCCCGCGAACATCACTGCTCAACAATGTCTTGACACATTAAAACAAAAACTTTCTGTTTTCGCAGGGCGTCTGAGGATATACAAGGCTAGTAACAACAGGAAACGAGACAACAAGCTCTTTGAACGATCAGAAAAGGGTTTCTACCGTGCTTTTAATTCTAGCGCCGATGCCACAAATGCGAGTTACCCTAGCAGAGAACAGGTCGACGGTTTCTGGAGAAATCAACTTGCGACACCAGGTCCATGCAATGTCAGTGCAAGCTGGATCAGCGAAGAACGCGAGATGGGCCGGAACTATAGCCAGATGCAACACGAGCAATTCACAACCGCTGAGGTCTCCGATGTCATCAAGAATTCCCACAACTGGAAGGCACCAGGTCCAGATCATCTCCAAAATTATTGGATTAAGAAGTTGAAATAGGCAATTTTTTCGATAAGGATTCAATAGATGAAACTAAGGAAGCTAATGCTTACCAAAATTTCCATACAGGTAGTCCATTTTAGATACAAATATTTTAACATCATATTTGAAGAAGTACAAATCGAGCATAACACAAAAGTTCATGAAAACACTTCTGATCCAGAAAATCTATAACATAATCCAGAATTTCTTCAATTAGGTCGGGTATAACGATTGGAGATGAAATTCCACCGCGGAGAGTGAGTAATGCAGTAGTAGGAAATTGGTTTCCGTCAAACACATTCTTATGAATAAAAAAAGGTGCTCAAAGATCTAGTAGAATAATTGTTCGAATAATTCGAAAGAGATCGAGAACTCAACATAACAAGCTTCATGAATATCAGTGGGAAAAAGAATGCCTGCGATACACAGCAATTTTCTCTTGGTAGTTACTTAAAAAATTGTGAGCAAATTTAACTAGCCGTACTCCCTCCACGTAATTATGAAGAACCTGAATTCGGATTGCAGTTCTTTCAAAAAATACTTATTAAAGTGTCTGATTACTATATTGACATAAAACGCATATAAATTATGTTGTCGATGGATACTAGGGCGCTACTTGGCCTGAACTGAAATTTGAAGACATCAATACATTAACGGGGAGAAATTGGCTGTCGGATTCTATTATAGATTTATCTGTGTTCTGTTTGATACGATGGAAGATCATGGAATTCAAGATTTTAAATTATTATTAACTATTGATTTGTCACAAGCAGCGATTTTTTTGAAAACAACCTCGAAATTGGTAAAATACCTACCGTGCTTTTCATGTCTCTCAATCCTAATAGAAATCATTGGTGTTTGGGAGTGGCGAATAACAGTTTACAATTATTACATTTATAGATCCGCAAAAAAGTACCTTGGCGAGCATGGAAAAATATAATAAAACATTTCACACATTCTTAAATATATGCAAGAGACAGGCAAATTTCCTCCTGCTAAGTCTTCCACAGCCATTTATCACATTACCCAAAAAGACACATACAACAGCGACATTTTTATTATTATTTTAGAGAAATGATTTTGAAAAAAATTGCCTCTAACTAAAGGACACGATATGGATATGGGTACTGGTTTTGGAACGAAAAACGTAGTAAGCATATTGTTTTCTTTAATATACAGTGTGTATACGGATTGAGTTCACGTAAGGTGTAAATGACAAATGATTTGAACTTTGAGCTTCTGGGGATCAGCCCTGCTTGATCTTAAACTAAGATGTATAAAATATTATTTTGATAAATTAATATACACGGTATTTTTAGAAGTAAATTTCAAAAAACTGACAAGCCTTATTATTTTTTGGCCAAGTCCTAGGGCGGTGACAGTCATTTTGCGACTATGGGAGTGTTGCGGGGGTGCTTTGGGACCATCCCCACTAACTTTTTCCCTGGACATCTTTCCCGAGTCGAGATAAGATTTAAAAAAAATTATTATATCTTGCCGCTTTCGTTGTGTTTTTTGCCAAGTTATAATTTGGCCACAATCATTTCGCAACTATAGGGGTATTTTATTATTTAGTACTTTTAATTTTTTTAATTTAAATTGTGTAAGAGAAGGTGCCTATTTCTTTAAATTTATTTGGTGAAATTGGGGCCGCGGTGGCGTCGCTTGTACCGGCGCTGACTTTTTAGACTGCATGTTTTTCTGCCTTCGATCGACCTCGGTTCGAGGCAGGCAGATGCATATGTCTTTAAAGAAAAACACCGCTATGGCCGAGAGCACTGGACAAATGTGGGTTCACGGTATTGCTCCTAAATAGGCTTTACCCGCGTGATTCACTAATTGTCCTGCACTCACTGGGATTACTATGGTTTTCTAGGGTTTTCCGTAGTACTTGAGCGAATGCTATCCTAGCTCTATCGGGAAAAAAGTCGGCCCTAGCCGCAAATGGCAACGAAGACAAAATAATAGTAATTGCCCCCCTCCCCCGCACAAGCATGTGGTTGCTTCTGGGGTACTCCTAGTTTGGAGTATTGTGAGGGTGAGAATTATTATTATTATTATTGCGGGGATGCCTTAAAACCATCCCCTCCAATTTTTTCCCTTGGGTATTTTTCCCCAGTCAAGATATTATTTTTTAAATATATGTCGCAGTTTTCATTATTTTTTTGCCGAGTCCTAGGGCAGTGACAATCATTTCCCGACTATGGGGGTGTTGCGGGGATGCCTTGGAACCATCCCCACCACCTTTTTTCCCGAGTCGAGATACAATTTTTAAAAATATGTAATTCACCGTCGACTTTGCAATTTGAGGATAGACTATCGCAAAACAAGAGTACATATTTCGTGGATCATCCACGGCTTTATATGTATGAACCTATTATAGTTGAGATTAATAGAAAACTGTTGCCAAAGGTTTCCCCGTGGCCGGTAATTTAAGAAACCGTGGATGTAGAACTGTGGTTGAAAAACCGTGGAAGAAAAACCGTGTCTTCACGACAGTTCTTAGTAAAGGATTAAGTATGTGTATGTGTATGCAGTATAGGTATGTTGTAAATATTTTTTATGTTTTTCCAATATTGTTGACATAGGTCGGGTTAATCCGTACGCCTGGCGTAAATAAAACCACGTGTTCAATGACGGTCCGCGATTGGTCGGTAGGCTATAAAATTTCACCCGACTCTGCAACAGGGATGTACTCGATCGCAAAAGTGTACTTATGCGGTTTTATCTTATTGTTATCAGCTATTTAGACACTGCCACAAATAATTTTATCGATGTTTTGAACCATATATTAATTAAGCCAATAATTATTTTCCGAAATAGTTTGATGTAAACAATTGTCAAACTAAAATTAAATAAAGGTCGTGCCTCAGCGCGGCCCTGGCGAATATCTTAACGCACGTGCTCTTGTTTACGCCAGGCGTAAGAGTGGCTCGATTTTAGTATAGTATTTTACCGTGTTTTCTTTTCAGTTGCTTTAAACAAAGACTAGACTACTGTTGGAACGATTGTTGAAATTACTGCAAAAAGAAACAAAATAGGTAACTATCCAAGAATACGTAAAGGAAAGAGATAGGTACAATAAATTCTCGCCGTGTGTTGTTAAACAATTATTACAACAATAAAATCCGAATTAGACGAAAACCTAGGAAGTTATACAATTGCTACCATAAAAAATGTTAATTTTATTTGCCAATGTTTGGAATAAACAGAAGTAGGTGTATGGTGTATCCGTTGATATGACGTCATAAGCGTGTTTATAACATAACAAACTATTTATTTAGTTGGATAACAACAATGTGTGATAATTAGACAGAAATATGCAGGTCACGCCTGTATGTTATCGTATATTATCTCTTAAGTATATTAAAATTTAAGTAATGTTTGAATTTGAAAATTGAAAGAAGAAGAGTTGACATGACATCAAAAAAAGGTCATACTAACGAAGTGGCGCCGACTTCGTGGGGGCGACGGGGCGCATGCCCCCACGCAAGCAGTTTCCGTGGGGGCTACGCCCCCATGCAGGACTCGCACGAGTTTTGGCTTGAAATTTGTGCAGCCAGCCAGCGAGACACTCGACTTTTCGTAAAATATCAGGAACTATCCAATTTCCGTGTAGGGCACACTTTATTCCCGAGTGCATTAGAGGGTATAACGATTGGCTATGTTCAACACTTATTAAAAAAAACTGAAATGAGAATAAACACATTTATATGTATTCTTATTACGTTTAAAATCACACACCAATACCGTTGTTTTTGCACTCGACGCGCGTTTCGCTAACTAAGTTAGCATCATCAGGAGATGACCGCTTATTACTAAATTACTCTATTTATACTAAAACTACCTACTGTATTAATTCTCTACCTGTCAGTTTATTAGCATAAATAATGAACTGTAGGGGATGGGGCCCTTATCCTTATTTAAACTAAATTTACATCTGGAAATTTCCAAGCTTTCATAGGCATCTAATAATCTCCTGCCAGGTAGATATTTAATTAATTTTAAATTGTCTATTGTTATCCTATGATTATTTTCAAAAGCATGTTCGGCAATGCTAGATTTTTCTAGATGACCGTATTTTAAATGTCTCATGTGCTCCTTGAATGTGCTTTTTATGGAACGTCTAGTTTGCCCAACATATTTTTTATTACAATCAGAACAACTCACTTCATATATTCCACTTCTTTCTAGGACATCAATCTTGTCCTTGGGGTTTCCTAATAGATTTTTAATATTATCACAAGATTTATATACCAATTTAAGTCCAAATATAAATCTTGCGATAATATTAAAAATCTATTAGGAAACCCCAAGGACAAGATTGATGTCCTAGAAAGAAGTGGAATATATGAAGTTAGGTTAGGTTAGTTACCAATTTAAGTCCAAATATAAATCTTGCGATAATATTAAAAATCTATTAGGAAACCCCAAGGACAAGATTGATGTCCTAGAAAGAAGTGGAATATATGAAGTTAGTTGTTCTGATTGTAATAAAAAATATGTTGGGCAAACTAGACGTTCCGTAAAAACCAGATTCAATGAGCACATGAGACATTTAAAATACGGTCATCTAGAAAAATCTAGCATTGCCGAACATGCTTTTGAAAATAATCATAGGATAACAATAGACAATTTAAAATTAATTAAATATCTACCTGACAGGAGATTATTATATGCCTATGAAAGCCTGGAAATTTCCAGATGTAAATTTAGTTTAAATAAGGATAAGGGCCCCATCCCCTACAGTCCATTATTTATGCTAATAAACTGACAGGTAGAGAATTAATACAGTAGGTAGTTTTAGTATAAATACAGGGTGGCCCACCACGAACTGCATCGATCTATATATGGAAAACTAAAAGTAGAAAAATTCTGAAAATTTGGCACCTCACCAATGCGGATGGGCGCCGCTCAACTAAAATATTTTGGTAAATCTGGCACTTCCGGTTATACCGGAAGTCGATATCAACTCTTATCTCAAATGGAACACCCTGTATATTATTGCATTTTTGGATGCTAGGCATCATTTTGGAACAAAAATATTCAACATGTCCTATGTCTAAATCTAACCGTTTTTGAGATATTTGCATTTTTTAGTTAATTAGCAATTTATATGAGATAACCGCGAAATTTCAAAACGAATTTTTGGCATCGTGTAACAGAAGCCCTGACCTAGTGATCTCTGCTGAGAAATAAATCCGTTTTTATACGGGGTGTTCACGAAATATGAATAAAAATTACATTCAAAATGTGCTTAAATCTCGAAATTTTCAAATGGAAACCCCCCTTTTTTTAATGCGATCTTATTTACCACTGTATGTAACACTGGCAAACTCTGATATTATATCACTGATATTTTTTGTATCATAGTTTGAATGGAAATTATTGCTAAATCGGTTAATCTCTCCTGGCTCATAGAAGACCTTAGATAGTTTTTTTATAATTTTTAATTTGGAACATGATCTCTCGGATGCTACGGTAACTGGCAAGCACAAAAGTATTCGGCGGAAAACTATTCGTGAGAGAATTTTTGAACAAGTACTCTAAAACAGTTCTGGGACTTGCAGCATATTCTGATGGAAGAAAGATATTTAATTTTTTTAGCTCAGTATACAGGTCTGAAGCGTCGATCCCCTACGAAATTTGAGGCCTACCAACGTCACGCCGCGCCGCGCAGTTGCCACAGAGCAAAGACCAGAATAGAGGTAGTGCCGACTGCCGACGGCCGACCGACGCCGCCGACGGGTTACGGGTTCATATCAATATGGGGTTTTTGAGGGCGAATGCAAATACTGTATACTAGCTTTTTTTCTGAAAAAATATTTTTTCGCGACGGGAGGGCGGCCTGTAGCCGCCCCTGGATTTGGCCGCCCGTCTGCGACGCAGACCTCTGCTGCCGGGTCAGCTCGCCCCTGAGTATTTCTAAAGTCACTTGAAACTGTATAAAAAAAACTCTAATTGACGTCACAAAAAGAATATCTATAGAAGATAAGCATCACGCAGCTTTCAAAAATATACATATTCTGCAAGCAACACAATATTTAACTTTTAAGGGTTGTCGTCAAACACAACGTAAAGGTTAATGCACCATATAATATTGTCAAAAGGTCTCTAAAAAGCCATATCGATTATAACTATTTACGCAAGTATATCCAAAGATCTGTGAAATTATGGCACGCCTATCCACCGCATTTCGCTGCACAAGTGGCCAGCCGTCGAACAGTGTAACCCATGCAAGTATTGGTGATATTTGATATTATATTGGGCGAGCATGTTGCCACTTGTTTTTACTACACTGTCTGTCTTCTCTGTCTCCTTCATATCTTTTTACTGCTAATACAGGTGCGGTTTAGTATGGTTAAAAAGTGTTTTGTCTAGTATTTTATTGCCGAGGCGCTTGTTCTCGAGCTACCCTGGTAAAATATAAATGAACTCACTTGGAACACTGTGATATACGGAACGTGATCTATAGCATTTACCGCGCTTTGCTACTAGTAAAAATACCAGACTTATCAGCAGAAATCACCCGTATAAAATTCAAAGGTTTTTATGCTGTTCCAAGTGACTTCATTTATACCATACTTTAGTGTGCATGAAAATTATAATAAAATATTATTTTTACAAAAAGAAAGTTAGCGGATTCATGATAAGCCGCTGCCTTTCTGTTTGTAAAAATCTATTGGGGACGTGAAATTTTATCATCTATTTAAAATATTATTCTTCATTTTCACCCTTATTGGTTCTTGTGTTTTACATTTTCCTTGCCCATGCCCTTGCTCCCACGCGGTTTTTGAAAACCCGTCGCTTATAATGTACTAACGTTCCGGGCTCTCGATGAGTTTTTTTTTTTATATATTATTTATACACTACCCAACAGGCGAACCCATTTATGGGGTAGGAAAATACAATAACAATAGTTACAGAAACATTATTACAAAACATACACATTCTAGCTCAAACTTTTTAAACATGAAATTTTACAACTAAGTATGTCAACCTGAGGACTTACTATATTGTTATAGTTGTCACACATATTATATAAGGGAGAATATTTTTGAACATTCACTCTAGCAGTCGGCAAGTAGAACAGGTTGCAGTTTCTGGACAAGACACGTGGAACATGAAAGTCAAGTCGGTGCAGTATATCCGGGCAGTCAATTTTTCCATGAACAATTTTAAAAAGCAAAATTTGTTGACTTTGTAATCTTCTTTGCGCAAGACTTTTTATAGAGAAGCGCTCAAGTAACAGTTCATGTGGATAGCCAAAATGAGGGTATACACCATCCTGCTTGAAAGCAGCATACTTCAAGAAGCGGCGCTGGATTGACTCAATTTCAGATATGTATGTGGTGTGGTGGGGGGTCCAAACAGGTGAGGCGTATTCTACTTTAGATCGTACATATGCATTGAAAAGTGTAAATAGCGATTCAAGATTTGCAAATTCTCTGGTGTTACGAATGACAAACTCCAGCACCTTATAGGATTCACTACAAACTTTATGTATATGAAAAGAAAAAGATAGCTTTGAATCGAAGTAAAGACCAAGGTCTTTCATAATTTCAACTCTAGATAGTACACTGTTATTAAATTCATAATTGAATAATAAAGAATTTTGCTTCAGTGTATAACTAACAACGTTACACTTCTGGACATTCATTGTCAAGGAATTATCTTTACACCATCTGTTCAAGCATTCGATATTTTCTTGCAAGTTGATACAATCTGAATAATCACAAACTGTGGAGTAAAGCTTGAGATCATCTGCATATAAGAGGTAGGATACATTGAGGTCTTCACCTATATCATTGATAAAAATGATAAAAAACAGAGGCCCGAGAACCGAGCCCTGAGGAACTCCTGATGTAGGGGAGAATTGGTCAGATTTTTGCCCAGAGCACTCAACATGACATACTCTGTTTAAAAGGTATGTCTTTAGGAGAGATAATAAATTGGGCGATATATTTAAATTCTGCAATTTATGAAGAAGTATGTCATGATTAATCTGATCAAATGCTTTTGTAAAATCTGTATATACAATGTCAACTTGATGTCCAGAATCAATGCCATCAGCAATCACCTGGGTCGCAGTAAATAAATTAGTAACAGTAGAGCGATTTTTTACGAATCCATGCTGTTGATTTACTAGGACAGGACTAAAGTGCATATATAATGGTTCATATAGGCAAAATTCAAATACTTTTGATATGTTATTTATTATGGTAATGGGTCTGTAATTAGATATTATATGCTTATCATTTTTTTTGTATACTGGCACCACTTTAGCTTCCTTTAGAATTTGCGGGAATGTATTTAACTTTATACATAGGTTAAACAACCTGCACAGTGGATGAGAGATAATGCTTGCACAATCATTAAAAATAAACGCAGGAATTTTGTCAGGACCTGCTGTGTTTTTCGGTTTTATTTTTTTCAAAGCTTTGTATACATCGGTTTGTGTGAAGCTATTAATATTCAGTATGTCGGTGCAATAGGGAACGTTTGCCATGTGAGTTGTATTGATAGTAACGTTTGAAAAAGAGTCCTGAAAAAAGCAAGCAAACGCATTAGCGACTTCTAATGGTGTGTCGTATGTGACATTTTTATATTCCATAGTTGTTGGGAGGCCTGACGTGATTCTTTGTCCCTTAACATACTTCCAGAAACCACCAGCATTAGATTTTATTTTACTCTCCACTGTTACACAATAGTTCTCATGACTCAGCTCAATGTCCCGCTTGATTTTTTCCCTAAGCCGCGAGAATTTAGAGTAATCATCCCATACATTATGCCTTTTCCATTTTTTCCAGTAGATATGCTTTTGCCTTATACTCTTGATAATTTCAATGGAAAACCACGGCGGGTATGTGCGGTTGTTGATTTTGACTTTAGGTACATGCTGATCAAGTAATGTATAAATAATTTCATAGAATTGAGAAAAGGCAGAATCGATGTCATTTATACTGTCAAGTACTGTCCAGTCAACTTCTGCGAGGGAGGCATACAGCGATTGATAATTACCCCTTTTAAAGTTGTAGAAACTGGAAGGATTTTTCATAGGTTTATCTCTATTGCGAACGTTGAAGCTAACGTCAAGTGGGGGATGATGGATATCGATATTTAAAAGAGTTGCAGCTGATAGGGAAAATAATTAATATCAGAATCGAATTATTTGATCCAAAAGCGTAGAAGACGATATATTACTCCCTATTTTCAAATTCGCCCCCACTGCACTGGACGACCCACGAACTAACACCCTCATATCCTGAAGTAAAACAGGATTTTTTTCAATTTCAATTGCCTACCCTATAGGTAGGCAATTTATATTTTTAATTCCTAAATCCCACATAAAATAGTCTTATAGAACCGCTCCCTAATAATATCAAAAATACTTTCTAGTAACAATTATAAATAATAACATTTTATACACCAATCAAACGATTGGTGCTAAAGAGGACAGGGGAAGGAAAAAGGAGCAGCTCTGGAACGCGAAACTCTCGGGCACCCGAACACCTAAAAGCGCAAGCAAAGTACTCTGGAGTTTACTCCGGAAAGCAAAAGCAGCTATTTATTTTGGGTTTGTTCCAACAGTAGTTCTGAACAGGTCCTCTCCCATCCAGCGCCGGTTTTAGGGGGGTGCTAGGACGCTATAATAGCACCCGGCGGTAAATTTTAGGAGGCGGTATAGCTGGTCTAATAGCTAAAAATAAATCACATTTTGTTGCTATTGTAAAGAAAATACATATTTTGGCAAGTACTTGCTTATCAACTGTCCAATAAAATTAATTGGTAACTACTTTTAAGAACATTTCGCCTGACAATCTTTTCGGCATCGAATAACCTAAACTTATTTTGTTCGTTTTAGTACATGGCTTAAATAAAAGCTTGTTTTTCAAAAAGGTTTTTTATTTTTTATTATTAACTATTTATTTTGAAATTGTTCTCAGAACTTCAGAGGGTGCGTAGGTATTTTCAGGCTTTATTAGGAATATTAGGTATCACTTTTATTGCCATACTTGTGGGGGTTACCAAATTGTGTGGACATACACACATCCCCACAATATTAAAACGTATTTCAAAGGCAGATTAAAACATGGCATCTGGATGGAGGTCTTTCAGTCCCAGAGCATCGCACAAGAAAAATTCAAGGCATGGACCTTTGCGTAATGTTAGTTTCTAGAGAAAGTTTGCGCGTGGACTGGGTTGGGATGGCTACCATCGCTCTCTGGACTAGGATGATGTTCTCTTTAGTTCGGGCAGATCTATTTCTACTACTGTTCTCTTTGCAATCGTCGTGAACGAGCCCCGTCCGGATAAACTTATCCTACCAATAATTGCCAGGAGCGATGGTGCATCCCTTCCACTCCATGCTGTGCATTTTTCTTGTACGATGCTTGGGAACTGAATGACCTTCATCCAGGCAGCTACCTTCCTTCGTTCCCCAAATGGAACAGCGGGACGCCATGTTTTAATCTGCTAAAAAAATCTTTGAATGTTGTATTTTCCACGTATTTGGAAATATTGTTCCTCTCTCTAAAGTGTCTTGCCCAACTTCATATAATGATTTAAGACCCATTAGTGTTCTACCGGCCATATCCAAGTTATTGGAACGTATAGTGTCTAAACAGGTTGCCGTTTTTTCTTTAGTGTAAATAATGTATTACCCTCTGTGCAGTCAGGTAGCGCCATGGTACTGCGACGGCTCTGCTCAGGGTTGTAGATGATATTGATTTTGCCTCGGATGAGTCGAGGTGCACTGTTTTAGTGTTGTTGGGTCAAAGCAAGACTTTCGACTTGGTGAATTTTGAATTAATGTTGGCAAAGTTGAGTTACATTGGATTTGATGATGCTGCTCTTGATTGGTTCATAAATTATCTATGTGATCGATTACAAAGAGTAAAAATTAATAACTCTTTAATGTCTGACTATGGGGAAACTAGCTGTGGTGTGCCACAGGGTAGCGTTTTCGGTCCGATTCTCTTCTCCCTGTACACATTTGATTTGCCAAATGCCGTGGAGCTTTGCCGAGTTCACCAGTATGCAGACGATGTCCAGCTGTATCTGGATTGCTCTATGGATCAGGTGGAAGATACTATGGACGCGGTGAATAACGATTTGAATTATTTTACATTGTGGTATGATAATCATGGCCTTAGAGTTAACCATCAGAAAACAGTCGCACTCAGTATAGGCAATGAGAGACAGAGTGCTTTTTTATTCGCGCAAATTATGATGTGATTGTTGATGATGTTAGCGTTTGCTGGGTGGATTCGGCCAAGAGTCTCGGTGTTGTTTTGGACATAAGATTAAGTTTTATTGATCACTGCAATTAGATCTATAAGATTTGTCTGTATAAGCTAAGAGCCATGTAGGTACGGCTTGAGAGATTTTTTGGATGAATTTAGAAAGTTACGATTGGTTAAAGCATTAGTTTATCCGCATATTGATTACTGTAGTCAGGTATATTTTCACTTTCTGCCTAATTATAATCAGTTGAAGATTCAGATAATTCAGAATGCCTGCATCAGGTTTGTGTGTAGACTGCCGTACAGGGAGCATATAACACCGCATTTAATGACCTAAACTATATTTAAGGCTAGAATACCTGTTATTAATTACCTGGGAATCTAATGATCCTAATTCATGGGAAAACATACCGTTTAGGCTGTTTGAGATATTGCCCAAATTTTAAAACCTTAATTTTTTTCTAGGATATTATTTAATTTTTTTAATTAGTTTGCCCTATTGGATCTTTAGGTTAATATTTGCTTTCAATTCTTCTATTAAATCTACCAAAGCAGATAGGAAAACTTTTTGTTTTTAAAGTTTTAAAATTGTATCAATAACTATTTTATAATTGGCATTAATATAACTTTAATTTTGATTTATTTTCCCATTATTCAAAATTTTCTTAGCTTCTCTAATGACAAACGACGAAACGTCAGTTAAACAGTAACATAATATTTTTATTTCTTTAAAATACCTGAAATAAAATAACGCCGCTTCAAACCCCAGCCTGTGAATATCGGTCTAGGAGGGAGAGGTATATCTGGCAGTAGGTATACCTCGATAAACTTGTACCATTAAAATACCTTTTCATGCTATTAATTAAGTCATTTCTTCCGCCACTCTGTTTACTCCGTTTACAACAAGTGCAACGAATTAAATTGATGAATAAAATTACCTGTAGCTTTTAACATATAGGTACATTGCGGCGCCAATTAACATTAATATTTTGTCAACTAGTACGGCATTCCGCAAATCCTACGTACGAATTTATCTACCTACCGTTAAATTTACAAAATCTTGAAATTTAATAAAAATATATTTTTTCAATAAAAGGCACAAATTTTAAAGTAAAAAGAATAAAATTTGCGTGATGTAGCTCGTTTAAAATGCAATGTCATCCTGACAAATAAGTTGAGATGTATTCTTTAGCTGTATTTTTTTTGGTAAAAGTACCAATATTTTAAATGTTGTAGATCTAAAATAAATAGGTAAGTATTGCACATTATTTTCTTTTACTCAGTGGAATGGGTTATTTTTTGATATGTCAAAATGTCAAAAAATTTATGATTCTTTAGTACGAAAATACAGTCTATCGCCAAGCAAGGATAAGGCGAAGGAGGAACCAACAGTAGAAATTTCCTATTTTGCCCAATTTTGACACCCTGCAGAATGTAACTTGCAGTATATTTTTTGTTCAAATTTCGTATGTGGAGGTTTTGATGTGTCCTGATTAATGCTGTGGTGTCATATTGTAAATAAAAAATAGCTAAATGAAAGTTTGCTCAAAAATAAAGTTTTTTGACCTATCATTAGACAAAAAAAACGCCTAAAATCGGATGAAAAATAAGAATTTTACGGGAGTGCTACCATTTCAAATGGGCCACTCTGTATAAAAGTAATATGTTTACTCCAGCCGTTTTTACAATACAGGACGTTCAAACTTCATTTTGTTCATATATTTCCCATCCTGTATCTCGGATACATAATGCCTCTAAAACGTTAACGGGTCTTTTGTAATTATCAAGACAAAAAAGTTAAGTTTGATATTTCCGGCCCAGGCCAAAATATGAAAATATGACTCGGAGTGGGTCCAAAATGATTACGAACATTTTAGAGGCACTATTTTCATCATTTTGTCTTATACCCAATTTATCCGGAACGTTTCGAAAACTAAAGAAGTTAATAGGGTGGTAAAATGTTATTTGGATCACCCTGTACAGGGTGTCCCAGTTAACGTGATAAACCCAATTTTCTCGGTAATTTTAAAGATAAATCGATGATTCAAAAGCCAAAGTTGTGTAGAATTTTCCGAGGAATTCGAATGTGATGTCAAACTTAATATACCGGGTGTTGTTAAAAAGTTATTTAAAAAAATACCGTTTTCCAAGAAATTGTGAAGTTGTATTTTAACACGAAATGTTAGTAATGAGTATACGGGGAGTAACGAAAAAGTGTCGGTTTTCATTTCTGACTTCCGGTTTTACCGGAAGTGAGCATCACTTTGTGAGAATTTTGAGACAACCTGTATATTTTCTGCTTTTTAGGTTATTTTTTCTCTCAATTCCAACGATATATACTTTTATATAGTTATCTATAACGATATATTTTTAGCATCCCACTCAAAGATGTGCATTTATAATATTTGACGAAATTTATCAAAAAATAAAAAAATACTGCTTGGATATTTTTAGAGATAACTATATAAAAATATACATGGTTGGAATTGGGAGAACAAAAGGAACTTAAAAAACCCAAAATATACAGGTTGTCTCAAAAATCTGACAAAGGGATGCTCACTTCCGATAAAACCAGAAGTCAGAAATGAAAACCGATACTTTTTCGTTCCTCCCCGTATACTCATTACCAACACTTCTTGTTAAAATCCAACATCGCAATTTTTTGGAAAACGGTATTTTTTTAAATAACTTTTTAACAACAACCGGTATATTAAGTTTGAGGCCACATTCGAATTCCAAAAAAGTGGGTAGATGGAAAAAATTCCTGAAAAGCCGAATTTCGCTCCATGTCTGTATTGTTATCTAGACAAAATAAAGACGATTTATTATTATTATACTTATTATAACTTTCTGTACCTAGTCAATTTTCAAAAAGAAGAAGTCGCCAAAGTTTCCACAGAAACAGTTTTTCCACATTTAGTCCTCTCGTTGATGAAAATACAACAATAATTAAGATTCCAACAATTTTTATTTTTCTTCTTTCATTATAAATTTTTATTTATAATTAGTAGTACCTATAATAATTAATAAGTATACCTACCTACTTATTTTCCATTCTCCACAATTTGTTGTTCAAGCAATTCATATTAATACCATTTAAAAAATGCTTCTTCGCTTATGAAAATTCTGAAAAATAAAAAAAAATTGTAGATTCTCTAAACCAACTTATAACTAACATTTCCTGTCTAAATATCGATAAAAATATGCATTTTCAGAGGAGAATCATTTTAAAATTCCGTTACACTCGTTTCAAAATTTCGATGTACCATCCGAGTATTTCAGATCTAAATTCACTTCTATGCTAACCAAAATTCCCCCACTGTTTTAAGCTAAAATTAAGATGAGAGGTAATTTGTTCCGTAAACGTCCTAACACCGGCCTGAGGCTACAGCACGCTTGAATTTCGTAATCCACTCGCCGCGAACCGGCTGTAGAACCCGTGAAGGTAGAAACGTCGGCGCACTTCAGAAAAACGACGTTGTCGCTAATCTATACGTCCGCCAACTGTATACAACTATATATATATAACTATATATAACTATATATAACTATATATAACTATATATAACTATATATAACTATATATAACTATATATAACTATATATAACTATATATAACTATATATAACTATATATAACTATATATAACTATATATAACTATATATAACTATATATAACTATATATAACTATATTTAACTATATATAACTATACATATATAACTATATATAACTATATATAACTATATATAACTATTTATATATATGTCATGTGGCAGTTTTGAGAACACTGTTCTTTTTAGAAACTACTAGAGGGGAAGCTAAGTTACCCCCACCACTGAATAATAATTGACGTCCTCAAATCTGCCATTATATCAAATTCAATAAAATCTCTATGGGCAAGGGAAAAAATCGCTTAAACACGTTAACCTTAATTATGTAATGCGTAAATTTTTACATTTGAAACAACTCATTTTTCTACATACAGATCGATGATTTTTGGTATCTATAGGTTACAAAAAAATTTTCGAGAAAAAATATCTCGTTTATTTTTACAATTTATTTACTTTATTATGTATCACATGACGCATTTGTATATGTCAAAATTTGCGCATTAAAAAATTAAGGTTGGCGTGTCGGAGCGATTTTTTTTCCTTGCCCATCGAGATTTTATTGAATTTGTTCCAGCCTTCGCGTGCTCACTGTATACATAGTTCAATTGTCAGTTTTGGGAACGCGGAGATAGCTTCTGTTCCTTAGTACATAAAAACGCACGGATTTTTTATGCCCGCGTGATTACCGGGGAATAATAAACATTCAGATGAAATAGTCTTTCCAGAAAATATTGTGCCATTAGATAATACCATTGATTAAGGTACCTATCTGAATACCTTATTCACTGATAATACCCTAATCTGTAGTGGACAGTGGTGCAGTGGTGCATAGTTGTGTTGTCTCTTTACCAAGTAATAATTATTAAATTGTAACAATTAAATACGACCACATGATGTTTTATACTACCACCTAAACTTTTTAATGATTTAGTGTAAGCATTACATTATTAAATTATTTATTATTACAAAGGTAACTGAAAGTGTCCTCATAACTGCCATTGCTCTTGCAAGTTGCAAAATATAAGTATATTCCACGCAAAATCGTTCAAGATTTTTTTTTGCAATTGAGTATTTCGTAATAGAAAATAGTGCGCCCTCTAAAACCAGTGCTAAACTGTACTATAGTGGTGCATACATTTATTGTTACTTTTTTTTAACAAGTACCTACATAATTATTAAATTGTAAAATTAAATACGACCACAAATGGCGTTTTATATTAATACCTCAATTTTTTTAATGATTTAGTGTACTCGTACCTAAGCATTAGACTAGTAAATTATTTTTTGAAATCGGCATCAAAGAGCCTCAAAATCCTCATTTAAAGCTTAGAAATCTACACTGAACAAGCCATTAGGTCCGTTTTGGCACATTAAAATGGTAGGATGGTATTCTTTTTCAGTTTCATTTAATAGTATTATTTAATTTTTTGGAATGTTTGATTAAGTTTATCCGATTTTCAAAATTTTCCAAAGCATTACTGATTTTTAATTGAAAAAAAAAATCCCAATTTTAAGGCTTTATGGAAATGTTAGACAGCAATTTAAATAATAAAACTTGGACATTGGGATTTGAGGGGATGCTGAATAAAGCTACGTAGCCAGATTTTTGGTAAAAAATCCCTAATGGCATTTTCCAAAAAAAATTCCTCAAAAGAATCATAACGGGCCTTGGAATGGTGCAGGCAGTGTTCAGGTAGGTTAGGTTTGCTCTGCGCAACCGCAAACAGAAGTATGGACTCCATACTGGAGTATGGAGACGATCAGCTGATGGAATTTCAGCTCCTCAATCAACGATGTAATGCTACTAAAAATCCAATTCTGACTAATAATAATATACTTAAAAACAATAATTGTTTTATCCTATTTACCAAAATACCTACTTAACCTTTTTAAGATTATTTAGAAAGTTGAAAGTTTGAGGTTGGAGATGGCCCATTTATTTGTTTCTTTCCAGAATTCTTCAAATATAGCGCGGCCGCAAGCAAGGTGCTGCCATAGCCGACTACCTCAACACTGGACACATAACACACTGTGTTATGTGACACTGGAGCTGCTGTTACATCTAAATTACCAATAAGATTATCCTGTTCAGATGTGGCGTCCTCTGTCGCACAATAGATTTACTTTGACACTGTCGGTGGGGTGCGGTCCTGAGCAATGAATTGCGATGAAGAATAGTGAAATCCTATTTTTGAATATCATCGACAGGGGGAGACACTCTTTTGGTATCTAATTCTGCGCCGAAAGTTTAACACGGGGAATACGGGACTATATTTACTCGTACGGGTGCAGGTACCATGACATAAAAATCATGAAAATCGTGCTGCGCATCACAATTTTACGAAGGTGTTCCGGATGAAATCTAAACACTCTGTACATATATTTATACCTAAGTTTTAATATAAGAAAAACCCAAGTGTCATATTTATTGTTCTGCTGCGTAAGGTATAAATAAATATTTAAAAGGATCAAGGGCAAATTTGAGGGCACATTCTTTAAACTATTTGTAGTTTTAGGGACTGCCATTCTATTTTTCAGAGATAGATTTGTAGAAGCAGCGTTGGTTAAAGAAGGAAAATGTACAGGGTGGTGGTTGGTCAACTTTTGTGTATCAGGACTTCAATAGTTGAGGCAAGAACTTATTTTAAGATGGCCCACTAAATAAATAATGCGTCGAAAATTTCGACAAAGCAATCATTGGAGATAATAGTCGAATTAAATTTATATAGTATAAGTAGCTACCAGATGTTCTCTGTAGCTACCATATAATAATGTTTTAGATGACGCACTATTTTATTGTACTAAATAATTGCCTATAAAGTAATTACTGAACGCTTTTAGGTACGTGGAATTTTTCCCTTGATATAAAATGAAGTAACTACTTCTTAAGTTTTTTTAACCTGATTGGTGTCCTCAAAACTGCCATTGCTCCTGCAATATTAATTTACATTGCATAAGATGCGTAAGTGCAGTTGTTTAAAGAAAAGTAAGGTGATATAATCGAAATTTGGATACTATTATCAGAGAACAATAGATTCCCTGCTCCAAACAAAAAATTACTTTTATGGAAAATCGATAAAAATATTTTTTATGAATCTCTAATTATGAAAGCAGATGTAGACCTTACAGATTGAAATTTATTATCTATTTTTGCCTTATGAATCATTGGAGATAATAATTAAATCAAATTTGGTATAAGTATAGGTAGGCTACATTATTTTCTTGAACTAAATAATTGCCTATAAAGTAATTACTGAAAGCTTTTAGGTGGAATTTTGCAGGGCCAAGGTCACTTTTGAGGACACTGTCAGTAACTTGTGGAGGAGAAAATCTAGTTAAAAAACATAAAAGATTACACCAAAAAATCCGTGCTTTTTTAAATATTAAATATCAGAAACTGCACAAACATTCGCTGTCAAGGTAATCAGTAGATACAGGGCATTATAAAACTACATATCACGCTATATTTTTAATCAAAATACTTTTCACCCGCTCACCTTACACCCTATCTAACAAAGACCATCCCATGGGATTGTCTTTGTATCTATCAATTAATTCCAGGGGGAACATAATACAAACATACAATAGATACATTACATAAACGGTAAAAAAATAGGGGGTAGTCGATTTAGAGAACATTTGGGCATTTTAATCCTCATGCAATACGTAAAAATAAACCCAGGGTAGCCCAGTCGGTTTCCGACAACACCAAACCTTACAAAAAAAAATATTCTTATGGTTTCAAACTCTTTTCATTGGGTGTATGAAAAATTGTAGGGCTGCTAGAGTTATAGTTGCCGTTTAGGAGACTCCAATGGTGATCATCGAAAATAAGAAAATGTTTAAAAAGCCTATAATATAAGCACGTGTCCATTTATTATAAAAATTGTTCTCAAAACTGCCATTTGGCAAAATAAATGTGTAGTGTAAGTGGATAGATTGGCAGTTTTAGGAACCTGAGAATGTTTTTTAAAAAATAATAAGTAAAATAGTAATAATCAAACGTTTTTTATGGAATGCAAAAAATTAATGACTTCGGCGAAGTGCGATTGTTATTTTTTCGGACAGTTCAGGGCTCGCACACGATACACAGATAACGGTATGCCAGCTAGGAGAACGAAAATTAAACTCTTCTGCGCATTTACGTCACTTCGACAAAAGAGTGGCCAACTTATAAAAAATAGTACTGAAATTGTTCTCACTAACATACGTCAGTTATCAATTTCGCGTCAAGTTAAATTCAAAGATAGAATGTAGGCACCTTGAGACACTTTGGTGTATATGTGGTTGCCTAGCTCACTATAAAACGTGTCAAATTTCGGTTTAAAAATAAAAGTAAGTCATGATTTTGTCGAATAAGCGTCACTGTTGACGTCGGCTAACGCCTAGTCCGGAAACAGCAATGATTCAAAACTTCATTTTAGGTACTTATAAATGCACTTATAAATCATCTTTTGCAATTTGATATTTTTTATATTTTATATTTGATATATTAATTGTCCAAGTAACAAAAAATAATGTAATAGATAGGTTACCTATATCAACTGTTACTGTTTGGTGTAGGTGTCCTGTACTTTCCAATAACAACTGTGATCAGGGTATACCTTTATACCATGTTTTGTTTTTAGTAGGTAATACTTATAGATTGAACCTATAGGCAATAAGATAAGTAATAAAAAAACTCAATTCCAAGTAAAAAAAGTCAGATTTGTACAATTATAGGTCTATACTGGTCTGTCTATAGGCACTTTTTGTCTAAACATAATTGCATTTCATTCTAAAAGAAATACTCAAACCAAAATATAAAGTTTCATTTTAAAGGATGTACCTACTAGTATTTCCTTAGTCTATAAACCCTCAATTGCGGGTCGATACGCCCTTGATATGAAGATGCAAGGATTTGTATAGGTATAAAAGTAGACAACGTGTATGCATATGTTTTACAGGAGCAAGGGCAGTTTTGGGGACACTTGAAAACAGAAAAGTTGAATTTATATGATTGTTATTATTCTCAGGTAATGACTCTAGACCAAAATTCAAAATATAGAACTTTTTTGGTGACGATTAATCTACAGATACATAGTTTTTTACGCTTTCATGAATAGAGAGTTCCGGGTACTTAAAAATAATTAAATTAAGAAATACTTTACTATAAGTATTTTGCAACTAATTCTTGCATATTATTTGTAACAATCACACCAATGCCATTTTCTAGCTTTTTTCATTAGCAACAAATTGAATTCCAGAAATATTGTTGTTTGAAATGAGTTGTTTCAGATTTTAATAAGGTAAACAGAAGAAAACTTTCGCAGCAGGCGGCGAAAATCATGTTCAATATTGAAATGTGCGTTAATTCACGAATGTCAAAACATTTTTCTAGTAGATAGGTTGGTACGTTATTTTAGAAGGAAATTGTTTTTAAATTTCAGAATGTTTTACAAAAAAAAAGGAAGCCATTATAAGACATGTTGCCTCAGTCCAAAAAAGTGCATATAGGCATATTGCAATGGCAGTTTTGAGAACATGCTGTCTTATAAAACGTATTTTGTTTGAATCGGTGGCAATCGGAAAGAGCTTTTGGATAAGAAAAAATAGAAAATAAATTTCAGTTAAGATGCTAAAGTTCTTGTCTGTCCATGTCCATCCTACATTTTCAGCAGGCTTGCCATTGTCGGCAGTTAAGTATAAATAGATATTTATTGTCCTTTAAAAAAATCAAAATAAATAACAATTTATTCATTTACATTACAACGGCCATTGCTCGCTCAATTAGCATGAATTTTCTTTACCCGCACGCTGTTTGAAATAAACAATTTGATAAGTTGATTCAAGGCATTTTCAGAGAAGCCGTATATTTAATACGACTAAGGTATTTTTGCTGAGCCCTAAACTGTGGGACAGTACCACGGTATGAGTAAATGTATATTCTTAACATTAACTTCACCCAAGGTAATATATTTTTTTCATTCCATGAAAAGTTTGGTTATGGTGGTGTTTATTTTTTAACATTCCTTGGTTCCCAAAACTGCCAATCTACCTACCTACACTACACTAACTATATACTATACATTTATCAACTGGCAGTTTTGAGAACCGTTTTACAGAAAATTTTTGTATTTTGGATTCGAACCAAAATGTGCACAAAGGCGTTTTAGGCCATGCTGAACAAGAATCTGATATTAGTTTCCGCCTAAAAATCGCTACTATGATGTTTTAAAATGTTTGCTTTAGAAACTCGCGTAATAGACCTTGGGTTTTGTACGAACCAGGTCATTTTTGGTCAAATTGTGCAGTTTATCCAGCTCTACAATTGAAAAAAACCGGATCGAATCTCACAAATAATAAACTTTTTACAGACTGGCCCCAAAACAAATGGGCCACACTGTAGGTACCCTGATTACAATATTGTAAAATAGAGAATAGGTACATCAAAATATTATTATTCAGAGTGCAAATAAAATGCATTTACATTTTAAAGTCCTTTTCATTGCGAATATGGTGCATCCTTTGTGGGAATCGAAAAAAAATTACTACCCAAATGTCGGTTAGCCAGTTTTTCGTTTTTAGCTCTCAACCGATCCCCAAAAACAATGCACCAGTATCTACACTGGCTTCTAAGCAGCTGATGCAACCAAAATTGGATACTATTAGAAGATTCCCTGCTAATGTTACAAGTTTACAGGAGCTAGGGCAGTTTTGGGGACACTTTTAGTTGCCTAGTGAGTTGTAGAAGCACACAAATAGTAACTAATTTTTAAGTATAAATAGATATTTATTGTCCTTTGAAAAAATCAAAATAAATAACAATTTATTCATTTACATTACAACGGCCGTTGCTCGCTCAATTAGCATGAATTTTCTTTACACGCGCTTGCTGTTTGAAATAAACAATTTTAAGTGACGTATGATAGGACGATTCAAGGCATTTTCAGAGAAGCCGTAGAATAGCTATATTTAATACGACTAAGGTATTTTTGCTGAGCCCTAAACTGCGGGACAGTACCACGGTATGAGAAAATGTATATTCTTAACATTCACTTCACCCAAGGTAATATTTTGTTTGCATTCCATGAAAAGTTTGGTTATGGTGGGTGTTTATTTTTTTAACATTCCTGGGTTCCCAAAACTGCCAATCTACGTACCTACACTACACTAACTATATACCTACTAAATATTTATCAACTGGCAGTTTCGAGAACCGTTTTATGGAAAAAATTTGTATTTTTGATTCGAACCAAAACTTACAAAGGCATTTTAGGCCAAGCTGAACAAGAATCTGATATTAGTTTCCGCCTAAAAAATCGCTAATGATGCTTTAAAATTTTTGCTCTAGAAACTCGCATAATAGGCCTTGGATTTTGTATGAACCAGGTCATTTTTGGTCAAAATGTGCAGTTTATCTAGCTCTACAATTGAAAAAAAAACGGATCGAATCGCACAAGTATCTAATTAACTTTTTACAGACTGGTCCCAAAACAAATGGGCCACAATGTAGGTACCCTGATTTCAATATTGTAAACTAGAGAATAGGTACATCAAAATATTATTATTCACAGTGCAAATAAATTGCATTTACATTTTAGTCCTTTTAATTGCGAATATGGTATGAAAATGTCGGTTTGCCAGTTTTTCGTTTTAAGCTCTCAACCGATCTCCAAAAACGATGCTCCAGTATACTGGCTTCTAAGCAGCTGATGCAATCAAAATTGGACACTACTAGAAGACTCCAAAAAAAGTTCTGTATTTTGAATTTTGGTCTAGAGTCATTACCTGAAAATAATACCCATCATATGAATTATCTTTTCTGTTTTCAACTGGATTTGACATGCGAAGGCAACTAAAAGTGTCCCCAAAACTGCCCTAGCTCCTGTAAACTTCTCCCAATGTTACAAGTTTACAGGAGCTAGGGCAGTTTTGGGGACACTTTTTTTATTATTTTCAGGTAATGACTAGCCCAAAATTCAAAATGCAGAACTTTTTTGGTGACAATGAATATACAGGTACACCGTTTTTTTACGCTTTCATAAATAGAGAGTTCCGGATACCTAAAAATAAATAAATTAATAAATACTTTGAAGTATAAGTATTTTGCAACTTAATTCATGCATATTTGTAACAATCACACAAGTGCCATTTTGTAGCTTCTTTCATTACGAACAAATTGCATTCCAGAAATTTCATAGAAAGTCTTTTAGATGAGTTGTTTAAGATTTTAATAAGGTTAACAGAAGAAAACCTTCGCACTAGGCGGCGAAAACCATATTCAATATTGACAAGACATTTGTTGATGGTTTTTAAGCCCTAGAATCTGTACACTGCTTTTTGAAACACCCTGTTTAGTCAAACAACCTTGGGTGCCGAATATGATCGAATGTCAACTCGTTTTGTTTTTCTATTCTCTTGGGACATACAGTTTTCCTCAGCTTCTAAGCAGCAGCTGCAATGCAATCAGAGTTGGACACTATGGCCAATAAGACAGCATTATCCATTTCTTCCTTTAAAAAATGCCTATTACCACAGAATAAACAGCGCTACGCGCTAGGCCATATACTCTGTGCTAATACCCAATATACGGTATTATGATGCAGGCCATGGAGAGATTAAAAAATAGTTAGGTATTTATGTACCAAGGCCAAGGCACTGAAGTTCAACTTTTTATGACTCATGTGGAATTTAGTTGCCGAGGCCTCTGGCCGAGGCAAATAAACTACTTGGCAATGTGTACGAATAGTTAAATGGGCCTTTATTGGCCGGGTTTTGAGTACTTACCTATTTGGTCACTTTTGTCGGGCAATGGCTCCGCGTCTGATGTTATATAATAATAATAATAATAATTCTCACCCTCACAATACTCCTAGAAGCAACCACATGCTTGTGCGGGGGAGGGGGGCAATTACTATTATTTTGTCTTCGTTGATGTTTACATCTCGCCAAGGCCGATTTATTGAAAAAATCGTACAATAATGGGTTATGCAACAAAATAGGAGATGCAGCCGTAATTCAATTTCAAAAAGTGAACCCTGTATTTCAGTGGCCATGGAGATTTGACCGGTAGTTGTTAAGCTCAATCGTAATATTTAAACTCAAAATATATGCAGTTGCTCAATGGCCCCTTAATTTAGAATCGTCCTGTATAAAAATGTTCTCAAAACTACCTTTTGGCAAAATGTGTAGTGTAAGCAGGTAGATTGGCAGTTTCGGGAACCTGGGACTGTTTTTAAAAAATGAAAATTAAAATAATGAGCTAAACGTTTTTTATGGAAAGCGAACAAAATAAAGACTTTAATTAAGAATTAAAATCGTTGTTCTACGACTTCTCCAAATGATGTATGTACAAAATTTGTTACTGAAAGTTATTTATTTCAAACAACGTGGGTTAACGGCTTGTATCATGAATTAATAGTTATGATTAGTTATTTGTGCACCAAGGCATTGAAATTAATTTTTTTTATAATGAATTTAGTAAACCAGTCCCACTATACATTTTTAAATCCGCAAAAATAAGTTTTTGAAGTGACGATCGACAAGCCTGTCTGACGTTCGTCTTCAAATCTCGCCATATAAATTCAATACAAAAATCGGACAATAATGACTATGGACACAGAATAACTAAACCAAAGTTATATATTTTTTAAATGGAAACCATAGTTCATATCTCAAAAACTATTAACGCTACCAAAAAACTAATTATTCCATTCGATTCTACGCCAAAAAATCTATAAAAATAGTTGATTAAATTGGTCGATATATAAGTTGTAGCCAGGAGAGAGGTTTCCAAAAAATCGAAAATTTCAGTCCTGCGCCAATGCGCGGAAACTATAAAACTTATCTAAAATCTGATTGGTCCACCAAATTCCTCTCAAAAAAGTAGTACAGTGACGTGAAAACCGCAACCCTCGAGCTTTAATAATAACCGAGATTTTTGAGAAAAACACCCAAAAACACCCAAAATGGGACACCCTGTACATCCTATTAGCTTTTTCTATATCCTGTATTCCATTCGCACTACCACCGTTCTGTTCCGTCTGTTCTCCGTTACTATACTCAATTCATTTTTTTGTTCACCCTGTATTTACACATGGCCACCCTCATTTCAGCCAATTCCTTAACAATAACCTGCCCCCATATTACATCCCCTTCTACTAAATTTTGCTCAGAGTCAACATCTTCTTCCCCTTTGTTTTTCTTAGGTGGCAACCATTTTTTTTATATCAAACGTATAATATTGTTTTTGAAAACGTAAAAAAAAACTACTTTTTTTAATTTGTATGTCCGCACCCTGTGTATAAATAACACCCAATCACCTTTACCTTGACATTGCCACGCGTTGGGCGCCAAATGATGTGCCCCTTTTTTATGAGACTCTTTAAGGGACAATTTAATAAAACATTTGTCCACTATAAGATTGCTTCGTCAACAGATGACCTATATCGTACTGTAGAACAACGTACACTTGCTCCATATAATAATGATGCCTGTAGCCAGACGGTGAATCCTTCCTTCACGCCGCACCTGTGCAGCGTTCAACAGCAACAGCTTCAGCTCCGCATCCTCCTACGACGTGGGAAGTCTTCCATTCGACGATACTACCGACCTTGGAGGTCCGTCGACTCTATTCTTCTCTTTTTTTATACAGGGTGTTTCTAAAATATGGTGCCAAACTGAAATGACAGATAGAAAACGTCATTTAAGCAAAACATTTCCCATAGACGTGTGTCCTAAAATGCTTAATAAAAAGGATACAGGGTGAGAAACATACAAGTTCGAAAACACATTTTTTAAATAAAATCAAGAAGGCTTGTCCAATAAAAGTGAAATTTGGTACACTTGTTTGATCAATTAAGTGCAACCATTATTATGCAACGACAGTTTTATAGTTTTATATCACTCACAGAGACGTAGTTACAGGGGGGCGCTCAATATTTTAATTTTTTTGTTAAAAAATTTCGTTAACAATATTTTTGTACCGTCAATAAAATTAGCGAAATGTAATATGATCACAGACCAACTGTGAATATGATGTAGGTAGGTACGCGTAAGCGGATAGGACTGGGAAAATCACATGTGCCATGGATCACAAACAATTTCCGACACTTCATGTTTATCATAAAATTGTGAACAATCAATATACAATTACTTAGCATTATGGCAGAACCCTACACTTTTAGAGAGCTTGTTGATATGCATTTGACTTACCGAAAATGTGATGAGAGTGGAAGAGCTGCAAGAAAATTATATCAAGGGACTAATCCAAACAGAAGGATAACATCAAGAAAATTGTTTATGTCAATTGATCGCCGCTGGTACCTTGAAGAAAACAAATTATGATGCTGGGCGTAATAGAACAGTTAGAACCATAGAAAATGAGAAAAGGATTCTTGACCATTTGGAGCAAGACAGTTCTCTAAGTACCAGGAGAATAGGTGTCATTGAAAATATACCTCATTTACTGGTATGGAGGGTTGCAAAAGACCAGCAGTTACATCATTTTCACTTAACTAAAGTTGCTACCAAGTGATTATGAAAAACGAATTCAATTTTGTAATTGGGTGTTGCAAAAAGTTGATGAAAATCCGACATTTGTTGAAAAAATTTTATTTACTGATGAATACTGCCTTACGAAGTGTGATGCTTTTAATTTAAGAAATGCCCATAATTGGGATGTTGAAAATCCTAGAACTTCTATTGTGCGACATTCCCAGTATAAAAGTAAAATAAATTTATGGGCAGGAGTAATAGGCAATAGGCTTTTAGGGCCAATTCAGCTCCCAGAAAAGTTAAGCGCACAAAGTTACTTGACTTTTTTTTAATAAACCAATTACCAGACCTGTTTGATGATTTTGATTTGGAACTTCGAAGGACTATGTGACATGACGGGGCACCGCCGCATTATTGTAGGGATGCAAGAGTCCATTTAAATACTATTTTTCCAAATAGATGGATTGGTCGTGGACATGATGCTCCACAGCCATGGCCTCCACGAAGTCCCGACCTAAATCCTTTAGATTTTTACGTTTGGGGTGATGCAAAATCGCAGATATACTCAATACCAATACAGAATGTAGATCATCTGAGGCATCGAATTGCAGATACTTTTAATGCAATGAAGGCGAAGGAAGCGACTTTAAATAAAATTAGTTTTAATTTTTTAAAACGTATTAGAGCTTGCTTTCAAGTGGGTGGTGGGCACTTTGAGCAATCAAATATTTAGATGAATTTGTATGTAGGTACCTACGTAGGTATTTACTTTATTAATTTAAATGTAAAATTTATCAGACAGATGTTTCTTTCGTGTGTTATGTTCATAACTAAAATTTATTAAAAAGCTTGGTGCAAATGTTTATAGTATTTTTTCTTCAGATCAATTTTTACAAAATTAATTAATTTTATTTAACCTTTCATTATTTTTAAAACAGTTAAGTAAGGTTTACACTATTCTAGTAAGTTAGCAGAATTTGATGGCAATCCATGGCACATGCGATTTTCCCAGTCCTATCCGCTTACGCGTACATCACATTACATTTCGCTAATTTTGTAGGTGTACTTTAGAGATTTTGAACAAGAGTACCTTTTTTGTGTAGTTTTAATTGCTCTTTCAGAAAATCGTACTGCTGGGAACAAAAATATTGTCAACGAAATTTTTTAACAAAAAAATCATTCAGCTCCGACTGTAGCTGCATCTCTGTGAGTGATATAAAACTGTCGTTGCATAATAATTGTTGCACTTAATTGATCAAATAAGTGTACCAAATTACATTTTTATTGGACAAGCCTTCTTGATTTTATTTATAAAAATGTGTTTCCAAACTTCCATGTTTCTCACCCTGTATCTTTTTTATTAAGCATTTTAGGATACACGTACATAAGAAATTTTTTGCTTAAAATGACGTTTTCTATCTGTCATTTCAGTTTAGCACCATAATTTAGAAACACCCTGTATATTCGTGATGATTAGGGATTCGGGGCTGTCTTGCTGACACCGCAGGTCTCTCCTAAAAACTTGCAGAAATCCGGTGCCCTTGTTGCCAAGGATCGCGATACACCCAGTATCGAAATATCTTAATTATTGTATAAATATGTGCACCGCAGTACCTACATATACACATTTTAAAAAATAAGGTACCTACTTCCGAATAATCGACAACTTCATCAAACTGGAAACTTTATTTTCCAACAACACGGCGCCTCATGCCACACGGCTCAATCAACTAGGCAATGATTTCCTGAAAATAATATAAATGTTATTTATTGTCGGAAATTTCTTTGTGGCGCAAACAAGTTGTTGAAGTCATTTTTTGAGTTAACGTTCAAAGTTTCGTTATTTTTATGTTGAGCATTTATGAATTTTCCTGGCAACTTGAAAAAGTTGTCTTTTAATTAGTTTGATTCAGGTTTCTGTGGCCAAAAACTCAATTAAAAATTATAGGGATAAATGTTATGTCTTGCCCATCTAGCAGCCGAGACCTGAGAGAAATATGGAAGCTTTAATATCTAATATTCAGGAATTAATTATCAGTATTTACTTGTGTATTAAATATCTTTTTCAAAAATATATTATGTAGTTTGAATATATTTAGCATTCTTCTTCTTTTGTCCTAGACGAGGGCATTCATTTGATTGACCGAAGCTTCACTTGAACTATTGTTTTCGACAGCCACACCCCTAAATACCCTACTCGACTATGAGTACATTATGGTACAAATGTTTCATAGGGGATGTATAGAGCGAGAGAGGAAATAGATTTTGTCTGAATGTCCATATTTAATTTATCTTTTACACTTTGTAGATACATTTGCAAGATTTTTACTTTGGGCAAATAATCTAAGAAATATACCTACTATTCTATGTTGGCGAGACGATAAATGCGCGACCACTTTTGGGAATGAGGTTTCGAAGAAAATGTTCTATGTTTTGTAAGCTCCATTGAAATCCTTAACAATCCCACGTTTAGAATTATGTGGAGCATTAATTCTTGCTCAAATGGTTGCTAAGGTCCTGCTGACTTGGTGTCACGTTGGTGTTCCCCAGAAAAACTTTCTGATTGTGTCAATTGGTGGCAAGAACCATATTGGCTAAGTGAAAAACAAGAAGACTAGCCTTCTTCCGAATTTACTACACTTTCAGAACTTCCCAAGTTAAAAGCAGTAGTTGTTCAGTCATTCAAAGTGTGTCACATTGTTCCTATAATTGAATGGAATCTATTTTCAAACTTTCAGAGGTCAGTTCGAAGTATGACCTACTGTCTTAGATTTGTTTTCAACTCAAAGAACCCAATGTCTCGCACTGTAGGTCCTCTAACATCAATGGAATTAGAGACAGCTTTAGTAACATTGGTAAAAATGGTGCAGAAAGAAACATTTGATGATGAAATTGTTAAATTGAAAATTGGTAAGCCCTTGAAGTCATAAAATTAATTTATTTGTCTCCCTTTGTCGACCCATTTGGTCTTCGCAGGGTGGGGGGTAGACTGCAATTATCAGGAAAACCATATGATGGGAAACATCAAATGTTGCTACCTTCTGATCATAGATTTGCTTGGTTGTTGTTTTTATATTAACACAAAAAGTTGCTTCATGCTGGACCACAGCATTTATTAAGCTCGATTCTGGACAGGTTTTGGCCTATTGCTGGTAGAAATTTGGCAAAAAAAGTAACACGCAATTGTATAAGGTGTTTTAGAGTAAAGCCGCAAGCTTCTACTCTGATAATGGCAATTCTACCTGAGTTGCGAGTCCAACCAAAGCCTCCCTTTTACCAGTGACTATAGAAAGAATTTCTATAGTCACTGCTTTTACGCAGCAGGTGTAGATTACGCGGGTCGAATTAATTTGAAATCTAGAGACGGTAGAGGGGTAAAGATTATAAAAGCATACATTGCAATATTTGTGTGTTTTACAACTAAATGTGTGCATTTTGAACTTGCAGGGGATTTAAGCTCTGCCGCATTCATTGCTTGTTTCAGAATATTTGTATCGCGTAGGGGAAAACCCAGATTCGTTTTTTCAGATAATGGGACAACGTTCATTGGTGCAAACAGGGAATTGAAGGAATTGGGTAATTTTTTTAATTCAAATAATGTTACCTTTGCAGAGCATATTGAAAATGAAGGTATTACATGGCGGTTCATAGCTGCCTATTCTCCAAATTTTGGGGGATTGTGGGAGGCGAGTGTCAAGTCCTGTAAATACCACTTAAAACGGGTGATTGGATTAGAAGTCTTAACTTTTGAGGGATATTATACACTTCTCACTCAAGTAGAAGCCTCTCTCAATTCAAGACCGTTGGTGCCAATGTCTAGCGATCCTAATGATTTAGATGCTTTGACCCCAGGTCATTTCTTGATTGGCAGAAGGCTTACTTCAATTCCGGATAGTAACTACTCTATACCATACCAGAAAACAGACTCGTTAAATTTAAACCAATCCAAAAATTGTATCAGTCCTTTTGGACAAGATGGTCAAAGGACTACTTGAATGAATTACAAATTCGCTCTCGGTGGAAGAAGACAAAAGAAGACTTTAAGCCAGGACAAATGGTTATTGTTCGTGAAGAAAATACACCACCTCTCAGCTGGAAGCTCGGCAGAGTGAAGAACGTGTTTTTAGGTCCTGATCAACGGGTGGGGGTTGCACTTGTTCACACTTCATCAGGTGTTCTGAAACGAGATACTTGCAAACTTTGTCCACTACCAGAAATTGAAGAGTTACCAGATGACAATCCAGAGTCTGTTGGAAGGGTCTTCCAAAAAAATTTTCTCGTGCAGCTGGAGGGTTCTACCTGCGCTGTCGCCTGTCGTACACAGAATGTGGGGGCATGATCCACGGGAAGAGTACAGAAGCACGTGCACTTCCCTCTGCCTTCCACTCGACACTGGCGAGTGGCCGGGTGGCGGACAGCAGTGGCGGTTTCGACCGGGCGGAGAGGAAGTTCACCCGATCAGGATCAGCTGTCTACGCAGCTAGTGAGCTGTTGGAACGAACGGCGCGAAGAAGTGGCAACGCAGCGCGTCGCAGCCTACGGAGCGCCGAGTTACTGGGGACTAGGGTTGATTTGCCCCAAGTTTTAGACTTCTTCAAAAAAAATTTTTTCTCATTTTCCATTTTAGTAGGCGTCCCCTATTGTGTGGTTAAAATTTTTTAGATCATGACTGATTCACCCTGTATAATAAACGCGTCCTCAGATCTGACCGACAAGGCCTCACAGCCCACACAAAGTTCCCGTGAAATGAAATCACACTATAGACGTTGATGTTTTTTTTCTTTGTGACGTTCGCCGCATTGATAAATTAATAAATTATACAACGGTTAAGACGACCGACGCCGGGCATCCCGACGCTTCTTTTAGTTATATAACAGACATTGTATGTTGGCCGACCAGCTCACATTAATTCATCATTATGTAATTTATTGAACACGAAACATCACCACATGAAATTCCATAGAAAGTACTTAGAAAAGATGAATAGGGTGGATGATTCATACACTTACAATACGTATGTTAGGGGCTAGAAAAGACGTAAAAGTATGTTACACGGGTATGAAAGACGTGGGTAGGTTACAAAGGTGTAGACGTACCGGGTAGGTTATAAGGAGGTAGACGCACAGGGGTAGGTTAGACGCGGGTAGACGCACAAGGGTCTAAGTACTGCTTTACACACTGTGTCTTTGTGCTTATTTGATTCACTATCAAAAACTAAGTAAGTTTTCCTCCTACAATGGAAAATAAGGAAGATTTCGCCTCCGTCCCGTCTAAGAACGAGGATTTGAGATTCATAATTTTTGGAGAACATTTTGTCTTGGTCTTTGAAAGAATATTAAACATAAGTACCTATATTTGGATTTATTTACCAGGAAGTATTGAATCCTAGCAATAGAATGTGTCTATATTATTACTATTTTCCTATTAATAAAAATCTGATATAAAAGTTGTTATAAATTAATTATTCGAGGAAGTAACAAAGCTATTAATATAATTTCTTTCATTTGCAAAGACCTTATTGTTTTCCAAGTCTTACAACAGTTGGGCATACATATATTACGGACCTGCTTTGATAAAGGACACAAATTGGCAAAATTGCCAAACAGTATCAAAAATTAATACAATAAATTTCAATTATACCGAAACAGGTCAAAACAAATATTGGTGAGTTATATACTAATATAACAGTAAATAATAATTATTATCCACATAATATTTTTTTCTAGCCTGCTTATCAGATTTCCAGCTTAATAAGTGGTTAATCTACTCGCCTCAATTAAGTGCTGAAATAAACTGTTTAATTAATTATTAGGGTATTAAAATCCCAGTTAACCAAGCTCTAAATTTTGAAACTAGAATCACATTTTAAAAAATATTATTAGGAGGCTTCAAACTGTTCAGTTTTCATTTATTTGGGGTTTAAGTAAAACTTATTAGTTTGTAAATTATTATTGGCAGATATTTGTATGTGTTGTGAATTTAAATTTGTTGTCAATCTAGGGGATTTAGCCTATAGTTAGTAGGTACCTACATATGTTGTAGTTGGTCCCTATACCCTGAATTCTGAAGGAACAATAGATATTGATTTCTGACGACGACACTGCCATTTCTAGAAATGGGACAACCTAAAACAAGCAGCGGAGAAGGAATTAAAAAGTGTAATACATTCACTTAATTATAATAATAATATAATAATAATAATTCTCACCCTTACAATACTCCAAACTAGGAGTACCCCAGAAGCAATCACATGCTTGTGCGGGGGAGGGGGGCAATTACTATTATTTTGCCTTCGCCCTAACAATAAATTGTGACAAAACCTTATCATATATTCCCTTTGCGTGCACAAAAAACAACCTGTCAAGTTCAGATAATATATTTTTTGCAAGTCGTTGATAACAAAGAACATACCGAGTTAAAAATTTTAGTGGGTACACTCTTGCTAAATTCAGTTGAAATAGCAAAAAAAAACTCTAATTGGTTTCTTAAAAGGAATATAGGACATAGTCGCCACGCAGTTTTCAAAAATATACATATCTACAGGCTAACATAATATCACAGACCTATATAGCTTCGCTAATATACAGGGTGTAACTAAACTCATGGTCAAAAATGAAACCACGTATTCTTGGAGTCAAAATAAGGGCACTTCTTCATATATTTTTTTCTCCTACGGGCCATAGTTTTTTTTATACAGAGCGTAGAAATTTAGAGAAAAATACACATATTTCTTAGTATCTCTAGAAGTATTCGAGATATTTTCTTCAAACTTGGCGTGTCACATGAGCGGATGAGTTGTCAAATTTAAGGTTAATATGAAGCTTGTGAGGCCCCCAGTTGCGGAGATACAGGGTGTTATTAAAATTAATTAGTTCAGAAAAATATGAATACCCTGTATAATCGCATTTTTAAAATTTGTTTTGAAAATTAAGTTGTCGAGGTGCCTTCCATTTCGGTCAAAACACTCCTGCAATGCCGTCTTCATGTGGTTAAAAACTGCTTGCTTACAAAATCGGTTTCGTTATGTACACTTTCCCTCTTTTCAAGCGATTGAGAAAAAAAATCGACATTAGATAATAAATACTTTATGAGTAGCTTTGTGCAACTGGAGAAAATTACACCGGGTCTTCGGCTCTCTTGAGGTCATTATTTTTTTAGTTTATTATTGCAATTTTCTCGCTTCTTTTGCACCCCACAAAGAAAGTAAGAAAAAACCTGCACTACTTGTCGTGCAGTAGGGAAACCTGGGTAACAGTGAGACATGGGTAATAGTGAGACATTCAAAATATCCCTGCTCCTATAAATACAGAGAATAAATAGCTCATAGATGGCACTAGGTGTGTATTATACATTATAATAATGGCAAGACCCAAGGTCAGCCTTCTCCATTACTTTTACTGTTCCCACCCATTCAGTTTAGAAGTTGTGATTTTGCTGTGAATATTGCGCGCCAATTATAATTTTTAACGGTTGGATTGAGCTTCTGCAGGAACTGTCTGAAAACTGCGACCGGTTTTTTTTATTAAATAGGGCCTGTATCCTATAGTGTTAAATAGTGTTTGGTTTGGTACAGTTAAAATTCAAAAATAATATTTGAGATTAGTATTGTTGTCATATTTTCATTTCGCAATACCATGGGTAACAGTGAGACAATGTCATCAGGGGAACAGTGAGACGTATTACTCAGTGATGTAATGTATCGAGATACATGTATCTAGATACTATATCTAGATACATTTTATGTACCTAGATACATGTCTAGATACTTACAAAAATCAGGATCTGCTTTAGTATCTAGATCCTTTTGATACTTAGATACTAGATAAATTTATTTTGCCAAGATGCCAAGGCGTGCCACGTGCCTATATTTAATTTTAAAAAATAAACAATACAAATACTAAAATGGGGTGTGATTTAGTGATTTTTTTTTAAATTACCGTACATAAACTACCTTCTCAGTGCTCACTTTGAAGTGGCGTACACGATAAACTACTAACCCACAACTTGTTTTGATTAGTGACAATCTAAACTTCATATTCGTCTAAACAGTTCTACTTTTCCTACATACACACTTGTTTCATAAATATCTAAGTAGGTACTTGGCCATGGCCCGTACTTGCCCTCCCCCCAAATGACGCCCATGCTTATATGAGGTCTGAAATTTTCTTAATTAACTGATAGTATCTGAAAGTATCTGGAAGTATCTAGATACTTTTTTAACGTATCTGTATCTGTACCCAGATACGTTGGATAAAATGTATCAGTATCTGTAGATACATCTGCCAGACTGTATCTGTATCTGTATCTAAATACCGAAAAAAATGTATCTGTTACATCACTGGTATTACTACCCATAGGTATGTCTCACTGTTCCCCATATAATAGATAAATATTGCTTACATGTGTATACTTACAATGTGCTAAAAATTAGAAGGTTTTCAATTTAGTTTCCGATATAAGCCCATAAAATTGCATACATTCTGTGTATACTTACATTTTCAACTAAAATAAGTAACTACTTTACTTCCATATAGTCTCACTGTTCCCCACCCGTGGGTAACAGTGAGACAAATGTCAAGTCTACTTTCAATTTACTTTTAAAGGACAATAGTATGACTATGCTGCTTTTCATATAGGTTTGGGAATCATATAGAAACAAATTGCTAAAAAAATAATTTAAAAAAATTATTAGAATTTCGAGTTATCATGAAAAGAAAAAAAAGTGTCTCACTGTTACCCAGTCTCCCCTACCTACCAAAAAAACCTCAAATTGACAAAAATGTGAAGTCAAAAATGTATTTTGCTCCACTGCTGCTGTTTTTTTATTTGTTATTACGACTTCATACTTTAAATAAAAATTGCAACGCGAATATCTATTTAATTCGAAAACTTATACATACATGCATTATTACATATTTATATTACATTAATACTTAAATACTACATAAAAATTAATATACCTAGTTACTTAGGTACTTCACTAGAGTTATAAACTATTTTTCTTTAAGTGTTCGAATTGACCCCCCATGCCTAATACAAAGTTTTGCTCTACTTGTTGTTGACTGTTGCGCGCTTTTCTTAATGTTTCTGGTGTCACGGATTGGCAAGCTGCGGCTGCGGTAATACGATTTTTTAGTTCTTCTAAGTTATCCGGTGTTCTTTTACGCTATTTGAGTTTTTTTTATTACGCGACAAGTTGGCCATGTATGCCGATTTTTTTTTCAGCACCACCTGGCTGTCTAAAATTGACACATTTTTGCTTCTTACGCTTTTTTTGTGGGGCGCAAAGTATAAGCGAGATAATCGCCATAATAAACTAAAAAAACTTAATGACCTCAAGAAACGTCAAGACCCTGTGTAATTTTCTCAACTACCTCAGTACCCGATTGTATAATGATTCTGGGTGCATTCAATTATCAATATGAAAGTTTTCCTCTATCTCTTAAAATAAACATGCTACTGCTATTAATAGTTTTGCTCAATTTGAGTTTTTTTTTTCAATTGCGCAACAAGTTGGCAATGTATGCCGATTTCTTTTTCAGAATTTTCCAAAATTGCCACATTTTTGCTTCTACGTTGTTTTGTGGCGTGCAAAATAAGGGAAAAAATCGCGGTGGTAGTCCTAAAACATCATCCTGTATGTGAAAATGGGTAGATAGTATCAGATCGTAGTGCCCTCCAAAACGTTGCCAAACTTCCGGAGGCTACTGCATCTACTATTTGTAAAATTATGGAGAAGTAAATATAAACGAGCTGATTTTTTCAACATGAAATTAAGGATCCGAAATATACAAATAGGTACAAAATACACAACACCCGTTCAATTATTTTGCGTTTGAGGCAAGTATGAATTGTTTGATGCCTTAAGAACATAAACATGCTGCCTTTTTATATTCCAGTTAACCATTTTTACTTTATTTAATAAATGTATTAAATTCATCCCTGTGTTTTCGTTACTTCAAAGGACTCACACAAAAACGCAAATTTATATGACTTGCCCTGTACATACCGCTCGCCAACTAACATCTTAACAGGACAGGCATCACAAATAGCTTGGAAATCACTACTTTCACAATTTCTATAAGTTCTATGTTCTCAGCTTAAGCATACAATAGGTATGTTACATTTAATTTTATAAAAACCAATTCATGATCCTCCGACAGTAGGTACTATGTGATCAAAACTAAAGTGCCAAACGCGGGTCTGACGATATCCTTAATAATTTGTTTTAAGTTAGAGCTCTGTAAAATTTCAACACATTTAGAAACAGTAGGGCTATTAGTATTTAACAAATTGATGTTTATGTCGCCGCAACAGACTAAAACATCACAAACTGGAATAACCAACATCAAAGTATTTTCTAAGGTCCTCTAAGGATACATTGCTGTTGGCAAAAATCGCTGGAAATTTTGGAGAGAAATTGAAAATTACAACGCAAATTTTTCAAAAGTAATGTCTTACCTTTATGTATATAATCGTTGATTGACCTTCCTCCATAGACGATATAATCTACACACCCGAACAAATGTATACCTACATAAAGTCAAAGTAAGTCTTCTTTGTAGCCTGCACTCTAGTCTAATTCCAATTATTGTATCAGCCTCGGCAAAGTTTACAGAATAACTGTAAACTTTGGCCTCGGTATCAACTATTGAGCTATTGAATAAGATCGATCTGCATAAATTACTACTTTATTTAGAATCCAAAAACAAAAAGTTTATTGGTGCATATCGATTTCGAGTTAATTCTGTAATCTGTCTTGTTAACAAACGCCTGAAAGGCGCTTGTTATGGCCCTTGCCTCTAGCTAGTCCGGGCTGTCTTGGCAACACTCTACAGGACGCAGTTTTCGATTTTTCGAGCCCAAATTTCGCGTACGTCCGCGGGAGTACATGAGGAAGAAGACTATTGAAAAGCGTCCGGATTAAAAGAGCCGTTCGGCCCCCCGGAATTTTTTTTTCCGACTTTTTTAGACTATTTTGGAAAGAAAGGGCCCGAGAACACCCTGTATATTCATCGTGGCCGAGGCGCACGCGCTAGATAATATATCGATTAGTTAGAATTCAGAAACAAAATGGTGGTAATCAGCTGTCGTTTGGTTTTGGTGTGGACAATTTCCAAATTTCCAACATTCGTAGTGGTTTGGGAGTTTGGGAGCTCAGAAAGCCATCTGTTATTCCATGGGTAAGTTTTCCAGGTACGGGCGCACTGTAGGTTAGGTATGTATGTATGTAGGTTTTTATGTAAAATTTCGGTTTTAGAAAACGCCACGGGAGAGATCCACTTATTAGTTTGCCTTTCTTGGAAAATCAGGCTTGAGAAACTCAGAAACCCGTGTTAGAACGAACTTATGGCCGTGCCCTTGTCCCTCTAGTGGTGATCTGGAGCTTTCCGGCTTAACAGGAATAATGGAAAACTGAGTTGTACAGAAAGGTATGGAGAGCATTTTTAGATACGATTTGCTTCACCTATTTCAGATTTTTAGGTACTCTGGGGTCTTTGTTGCCGTCTAATAATCCTGCGAAACGAAGCGAGGACAATGCACCGTTAAAAGAAAATATGCGGAAGACTGAGGGCGAGGGGGTAGCCACTCTAGAAAAATCTGTACATGTATTGCAGAAACTTGCATTATATTGTGTAATGCAACGTAATGCAATGATAATCTCTTGCATTACCATGTAATGCATAGGTAATTTCTCTCATATTTTGCATTACCAGGTAATTCATATGTAATCTCTTGCATTCCCACGTAATGCAAGAAATTGTTATGTAATGTCACGTAATGCTAAGCGAACTCAATGTAATGTTGGTAATGCAAACTTTTTTGTGAGTAATGCAAGGAATGCGAGCATTAATTTTTGTAATGCTGGCACGAGAGCTTGTTTTATTTTTTAAAAAGGACACATAGATAAGTTTCTTTTTCCACCGCGGGGACTAAAACGTGCACTTCAGTTGCTCATTTTATTAACAAAAATATTTTAATCTCTAGAAGTGGCCTATTGTACTGAAATATTTTAATTCCAAGCACATTTTATCTCATTTTAGTTTATAGCCCCTAAAATGTGGGAGTAATGTGCAAGATTTAGTTTATTTTCTTTTAACCTTTTATTAATAATGTTTGTACACCTCGTTTTACACCAAAAGAATGTTTTTCATATAATTTCGTATACACTAAGTACCATGTTAAAGGTTTTTTTTATATAAATTCTTGAAATAGTTTTATCAACAGATAAGCAGATGCATTGGTAAGTCCAGGGACTCTTTAAAGTAAGTAAAGAGGCCCTGGGTAAGTCAGAAGGATCTGGAATTAATTAATAATCCAGAAATTTGCTACATGCGTCTCTGTTATAATCTCATCAAGATTTTTAAAATTGATTGCAAAATTTCCAACAAGGCTAAAAAGCAAAAAACGAGGCAAAAAATAATAAAATTTAAATAATATATTTTAATATACCACTTTAAAAAAGACTAAAAACTATTAAATAATATAAAAACAGACTAAAAAGTAAAATAATTTCTCATAGCCTCATAAAGATTCGAAAAACCCGGGGCGCATGCAATAGATAATAGTACCTAAGCAGTGTAGAGGGGAAGCTGCAGACGCTGCGCTGCCGTTGAGAAAAGATATATTTTATACTTTTTAGTCCTTTTTAAAAATGTGCTACGTATATTTAAAAAAATATTTAAATTTTATTCTTAATAATGAACTTTGTTCTATGGCAATATTCATATTGATAACTTCTTCTTTATCAATTTGATTTAAAATAGTTTTTTCTATATTCAATATCATAAAAGGCTCTAATCTAGTATCTTGTAATCTACAGGTATGTCCGCGTTTGCTTCTGAACACTCTAGAAATCTATGAAAAGCCGAGTAAAATTTAGCACTATATATTTTTTTAGATTCACCTAAAGGAAAATATCTCACATACACTACCATTTTGATTGAGTGATTATTCCATGGCTATGTTTTTTTTTAAATGAGCAATTTCAGAATATCATATTAGCCATTCTTTTAAGAATAAGCCATCGCATTGGTCATAGTTCAAATCGTATTGTACAAAATATCAGTAGGTACTGTAAGTTAGATAGTATACAAAGTTCACAAACTGGGGCCAAAATTAAAATAAAATCAATAGTAAAAAAATATTTTTAAAAACAAGCTTTTATTTAAATGCTCTGAAAAGAAGAAAATAAATTTTATAATAAATCAAACCAAGGCAAACCCATAATTTTGTTACATTATACAACTGTATATGATATAAAAGCTTGTCGCGAAATTTTCGTGTGTACATTTTTTTTTATAGAAAAATACATTTTCTACTTAAAATTACTCTCTTGTATAATGTAACAAAATTATGGGTTTGCCTTGGTTTGATTCATTATAAAGTTTATTTTCTTCTTTTCTTTTCTACTCTTCATGCCATTTCATTTGATACCGGGGGTTGACAAAAAAATACATCATCCGCCATCTTGGAGCGACGGCCATATTGAATTTAGTGTGATGTCACTAACTCTATCGTTTTCTACTCTTCAAGCCCTTTCTATTGATACCCATATTAAGGGGGTTGACTGACAAAAAAATACATTATCCGCCATCTTAGAGGGGCGGACATATTGAATTTAGTTTGATGTCACTAACTTTATCGTTTTCTACTCTTCAAACCCTTTCATTTGATACCCATATTAAAGGGGTTGACAAAAAAATACATTATCCGCCATCTTGAAACGGCGGCCATATTGAATTTTGTGTGATGTCACTAACTCTATCGTTATCTATTCTTCAAGCCCTTTTATTTGATACCCATATTAAGGGGGTGACAAAAAATACATCATCCGCCATCTTGTGGCGACGGCCATTTTGAAAGTATTACAATATTGAGTATTGTATATTGTACTATCACCGGAACTAAAGGTGTATGCAAAATTTCAGCTCAATCGGATGTCAGGAAGTGGTTGTAATTCAGCTTGCAAGATTTGACCTAAACATACATAGTTCACCATCTCGTTCACCATACATATTGCAAATTAAATAAAAGCTGGTAAAAAAAGATTTTCCAGAGTACCCTGTATAAACCAAAGGGCACAGGTTGGAGGTCTTTTTTGTAAATCGATTAGGTAAGCTTTGCCTGAGGTATTATCGTACCTACGTAGTATAACCAGTCTAGCTCATACAGGGTGTTCATAAAAAAAATCGATTTTACAGTAGGCCCTTAGGTAACTGTCAAATATGTAGAAGCTATCGTTTTTGTTTTCATGGCATTCAAGGCATCCCTGATTTGATTGATATGTTGATGAATAAATCATAATTATTAAGGATGGAGGATGATGTCTCCAGTTGTTAGGAAATGTTAAAATCAAGTATGCTTTCCAAGGGGAACCGACATAATGCAGTAGAATCCCGAAATTTTTCTTAAAAATATTTTTTTAAATACATGATCTCATCAAATTTGATTTTTTTACGAACACCCTCTATGAGCTAGACTGGCTATACTACGTACAATAATACCTCAGACATAGCCTAATCGATTTGCAAAAAAAGATCACCAACCTGTGCCCTGTGGTTTATACAGGGTATGTACCTTTATTATTTTTGGCCCCACTTTGTGAAAGCCCTGTATAACTTAGAGTACCTACTGATATTTTATAAAAAAGGTTTTGAGCTATGGCCAATTCGATGGCACCATCTATATATTTAATGTTGAAAACGACCGTTCACATCACAGATTAACGAAGGTGTTCACATTCAACTTGAGAAATAGGCAATGTCATGCAGAAGCCGAAGCAGAATATGCCACTTGGAACATATTAGGAAGGGAAGAAAGGGCCGGAATGGGCATAGGCACGTCGCGTCATCGTTGATTGCGCTGAGGCCGCGGTGATGATTATTTCGGTATTTTGCGTATGCCGTATGTCCGGTAGCTGTCCAGGACGGCCCAAGTCGGCCTCATTGTGACCGGCCCTTCGGGCATTTGCCCGACTGCCCGACTGTCCCATCCGTCCCTGCCCGCAACTGTTTCAAAGACGCCTTGCGCTTCTCAATTTTTAAGCGTGACTTTTCTTCTAAATAGACCAATATACCAACAGAATAGATCCAGCAGTATAAAAAGTATTAATTATTTATTTAGCCATAAAGCCACACAAAGTTTTTATAAGAGGCTAGATTCGATAGTTCAGAACTAGGTATCCCATTAATAATATACTTACTTAAATTTTCATAATTTAGGCACTGCTGAAAAATAGGATGGTTATACTTTCTATTATTGTACCTTGTACCACAGCTTACCCTGTGTTAGGGGATCTTTTCTGGTTAGTGTAAGCTGTGATTGTACCTAGGATTATTTTAGACTACATTGGTACATGCTTTGTCTTTATTTCCACTAAAAATTCCAGAAAATTGCCTTGCAATTCACAATCGCAATAAAAAAAGGGTTCTCTGGCTATTTTTCTCGGCAAATAAAGTTGTTTTTATAATGAAAATAAGGTGAACGCGAATAACTGACATTAAACTACCTTTCTGCATTTCTAAATCATAGCTGGGATATACATATCTTTGAAAACAAGTACACTGAAGTCTACACTTTGCCGAACCGAGCACGGAACAAATCTGATTTGGAATTCAGACGGTATTCACACCCAACATTATTGATTGTAATGGGAGATAATGCAGAGTAATGCAATATATTTTTCAATAATGCAGTGTAATGCGACGTAATGCAGCGTAATGCAAAGTAATGCAGCGTAATGCAAAGAAATGCAGCGTAATGCAAAGTAATGCAGCGTAATGCAAAGTAATGCCGGATAATGCAGGGTAATGCAGCATAATGCTGTGTAATGTAAGGTAATGCCACGCGAGAGTGTACATGTATTGCCGGAGTGGCAACCCCCTCGACTGAGGGGTATCAATTTGCCGTTTAAACTTGATCGATGCTTGTGCCGAAGAAAGGGTTTCTTAGACAATGTCCTTTTACATGGGTTTTGGCAAGTCTAACCCGACGGAAAACTTTGTCGTAAGTAGATATTTCTAGATATGTTTTGCCGTTTAAAAAAGCACATATATATATTTCGAACCTGTTTCTGTCGATATGGGTTATGTTACGTTAAATATCTGCTTAATTGTCGCAGAATTATATCTCAATACATAAATTTTGTTTTTGGTTTCCCTGGCGGGAAAGTTGTGGGGTAGTTTTGATTAGTTAGTCTTATGGCTACGAAACACCACCGTCAGTTTCTATCTTATTTTAAGGACCTCAAACGTTTAACCGTAAAGTACAGCGGCCTCTGGGTCATGTACATCTCCCGAAGTAGCGACAGAGATTGACGAGACATGGAGACAATTTCTTAGTTTCTGTTTTTCTGTATTAAAAGTGAACGCAAATATTGAATGCCAGAAATGACAGCTAGACGGAACTGCCAGAAATGACAGGCCTCAATCCTTCGGCCAACCAACCATAACCTCAAAGTTTGTTATTGTTGTCTATACGTGTTTAAACGAAAAACTGAAAGCACCTTATTGGCGAGGCGGGTTAATGGAAAGCTACAAAGTTAGTCTCTTGGCTCAGTAGTTGTGAATAATCACCTAAATATAATTTCCTTTTTAGTACACTCAGATATGGACCACAGCTGCAGGAGTATTTACCCTATGATTGTCGAGAAGTTATCGAACTGATGCAATGTGTACTTTATTTAAAATAAACTGCAGTGAAGAGGTCCTGGAAGTATTATTTATTTACGAAAAATTGAAAAATGAAATTACACAGAAAAGTAAGACTAGATATCGTTCACGTAATTAATTTAATGTTTCTTTTAACTATCCCAGCGCATTCGCCATAGATACAAAAAATAAGTATTCAATTCCATTTTCAATTTGAAATTATGTGTAATTCACATTGCATCAATGGAAATTTAATGGTCACAGAAGAACAAGCACAGACCTCGGGGCGCCACCAACTTGAGGGGCGCCGAGTAGTCGCCTCGCTGAAACCGCGCCAGACTTACAAACGCCTACGCGCAATACTCCATTTATCTCCAATTATAAAATATTTATTCGACTCAAAACAAGCACAGACCTCGGAGTGCCACCAACTTGAGGGGCGCCGAGTAGTCGCCTCGCTGAAACCGCTGCAGACTTACAAACCCCTACGCGCAATACTCCATTTATTAAATATACAGGGTGTAAATAAATAGTATAAAATAAATAAAAATTTTCGATTTGGGCTTTTTTTGCCAAGTTATTCGGGTCTACAAGGTGACCCAAAAGTATTTTTTTTTATTTATATCTCAAAATAATCAAGTTGCAGAACTGAAATGGAGAATAAGCTGAAGGTATCAGTTTTTACGTATCTCACAGAGGGCGCCACTTGTGCTGTTCTTTGATCGTGCTTTTACTCGCAACTTTTTTTGAGGTTATGTTTTTGGTCTTGGAGATTCGTCATTTTAGTGCACCTTTTCATTTTGCAACTAAATTGTACTCTTGTTTCATAACAATAAAATCAATCCTTTGCGTTGAAATTGGCAAAATGTGCCCCAAAACACCTGCTAACTTCAACATTAAAAACATAAAATTTTTATCTACCGCTTTCAAACGTTACAGATAGACTGTACCATTTAAACTGAGAAAAAAATTCCTATGAACAATGTACCAAAACTTATTAGCCTTCAAAATGGAAAGGATTGAATTTAACAAAATTTGAACACCCTATTTCAAGAAAACCAATGGTGTTTTGCCCAATTTGTAACGTTTGAAAGCGGTAGATAAAAATTTTATGTTTCGAATGATGAAGTTAACGGGTGTTTTGGGGCACGTTTTGCCAATTTCAACGCAAACGGTTGATTCTATCGTTATGAAAAAGAGTACATTTTAGTTGCAAAATGAAAAGTTGCACTAAAATGACGAACCTTCAAGACCAAAAACAAAAAAAGTTAGGAGTAAAAGCACGATCACAGAACAGCACAAGCGGCGCCCTCTATGAGATACATAAAAACTGACACCTTCAGCTTATTCTCCATCGCCAAAAACATAACAGTGCAAAGTTTCAGCTGTGCAACTTGATTATTTAGAGATATAAATAAAAAAAATATATTTTGGGTCACCCTGTAACCCGAATAACTTTGCAGGGAAACGCCAAATCGAAAAATTTTATACGAGAACCCCCCCTTATTTTTAAAAATGCAATCACCTCCTGAATTTTTTCGCACTTATTCATTTACATTCTGTGTGTCCACGGATTGATGTCGGAATAGGTGTAAATGACAAAAAAATTTCGAGTTCAAATTTGACCATTTGGGGTTCAGCCCTGCTTGGATAGAAACTAATTTGTGCCATATTAGTAGTTTCGAAAAATCAAGTAGGCCTTGACAGGAACGATTTATTTATTTTCTGTGTAGGTTAAGTGCCTTTTCTGAACAAGATATCGAAAAATGTTATTAGAAAAAGTTGCTTAGAATTCAAAATTATGTCCCTGTGCAGATTTTCAAAATAATTGGCCTACTTTGATTTTAATCCATTTCATTTAGGTAGTTGAACTTTTATATTGCCGAACACACATTTTCAGTCAAGTTGGCATGTTTTTATTATTTTTTTTAAACTGTTCAGTGCAGTTTGGTAGTTATATCCTGTGGGTTTTAGCGTATTAATAAAAAACTGCCAGTAGGACTGAAATTTACAAGATACCAAAATTGCATTTAATTCCTCCGGTGACAGAGATCCCACCAAACGGTAACAATACCTTATTTTAGCAATAAAACGACCTGTCACCGTCTTGTCAACTAAAACATCTACCTACATTTTCAAAAAAAGCAAAGAAAGTTTTCACCTCGATAAAACAATATGTTAACACTTCAGCAGAAAATTTATGTTATTCAGTGTTATGGAATTGGTAACCGTTCGTTCCCTGAAGTTATTCGAAGATTTAACGAAAAATATCCTGAAATCCCCTTAGTTGACAGAACAGCGTCAAGGATAGTTCATAAGTTTCTCGCGACTGGAAGTGTGCTTAACCAGAAAAAAACGAAAAAACGTTATGATGAGGATGATGCGGCTACCTTGCTTGTTTACAATTCGGTAGAAGAGGACGCAAAGAAACCTTTAAGATCCAGAGCTGACCATTTGGGTATAAGTAAGTCGCAGATTCAAAAAATTTGCAAAATTAATAAAATTCGCGCATATAAACCAACGTTTGTTCACACTTTGGAAGACGGTGATGAAGCCAAACGACTTGAATTTTGTCTCAAACTAGGTGAAAGAATTATGCATGACCAAAGTTTTTACAGAAATATTATCTTCTCGGACGAGTCAACGTTTACGACCAACGGTGTCCCGTCATCACAAAATTGTAGATTTTGGAGTCAAACAAACCCGAATTTTAGAATCGCAAACAAAAGTCAGTACTTTAAAAAAGTGAATGTCTGGTGTGCTCTTTCATATCATTACGGTGTGATTGGCCCATATTTTATCGAGGGTAGGCTCAATCAACATAAGTATTTAGATATCTTAAATTGGTTTATCACACAAATCCCGCAAGGACAGCAACATTTATATTTCCAACAAGACGGATGCCCATCGCACTCTACAATACTTATTTCTAATTGGCTAAACAGGAATTTTGAAAACCGCTGGATTGGGCGCTCTACCCGTGAGCTAGAATTCAATGAGGATGGGCCCATCCTATGGCCACCTAGGTCGCCAGACTTAACGGTAATGGACTTTTACTTCTGGGGTCGCATCAAACAGAGGGTTTATGAGCAACCACTGCAAAACAATGAAGAAGTGCTTAAGAATAAGATTAGAGTGACCATAAATACGATACCTTTAGAAGAAGTTCAGCGCAGCTTCGGCGAATTCCGAAGAAGACTTGAGTTGTGCGCTGACAAAGGCGGTGATTTGATAGAATAACATAGTGTTTATTTTATATTGATTTTTTTTTTCATTACGGGTTAGATAGTGTTTGCTTTGTTTATTGTTTTAATGTCAAATCTTAGCAAATTCTAGCAATGGAGTTTAAAAAAATAATAAAAACATGCCAACTTGACTGAAAATGTGTATTCGGCAATATAAAAGTTCAACTACCTAAATGAAATGGATTAAAATCAAAGTAGGCCAATTATTTTGAAAATCTGCACAGGGACATAATTTTGAATTCTAAGCAACTTTTTCTAATAACATTTTTCGATATCTTGTTCAGAAAAGGCCTTTAACCTACACAGAAAATAAATAAATCGTTCCTGTCAAGGCCTACTTGATTTTTCGAAATTACTAATATGGCACAAATTAGTTTCTATCCAAGCAGGGCTGAACCCCAAATGGTCAAATTTGAACTCGAAATTTTTTTGTCATTTACACCTATTATAAAAAATTTATTCAACTCAAAACAAGTCTGAAATAAAAACATAGTTTAAAAAACTAAAAAAACACGTTTACGCTTAGCAAACCGAACTAAAAAGTAAAAATTAATAATAGCAAACCGAATTTTATTGTAAAAAAGAAGCGTGCGGGTTGCTTTTTTAATTATATATATATTTTTTAAGATAACTCTACTTTTATCAATAGCTACTAATGAAATATTTATAACAATTGATATCATGCACCCCACGCTTCTTTTTTTTTACAATAAAATTCGGTTTGCTATTATTATTTTTTACTTTTTAGTTCAGTTTGCTAAGCGTAAGCGTGTTTTTTTTAGTTTTTTAAACTATATTTTTATTTCAGACTTGTTTGATATATGTACCTCTAATCTCCAATTAAAAGTGTGCGATTTTTAAATGTCGATCAACAAAACATCCCATGACATTACAAAAAAATCTAACTTATTTTTATTAGTGAAGATAGAAATTAAGACAATAACTTGAGTTGTGTTGAGAATGTAAAAAGGGATTGAACCAAATTTTTTTCATGGCCACCAAGGATTTTTTGGAAGTGAATCACTTTTTTATTATTAGAGCAGGTAGAGACATGGGATTTTTTTTTGTTTGACCCCACATATCAAAAGGAAGAAAACGGCCGTAAAAAGAATAGTTTTTGAAAAATATTTTTTATTTCATCGATGGTAAGCGCAAAAATTCTGAAGTTAGTGTATTATTATTGACAGAAAGCAATCCGAACGGTCAATATTTCAATTATTTTTCGAAAGAGGCGTAACATTTTTTTATTATTATAGATAAAATTTTGGAACAACTTGCATTGTCTTTGGAATGTATAAGGGAATTTAACAGTTTTTTATTTTCAGAATTGTTTGGAGGTTAACAAGTTTATTATTATTAGCGATATACAAACGACTTGGGTTTTCCATGGCACTCATCTTAGTTCTATCGAAACTGATACAACATTTGAATTAAGATAAGCCCCGTCAAAGTAAAATAAATGATAAAAAATTCCCTCCCAGTAGAAATTCAAAATTTAATATCAAAATTCGTTAAAAAAAAACCTCTATACAGTAAAATAGAAAAATCTCGAAATTAGCCACAAGTTCCCGCAAACAGCAGAATGCTTTGTGTTGACAGCTCTGGAATTTTGGAATAATTTAATCTGTAAATCGTCATCTCAATATTTTAATTTCTTCGCCAATTTTGTAATTTATACCTACCATTAAATTGAAAACAAAAAATTCTACGATTTATACCAATAAACTGTACGATTTATTGGGGGATTTGTTGGGGGAAAAATTGTTATTTGTGAAACAACTTTAATAAATGGAGTATTGCGCGTAGGCGTTTGTAAGTCTGCCGCGGTTTCAGCGAGGCGACAACTCAGCACCCCTCAAGATGGTGGCGCGAGGTGTATCCAAGCTTGTTTAGTATTTAGTTACTTATCATACCTCACAGATGTTACTTTATTGATACCATAAGCTATCTTTTTTGCCATTTTCTCTCGTGTTTTCTATGATACTAACTCCGCAGAACATTTCCCAGAGTTTTTTACATTTCGTGCTCGCGTGCTCGCTAAACGTTCTAAACCATATTAGTTTCGCCATATTTATCAAGTATTTGGTTATTTCTAATAATCAGGCAGCTGCAACTAATGCTTGAAAACGTATGTGCACTATTTTATATTTTTCTATTGAAATATTTTAAAGTTGAAATAGTGTCATTCTTTTAGTGTCATATTTTCATGCTGCTTTGATTTTGATTCTGCCACGCACCTGCTGCTATCCATTACTGGAGGAAGGCACAACTCAAACCAATATTTTTCATTTGGTTTCCGTCCCCTGCTTGTCAAGCACTGTCACCGACCAGAAATATTCTTCTGCTCTAAAATTCGCACAGAAATCGCATTCTAACCTTTTAGATACTTACTTCCAGTTCCAGGCCCAATTCCCGGGCTTATATACTCAAATTGAAGATTGGAGACTATGCTAGAATATTCCTGGCCAATGAAGTATAATTTACAAATCATAAAGTTCTAGGTAGAAAACCTTTGGATACCGGGAAAACAACGAAAATTAACAAAAATGGATCTCTAGGGGCTCAGGTTAACGTGGTGGTAACGGAAAATGAATCCAAGCTAATCTAAAGTAGAATACCAAAACGTAAAATTAATTATTGTTTATTTTTTGTTTTAAATGTAGAAAAACTTGAAACATTAAAATAGGCATTATCATGCCTACTATAATAATGGATATTATCCTCCACAACCTCCTAATACTCAAAATCACCTTTTTCAAAATTAAAAAAAAATTGTCAAAAGAAAACCTTCTTATAGATTAGATGAACCTCCTGAAGAAGAAACTAAAAGTAATGCCTAATTTAAATGTCAAAAATTTGATTACACAAAGGCTAAAGGTTGTGCTTTGTGCTTGATCTTAACTTTTGTTTTTACCTTCATTTTGTTTAAGTACTATTAATATCATATTCCTATTTAGTATTATTCCTGTAAAGATATCATTTTCGATTGTCTATTGTTCACGAATGATTACTCGAATATACCATATTCCTTTTGAGCATTGTTAAAACTTGCCTACTACATGAATTGCAGAATTTTATATTTTCTTTATTAGTCAGCAATCTAAGCTGAAACTGTCAGTTTGAAAAAAATCGCGTTTGTAAATAAAAGTTTCTTAAAAAACCAAACTTCTTCACATCGCCCGTAACATGTATACCTAGTATAAAAAGTTGTAAGGACAAGAGAAAATCAAGCTGTGTCAAATGGTTAGGTCTTGACAAACACAACTCGTGAATAGACAAGAAAAATATGTATTGTAAAGAATATTAATAAATCCATGTGTTTCTTGTTCAAAGCGATGTTACACACTCTCTCCGATATTATTCACTCTAAAATACAAGTAGGTACCTACTTCCTTATTTCCGCGGGTTGATGTCAAAGTAAAGCCGAGAGCTCGTAGGAAAATAACACGTAGACCGTTCGACTTTCAGTTTAATAATATAGACAAAGCATGGGCGTCCGGAGGGGGGGGGCAGGGGGGGGGGGGCGCATGCCCCCCCTGGCTTTTGAAATAAGCAAAAAAGTAATTTGACATCTATGCGATTCGCGTAAGCGGCAGAACGTCGCTGACAAAGCTGCACTCCGAACTCAGAACATCAGTTCTGATTAGTCAATCAGTAAGCTGAGTTCTGAATCAGCCGATATAATATCTTTCTATAAACAATAAAAAGTTAAAAGTAGTAGGCAAATAGTATATCTACGGTTTTGTGTGCTGATTTAGAATAGGATTACTATATGAGAAGACCCTTTCGGGGTATGTAATATAATAATATAATAAGTGTTAGTCTAGCCTTACTATACTCTTGCTGTCGTCCTGCATTACTTATTATTGGTGTATAGGTAGGTTCATGATGTAGATTGAAAATGGACGTTAGAAACTATTTAAAACGGAAGTCTGAGACTAATAATGGTGATAATATGGGTACGGCTGTACCAGAAACCATAACCAAATTTTCAAAATTAAAACACCTCGACTGCGATGGCGAGGGCGATGACACTGACGGTACTGGTATTAATCTCAATCTCGGTAGTAATACTAATACTTACTAAAAGTAAAATTGTGATTAATGAATAATCGGGAGAGAACGATTATTCACAGCTTGATATTAGACGATTCATCGATGCGGAAGTCCCAGAAAATTGAAGGTACGACTTAGTCACTGTGCCTTGGTCCCCGCCATCTGACTAAAAATTTGCAAGTGATGCTCCTGAAAGGAATCGAGCATTCCGATTTCAATGGTTAGATGAGCATAGATCTTGGTTGGCCTATTCTAAATATAAGCAAGGGGCTTTCTGTAAATTATGCGTAGTTTTTAAACCACAACTTCGAAGGGGCGTGCAAGGTGCTTTCATGAAAACTCCTTTCACAAGACACAAACATTTTGCTGAATAAGTTAAAATACATTTATTATCAAAGTGGCACTTGAATTCTGTCGAAAAACTGAACAATTTTTTGAAAATCTTGAAAAAACCTGAAATGTCAATTGTTTGTCAGAAAACAAAGTGGCACAGGGAATTTCATCGACCTGTTTTGCCCATAAATCTTACTGCCCCCCCCCTTGAAAAAATTTCTGCGGACGCCCATGAGACAAAGAATAATTTAATGTTTTTCATTGCGTTGACAAAATTATTTACCTACACTTTTCTGGAAGGTTCAAGACTTTTTTGTATACGTTCTCAGTTTCTTTGTGTTGACAAACCAGTAGAATGTTCTGGGAATTATAAAGTCACTACGTGCTAAGAAATCAGTCGAAGAAAATTAATCAACACTTTTCCTAGAAGGTTCTAGAAAATTAAAATGCAAACAATACAAGTTTATTTTTGATGCATCAGAATCTGGCGATGACGTCAGCTGAAGGATTCCGAATACCGAAGCGCGAAAGATTTCTTCGGTGGCTGCGGCATCCAGGTCAATGACCTTGCTTTAGCAATGGTGGACTCCGGGTTCTTCGGCAATGACCTTAAAAATGTCTTCAGGAATGACCTTGGCCTTAGGTTAACAGCCTCTGGTTATTGTCGACTTCCAAGGGGATCTCACCGCTAGTAACTAGGAATATGGGTCATCCTGATCCAGAAACCCTCTTACCTCACTACTAATACTGCCATACAAACACCTACTTCCACTATATTCTTCTATGACTATGAACTACCATTGAGTAAAGGAATAAATCCTTTACTCAATGGAACTACCTATTATATTAGCTGTGTTTTATTGGTGCGTCACTAGTAATACTGGTAAATCTAGTGACAAAAAAAAAGAGACAATAAAACGGGTTAACAGATGTCACAACATTCACAGTGACACCAATAAAACATACCTATTATTATTCTTATGCTTATTACTTTCTTGCTCTTTTTCTTATACCAAGCTACATGAACCCACCTTAAATTGAAGAGATCGTGTAGCTGTAAAGTTGTGATTTTTAAAAGTCAAGGAATTTATTTTGCAATATTTCAGAGGTATTTTGATAGGATCATTGGCTAAATAGATTTCCTGGCGTTTTCACCAGAATTGGAATAATCGTAATAATTTTAAGTGTTTATAATAATTTGACTGAGGTCAAGTTAGAATTACTGGACATTATTTTACCCTCTTCTTCCTTCTCTCAACTATATTCCTACGTTTTTTTTGTTAATTGGAATTTATTAAAAACATTTTGTATTTTTATTTAATAGTTGGAATGAATAGTGTCTCTCACCTGTTCAGTCTATACCTATTGCATTTTATATCTAAAATAGCATAATAATATACTTAACTTTTGTAATGCATCCACTAGTTTTGAAACACTGGAAAAACATTTTAGTGGCGTCATCTATAGTGCGATAGTACAGGAGGTCTCCATCGACTATTATTGCTGGTGCTAGATCTTTAATAATTGAACTGTTCAAATTTCCAAGCATTTTTTTCTGGTTTAACATTTAACATACTTATACAGGGTAATTGTAATTGTCTATTGATGGTTTTAATAGAAATATTTCATTCGGTATATGATTGCAAAAGCTTGAAGTAGGTAGATCTAAAATTTATTACTGTACAGTTTCCTTTATCGATCGTCGGTTCTTGTACTACTCGGCACGGCGCATTCGGGTTTTGGGTTGGCTCGGCTCTCCGCCGCCTGAAAAAGCATTTAGTGTGGGCAATACAGAAACGGTAATGACAGTTCACACAGCTGTGTTTGAATGCGTGTTTAGTGTTAGTGGCATCTGGACACAGTTTTGATATTTTGTAACTTAGGTTCTGTATATATCAAAAAGACAATGATTAAAATAAACGCTGTGATCTTACATGGGTTGTGATAAAATCGAATTAAAAGCATTTTATAATTTTATAAGAATTTAAGAAATGGTCCAACAACGATGCATTGACCTCAAGTAAGTATAGGATTTCTTCTTATTTTATGTCTTAAATAACTCTAGGACATCTCTACGTTAATTACATAATCTAAATCTCGTGGAGTTTATTCGGTATTAAAATTTACGGCTCATTCTAGATTTACATCAAACTATTATTTTGGCATTTCCTAATACCCGTTAAGCGCTCCTTTCTTTTTTATTGCAATATCGTGTAGGTATTTCTTGGGAGTAAATATAAATTAAAGTACATAGCAAACTAATTTGCTTTAGGTACTATCACAAAAACCAATTGAAGTGATATTAAGGTTCCGTATCAAGCTACTACCTACGTTTAATTTAAAAACAGTCCCTGGGTACCCTCCTCTGGGATTTTATTTTTATCCTGAACGGCCTGAACAGGCGAGACCTGACCAAAGGAACTGTGCTTTGCTTTGACCTGCCAGTGTGTTTGCGTCGGTTATAACCTCATGCGTTATATTATAACTCAAAAACAAAATATCAATAGCACTAATCACTAATAGAGATAGGGAGAAGATGACGATGCGATGAATTGTAAAGAATTGGATGAAACGGAAATGTTTGTTAGTTACTAAAATTAAGACACCGCTTTAGATATTGCGAAAAAAAAACATTAAAATCGGCGGAAGGTGATTTCTCAAAAGTTATTCGTGAAATTTTCGCCTGTAAGATTCTCAGTGAAATTATTATGGTGGAAAATCCCGGTGGACTGGATCGTACTGGTCCGAGTGAACTGCTCCATAATATTACATAGACTCACGAGAGAAAATCTGTGGGCGTTCATAATAAATAAATATTGACAAAGTTGCAGAAAACAGTAACTTGCTTAAAAAAGAACTGCTGTTTGAAGTTTAAATATTTTTCAAAAAAATTGATTTTTATGGGTAATGTTTATTTATACGTGCCCGCCATCAGGTTTTTTATTTTTGGGCCAAGTTGAAATTACTCTGGGGCGATCATCTCATCTGCTTCCAAGAAGATTCGTAATGAGACCATTAAATGTCGTGAAGTCATTTGACCTAGGTAGGTACCTGTCAAAAATTATATTTCATTAAATAAATGGTCAAAATAATCCTTATTTGTTATTTTATCAAAACAAGTTATTTGTAAAGTTCCTTGGAATTTACCCCATATACAAATTTTCAAGCAAAAAATCCCACTGATATATTTTTTTATTTTTTGAAAAAACGAATAAATTTCATTTCTTTCGGTGTGCCATAGATTTGACTTTAGAATTGCTTGTCTGTCATCTACTCGTAGGTATCATTTTTTAGTTATGAAGCCTTTTTGAGTAGTAATCTGCTAGTTTCAAGAAAACCCAATAACTAACAATTTATAAGGTGCAATTTTGTACGATTTTTCCTATTTCTGAAAAACCGTTTTTAAGTCAGATGATCTTATTTATTACAGAATTGTTTTTAAAAAATACAAGAGTCAATCTATGGCGCACCGAAAGAAATTAAATTTATTAGTTTTCAGTTTTTTTCAAAAAATCTAAAATTGATCATTGTTGGAATTTGTGCCTGGTAAAAGGTAAAATCAGAGTCCAAGCAACTTTTTCAAATAACTCTTAAAAAAAACAAATTAGATCTCTTTTGGCCATTTATTTAATCAAATAACTCTTAAAAAAAAACAAATTAGATCTCTTTTGGCCATTTATTTAATCAAATATCAATTTGACAGGTATGTCAAATGACGCCACGACGTTTAACGGTCTCATTTCGAATCTTTTTGGATGCAGAGATGGTCGCCTAAGAATAGTTTGATCTTAGAACAAAAATAAAAAAAACCTTATGGTTCCAACTTTTTGGCGGGCACTCTATATACAAGGTGTTCCGTTAATAATGGTAGAGTAAGCTGGGGCAAGTTGGCGAACGGGGAAAGATGACTAATTAACATTTTCTAAAAAAGGAAAAAAAGATCTGGGCACTGAAATAGCTATAACATTCTAACTGGTACATTACTACTCTCTACTCAAAGAGATGGCGCTAGAGTCAGTACTATGTACTATACGAGTTAGGTTACCGAGTGTGTTTACAGGAATAATATTCTAAGATTCTTTAGGTTTAAAATAAGGATTCTCAGAAAATTTAATGGTAGTTTTGCATGTTTCTATCAGTAATCACATCCAGTAGGTTTATACAAATTGTAAATTTGATATGGCGTGTGTTGATTTTTGATTTTTGTTTAGTATGGCGGATTTTTCTTTTTAGGGTACCCGTCGGGCAAGATAACGAAATCGTCATCTAGCCACAGTACTCGCCATCTTGCCCCAGTGATTTATGATAGGTAGGTACTACCTGAAAACGGGATAGAAAGTAATTGGTGCGAATCGTGGTGCGGCATGAATCTTGCACAGGGTATGAAGGACAATGTCTATTTAAGTATGACATTTGTACATAATCGTCAACTTGCCCCAATATGCTCGTTATCTTGCCCCATAGGTGGGGCAAGATGACAAAAATGCATAAAATATAACAAATATTTTTTAAATGTCATTAAGCCATATTTACTTCTTTTTCTTTCTGTAATAGATAACAAACATGTGTACCTTTAAAATTATTACAAATTCATTTAAAAAAATGTCTCTCTTAACCAGGTCGACTTGCCCCACTTTACCCTACATAGAGCAACTCCATATATTTTGTGCTAAAACACTACGATTGAGCTTAACAACTACCTACTCAAATCTCAATGGTTACTGAAATACTTAAACTCCATTTTTGGAAATTGAATTATGGCTACATCTCACAAAATAATTAAGCTGCTGCTGCTGCTATTATTGGGGTTGGAGATGTCAATTTGTTCGTATCTCTTATCTTTTTGGTCTTGCAGGTCCATGCAACTTTTCATTCTGCAACAAAAACGTGCTGTTGTTTCATAACATTAAAATCAACCGTTTGCGTTGAAATTGGCAAAATGTGCCCCAAAGCACTTGCTATAACTCCAAATTAGAAACATAAAATTTTCACCCACCGCTTTCAAATGTTATAGAGCAGATCAACTCTACATCGAAAATGAAGAAAAAATGCCAAATGGACATTGGTCGAAACACCATTCGTTTTCTTGAAATAGGTTGTAAAAAATTTTGCAGTTTCAATCTGTTCCATTTTGAAAGCGAAAAATTTTTGCTACATTCATATGGATTTTTTTCTCACCGTACCTTAAATGGTACAGTTGATCTATAACATTTGAAAGCGGTAGGTGAAAATTTTATGTTGCAGTTAACAGGTGTTTTGGGGCACTTTTTGCCAATTGCAACCCAAACAAAATGAAAAGTTTCACTAAAATGATGATCCTGCAAGACCAAAAAGATAACCTCAAAAAATTTACGAGTAAAAAACAGCGCAAGTGGCGCCTTCTGTGAGATAGGGGAACCTGGCCTAAAATAATAATAATAATAACTTTATTCTTTAGATGTGTACATAACATATATCCATGCATATAAGTATATAAAAAAAATTATACAGTGAATATCTACAACAACCTAAAGAAATGGAGAAAGTCCAGCTTTTGCCAAGTGACAAAGCTGATCAACAACAAATGACATACCTTTAAAAAAACTTAAAATATTTATCGATAAGCATTTATTTCATTTCATTAGTTTCTGCCGCTTCCTATTAATATGGCACAAAACTTTAAATATGTACATTTTAAAACAACTAAGTGCGCCCAAATAATTACAAAATTGTGCATTTTAGGCTAATACTAGGTAATATGCCTTAGTCTTTCTACAGTGTGTCTGGTTTTTCGTGTTAACACCCCTGAAAATCTAAGTAGGCTGGGGGAATTGAACGGGGCAATTTTTTTATAAATATGTCCCTGAAAGGTCATCATTTGCGAGGTATTGGTTTGGCATTGCCGCGAAATCCTGGCCTACTGCGATTTTTTAAAGGGGTGCGTGTTAAATATACAGGGAGTTCCATTCTGCAGGGTGTCAAAGTTGAGCAAAATAGGAATTTTAAAGACATCTGGCGAGTCAAATGTGCCATGGAATCCCCTCAAAACAGTTGAATGGTCAATAGGACCACTCAAGGTGTTGGTGTGCAAAGGTCCAATACGAAATATACAGAGTGTTCTTATCTGTGCCATCTCAAATTGCTGAATTTTTGGAACTTTATACGGGTCAAAAATCGAGTATATCAAAACCGCTACACACACTATAAACGAACTAAATCTAAAAAATACAGAAGTCTGCCAGTCAATAAGTCCATATCAGTTAAGGTGGCTGGTGTGCCACAACAGGAAACGCACAGAAAATGTATTCATCTTAGACAGTGACTTTGTTGAGTAAGGTCCAATAATTTAAGTTGTTTTTATTTGTTAGTTGGCATTTTGTAAAGAAATACATTACTTTTGTGTTTATCAATATTTTTTCAATGATTCCAGGGCACTCATGACCAGTATAAAGTTTCATAAAAATTCAGCATTTTGAGATGGCCCAGAGAAAAATACCCTGTATATTTTTGCATTGAATCTTTGCACACCAACACTTTGAGTGGTCCTGTTCACCATTCAGGTGTTTTGAGGGGATTCCATGGCACACTTGACTCGCCAGATGCCTTTAAAATTCCTATTTTGCTCAACTTTGACACCCTGCAGAATGGAACACCCTACATATTTTTTCTTCAAATTTGGTAAGTGGGTGTTTTAGGGTGTCCTGATTAACGCTGTGGTGTCAGATTAAAAATAAAAATATGCCTAATAGGGTTTTTCGAAAAACGCACCCATTTAAAAAATCGCAGTAGGCCAGGATTTCGCGGCAATGCCAAACCAATACTTCGCAAATGATAACCTTTCAGGGACATATTTATAAAAAAAAATTGCCCCGTTCAATTCCCCCAGCCTACTTAGATTTTCAGGGGTGTTAACACAAAAAACCAAACACACTGTATATAAAAAAACAGAAAGGTACATACATTACAAAAATAGTTTTTATTATGAGAAAGCATTGGTTAGCAAAAACAAATAATCAGTTACCAAGTTCGCAAGCAAAAAACTTCGAGGGGAAACACCAGCGTATTCTGCATGACTCCACTTGTTACATTACATTTCTGACAACGCAGTGAAATGTCTGGGTTACGCGCCCTAAAGCCCAAAAGCCAATCCCAGCCAGCCCTCTTTTTATTTCTATATCTGTGGGGTAACTTGTTCCTTTCACCTAACTATAAATGCCAACTGCCTGACCTCTGTTGTGTTTAAGCCGAACATGCATGTTTCCAAATTCTTGATATGTTCTACTATTTCGCGCTCAACTTCTTGAGAAAATGTAGGTCCATAACGACCCAAGCCTTTCTTGAAACCTTCTATTCTTCTATTTATATCTTGTGTCCTGCGCCTGAGTGTTTGAGGTAGGTACATCATGTCTTTTAGACGCCGCCAACCAGCCCATATCACCGTTTTGTACTGCTTTAATAGCCTCTCTCATGCTCGCCTCGCTCCAGGTTTGACGGGCCGATTTTCTAGTGTACTTTCCAACCATATTATTATCTGAAATCATAATAAAGGTACATTAGCATAAAATGACATAGATATGTCATTTTACACCAACACTGTGTATGTCATGTTACCCAAAATATTAGGTTTGGTAAAAACTGACCAAATACATATTTAAAATACGATAAAACAAAGGTTAAATTAAATCAAAATAAAGAAAAAAAGTAGGTATAGTTAGCTACCTGGACTTATCCTACTTAGGCTTATTGCACGTCGAACAATTAGGTGACAGAACAAGTAACTTTTCGGGTCGAGAAAAAGTATTTTTCCGTATTTCTTCAAAACACGTGCGTTCTCCCAAGCTGAGTAAACTCGAATGAGGAAGCGGCTACAAAACAACTGTTAGACCGTCAGGTCAGATAGTGACAGATTTAGGTGCCCCATTTTCCATACAAGCCTCGAAGATGGTTGAAAAGTACATCGATGCTGAGTACAATGAAGGGAAATTTACGAGTGGCCCCGTTTTTCCTATATAATATGTTAATTATGTATAATATGTTTTTTATGTTTTTTGTGGTAGTCACGATGTTCATACTTTCGATGGGCTTGTGTGGAAAAATCGGTCAAAATCTCGATTTTTCCTTACAAGATTACACTCTTATTAAATTTCAACCCTTTAGCCACCTGTAACACTCAAGCCAAGTTCTATTAATTAATCATTTAGTGAACACGGCTTGCGTGAAAATATGGGCAACAGCCACCTTTTATTTCCGTTAAGGAAAATCGAATTTTCCATAATATATGTTATCCATCCCCAGGGGCCACTCGTAAATTTCCCTTCGTTCTACTCAGCATCGTACTTTTCAACCCACTTCGAGGCTTGTTTGCGAAAACGGGGCACCTAAAATGTTGGTTGCATAAGATGTTGGTTGACTACAAACGTGTGCATATTGATGCTTTTGCTCCCTCTATCCTTGGTTATTTCTCTGAGGTATTACTATTCTAAATATTTCTATAAAATATGGGTGGCACGTGGCGCCGCGTTAGGATAAAAAAAGTACGCAAGTATTTACATTGTGAAAACAAACAAATAATAAAACATCATGTCGATTATTTAATACGAATCGCTGCACTCTTCCACATTACTATGCGAGTGGGAAATTGTTTCGGTAAAAAATTGTGATAAATCTTTTATTCGCTAAATCGGTTCAAACAGTGGCGGCTCGGCCATAGGGGCTATGGGGCTACAGCTCCCCAGTATATCATGTTTGGAATGCATCTGCGTGGTAAATTAACTGCCTTCTATCTCTCCATATTTCGATCGCTATTGGCGACAAGGTTGTCAATTATACGACTACGACACCTATCATTAAAGACAATTCTGATACATTTGGCAACGGTGCCCGGCTCGTGGTCTCTTGTCGTCTTTGTTCAAAGAGAAATATCGCAGCAGGAAGCGGATAAAGCCGTCGAGTTGGGTTACGGCTAGGAATGTTATTGGGAGACCAACTCCAGATTTACAATTATCTCAACCAGATAAAAATGCAAGTGGCAATTTTACGCGACACTTTTCGGAAATATATACAACAACAACAAGTGGATATGCGGATGCGACAAATTAAAAGCACCATTTTGTTTTCCCTGTTTACTGAAAATTAAGAGGACAATTATATAATATCAGCAACTTTGACGAAGAAGTTATAGGACATTATATTTCGGAGAAAAACAGAAGACTTTACATATAAAAGATAAGGCAGTGCCTCCGCTGCCTGCAACGGTGCCCGGAAAATAAACTAATGGCTGCCGGTTCCGGTTGCCACCTCAATGTTTTTATCCTTAGCTTCCGATTTTGAGTGCCTATCATGACTGAGAAATCTTCTCAATCAGAATAAGCGAGAAACTGAAAAACTGTTGCATCTAATGTAGTTCGAAAACTGAAGTGTCGTATCTAAAAACCATCGTAGCAAAGCGTAGGACATCGTTCGTAAAAAATATTTTTGAGCTCTGTACTTTACGAGGTTAAACAGGGTTATGTGCTTTAAAACTGGCAACGTCCACGTCCTTCCTCCCATATTTATATACCTTTATATACCTTCTTTGAGCTAAAATAACATGAAATTTCTCATGCTATTTTTCATTTAGACGCCTGTACCTCAATTACAGAGGGTTAAAAGTTGATTTGTAAAAAGCGAATTCTGTACATGATATTCCGTAATGATGTGCAAATATTTAGAGGAAGTATTCTGCCGGTAGTTTTAAGTAGGGTCTATCATGTAACATTTTTCAATGTAAGTCTCCCCAAAGGTGTTCCAGCCTTAAGGACAAATAATTTGGTTTTGTTTTTTTTTCTGAAACGGGTGAATCTAGAAATTTGAATTTTGGGATGCGTTGTAGCAGCTTGTTGGAAGGCACTTTACGGTAGAATTACTTTTTGCATCCTATGCATCCTAAGGGCATTTTTACATAACTCTTTATTACAGGTTTTATTTTACTTCGCACCTGTTAATGTGCATGATAGTTAGTATGTGCGGATTAAATATTATGCCAAATCTTTAAACTAATTACACTCAACCGAGCTGAAATTTTGCACACACTTTTGGTGCCGGTGACAATACAATCTAGTATACTCAATATTTTAATTTGTTCAAGATGGCGGTGAGTGACGTCATCCTAAATCCAATATGGCGGCCGCCCCAGGCTGGCGGATTACCTATTTCGTCACAACTTCCTAGGCTTCGGTATCAAATGAAAGGGTGTGACGAGTAGAAAACAATACAATGAATGACTAAAACCAATATGGCGGATGCCCCAAGTTGGCGGACTATAGCGTACTACATTTCTTTACCATCCTTATGACATGGGAATCAAATACTAAAATGCGCAAAATAAAATATAAATATAAAAAACCTTTTTAATAACAATATCTATTTAAGCCATGTACTAAAACAAATAAAATAGGTTTAGTTCAGTGCCAAATTGAGACAAGCTTTTTCAAATCAAAAAGCTTGTCGCACGAGAAAATACATGCTTCGGCATAGGTACTTGCTTCTCGACCAATCAGTGTCCAATACAATTAATTGCTACCTACTTTTGTGAACATTTCTCGCGACAAGCTCTTCGATTTCAAAAAGCTTGTCGCAATTTTGCATTGAATTACCTTAACGAAAACCTAAACTTATTTTATTCGTTTTAGTTTAAAAGCTTGTTTTTGAAAAGATCTTTTTATCTTCTTTTTGCATTAACTCGATAGTTTGACTAGATAAAATAGAATTACTTTTTTGTTCCATATTTAGATAACAGTTAAAATTGAACATTTTAATTTTTGCCACTTTCTTATTTTACAATTTACGAGCGTGGTGGTGAATATTTTTCCTACATTCGCAAGCATTTAAATCAAACAAATATATTAAGCAAATTTAAAAAAGAATTAAATGGTAGGCAGGGATTTAATTTTATTTTTAATTATTTTTTTATTAAAAATGAGTTTTTTTACAAAATGTCAAAGCTCTGATCAAAAAACCTGGGACACCCTATAAACACTCTTGTAGAATGAATGTTGGTTAAAGAGATACACTATATTATTCTATAATTCTTGTACTTGCGCTACTTACTATATTATTGCAGAGAATGAGAATTTGAAGTTGAATAGACTCTTGAAATCTTCAGAAAATGATCTAGGCGGCAAACCTACGAATTCTATGCCGACAGCTTGTTCGGGTGCCGTTGCCGGCAGCGGAGGCACAGTCTAAAAAGAATTGTGTTAACTTACAACGAAAAGGTAAAAATGATATTGAATGTTTACGATGCCCTGAGACATAACTATCCCAGCAACAGTGCTGACAATTGCATTGACATATGTGTTCAAGAATGACAGGAGTGGGCAAAACTACTATACGCAAAATTTAACACAACGATAAAACCGCCAATACCGTCACGTGGAAAGAGGAAGAAAATTTTAAATGACTATACAAAATATGCCTACAATTGCGAATTAAGTCCAATCAAGCTTTGTGGCTAGAAAAAACACTTCCTTAGAACTTCGAGATGTACGACAACTATTGTTTACCGTAGTGGAAGAAATCTCACGTAAAAACTGACGAAATGCTATTCGACATGTTCTGGACGAAGAAAAGAAAATGTGGGATTTGGATAAATTCTTAATTGACGAAACTATGAAGATTAAACTGTTAACTATTAGGCCGTGCCTTTACTGTCGGCAACGTCACCCGAATGATCTGTCGGCAAAGAATCTTTTTCCCACTTTTACCTATGGATCATTGTCTGAAGGTTTCAAGATACCATTCGAATTCCCTCTCTGTAGTAAGTACAGGGTGATTCAGTTTTATTCTGCGACACTTCAACAGGTGATAGAAAACCAAAAAATAACCGCACTTTCTTCTATAAACTATATCATTTTAAGGCCTTATAAAAAAGTTACAGGGTGTTAGAGTTGTAAGAAATATGTGGAATTTATTGAATATTTACCAAACTAGTTGAGATAATTAAGTCATATTTGGTACACGTTACAACGGCATGGGTTAGCATAAAAGCTGTTAATATCAAACACCTTGAACAACCAGTGGCGTAGAAGTGGATCATTAGTATAATTGTTTTTAGACAAAAAAATGAACCACCTTGTATAGCAATAAAATGTATTCAATTTCTCATGTAAATTTTAATTGTAAACAAAAACGTTCTCTTAGCATTTTTTCATATGTGTCATGGTTTCATAGCAAATTTGATTTTTTCGTTCGGGGTAGGTACCTCTGAAAAATTAACTTAAAACTTCGCTCCATAAGTAACACTCAAAGCAGAAAAAATGTGTTTCTTACTTTAAATACAGTAACTTTTCCCAATAAACTTACCCATTCAAGGTTTTACTTTTCAAGATACAGAGCGTAACATTAATTGTATCTTCCTTAAATGTATTAGACCCTGTATCTTCAAAAGTATAGCCTTAAATAGGTAAGTTTATTGGACAAAGTTACTTTATTTCAAGTAGCAAACACATTATTTCCACTTTAAGTGATACTTATGAAGCAAATTTTTTAGATAATTTTTCAGAAATACCCCGAAATAATACAAAAAATAAAATTTGCCACGAAACCATGACACATACAAAAAATTACCAAGAGGGCATTTTGGTTTAAAATTAAAATTTACATAAATTGAATACATTTTATTGCTATACATGGTGGTTCTTTTTTTAAAAAAACAATTATACTAATTACCTACTTCTACGCCACTGGATGTTCAAGGTGTTTGATATTAACAGGTTTTATGCTAACCCATGCGGTTATAACGTGTACCAAATATGACCAGTTATAATGGCGCTTGAATTACGTGAAACGGAAAGAATACAGGTTAACATACTAAGTACATACTTAAGTACACAGAAAATTGAGTAAAAAAGTACGTTTAGTGTAACAATGTACACAGTTACACAGCTAGTGACAGTTTCGCTGATTTTGGCATGGCTAACTTGATGTTAATAATTATTTTGATAAACATTGTCAATAGCATAATAGAAAATTTATTTTTTTTGTATTTTTTTCTTATGCGACCCCATTAAAATTGTATTGTATCGTATTCAAAGAATTCCAATGTCCAATCTTCACCAAAAAAAGTATATGGTGCCATTAAATCGGTTACCATGGCAACCACATTTTTTGTGCTACGAAAGATTGCTTGATATCATTAAACGTGAAATAATTTCCCCTAACACTTTTATTAAAACATGTGTTTGATATGAGGAATATTTTAAGAAATATAAGCAATATTCCACAATTTCTATCCACACTGTATATTACAAAACTGGTTTTAGATCATTTCAAATTATTTCCATCAATTTTTTTCTGCCTATCGAATACTGCTCATATTGGGAGACGACATAGTCGCCATATAATAAGTTTATGTTTATTTACATTCTTCGGCAGGATAACATAACAATATTCAGAACTTAGAACGGTAGATTATACTACAGTGCCCAAAAACGCACACTACACGCCACTGCATTGCCTCAATTAGAGCAAAGTCTAGAGAATACTATATCTCTGGACGCTGATTAGAGTACAATTTCTCTAACATAGGTCCGGGTAGGTCAGGGACGAATTTCTTATACCCTCCTACACGCCTCCTGGCCACCCAGTTTACAACCCGCAGTGGCATGTTCAATCATTTTAGCCATAAAATATAAACCTTTCCCTTTAACACCAACCTTTTTGGGGGACATCGTACAAAATTTTCACTTCTAACACAACTTACTATCTGTAACAAACTGAACTATTCCAAAATTTGCAACATAATATATAATCTTAACACTCAGGTAGAAACAAGGGCGCCCATAGAAAATATTTTAGGGGGGGGGGGGGCAAAATTATCTCATCTAACCTTGTTCTTTTTAGAACCTAGCTCTGAATCGATAATTGGTTAATGTGATTGTGGCCCAGTTAAATTTTGTATAAAATATTTCAGGGGTTTGTTTTATACAGGGTGTCCCGAAATTAGCCTGCCATAATTTACCAGCGTGTTCTACGACCTAAAAAATGAAAAAACTTCCTATAAACATGGCCTCAAAAATGCCCCCTAATGGGGCTATAGCCCCCGAAAGGGGCAGTTTCACAGACGGGTTTCTATAAATATTTCCAGAACGAACAAAGATAAAATTCTGAAATTTGGTACCTATGTGATGTTCCTGTGAGATTTGACATTTACCGAGGTAACGATAGTTAGACATTCTTAATCATAGGCGTCCCAAATGTGGGGGGGGGGGGGTTCAGGAGTTAAAATTACCCCAAATTTTTTTGTATACTTTTTTCCAGATTTCTTGCAAAATTATGAAAGTTGAAGGTATTCTACGAAGAAAAGGTGCTCTTGTTTGAGGTCATGTCACTTTTTTCATTTTTTTGTATCAAAAAACGTGGTGGTTGATTATGGCAGGCTAATTTCTAATACGCATTTTCATGTCCCTCTGCAAAAAAAATTCAATACAATTTTACTCGAAAACGGTGCACGCTATCAAAGTTCGACAAGAGGCACCATTTTTTCGTAGAATACCCTGAAATTTTATAATTTCGCAATAAATTTGGGGAAAAAGTACACACAACATATTCAGGGTATTTTTAACCCCTTAACCCCCCATTTAGGACGCCTATGATTAAGAATGTCTAACTATCGCTACCCCGGCAAATGTAAAATCTCACAGGTAGGTACATCACATACCAAATTTCAGAATGTTACCTTTGTTCGTTCTGGAAAAAACCGTTTGTGAAACTGTCCTTTTTCGGGGCTATATCCCCATTAGGGGGAATTTTTAAGGCCATGTTTATAGGAACTTTTTTCATTTGTTTAGGTCGTAGAACACGCTGGTAAATTATGGCAGGCTAATTTCGGGATACCCTGTATACCTGGAAGGATATGAAAATAATCTTTTCCTCAACGATAATAATATAAAATATAACGCGAAGGGATTTTGAGAATCTCCAGGGGGGGCACGTGCCCCCCCTTGCCCCCCCTTATGGGCGCCCATGGGTAGAAATAGAATTATCTGCGACACCACTGGCCGCTCGTTGCTAGGAGCCGTATCCAAGGGGTGGTGCTTCCGGTACGTAAACAACCATGACCCAGGTGGACCTACGTTATAGAAATTGAACTTACTGCCCAACCGCCCCGGCGCTGCGTTTATTTGACGGAATCTCTTCTCAAATGGCGACTGCGCGACGAGGTGCGCAAAAATTTCCCGCCAATGAGTGTTATACCGTTGACTGCTGGTTAAGTCTGCTTTGGATTTAGTGATATATTTGGAAGGGAAAATATTTGATTTTTGGCGAGATTTTTATCGTCGCGACCTCTCAAATTTTGTTTCTGTATATTCGCACGGTAATTACTACTTCGCATTATTTTGACCTCGATTTTGACTATAACGGTTTTTGAGCTAAGACCGCAAGACTAAGAGAAAACTCGTGAAATCTAATTTTATAATATCATGACCGCGAGCGGTAGGAAGATAGGGGGGATATAATGTCGTCGTCGTCACCGCCAGTGACGTAGCCAAGGGGGAAATCAAAGAAATTGAGTAGGGAGAATACGCTACAAGCTGCGCGAACTGCCTAGTAAAAGTGGCGGCCATATTAAACCAACTTCATCCATGGGCGTATCATTGTTAACAGACTTGGCACTGCAGACTGCTTTAGAGGTCTTCGTCCTCGTTCACCACGATGCACAGTAAAGGCATCAGCAGCAAAATGTTTTGAACAAACAAATTTATTTGGACTCAAAGTCCAATCAGTTAAGAATTTTTAACCACATATTCAATCATTAAAATTATACAGATGCGCGCCTATGGTGCCCAAAACTTCGGCGATTGTTTTTACTAAACTTACCGAAAAAATGATACCTACTCCCGGAGGTCTCCTAGACTTATAATTCTTACAGCTTGGTACTGCACACGACATTTTCCAGAACACTGACCATTTCTCTGCTGAAAATACAACTACCGCTGAGAACAAACTGCAAACGTCAAAGTGAGGACAATATGGCGGCCATTACATTATTTGCCTGGAAATAGGATGCGCAGAAGGTCAAAGCGCGTTCTCCCTACGCCATTTCTCTGGGAGAAATTTTGCAAATCAGAACATACCCCGTTCAATCCGTCCTTCCCGGTTTTCCCACGACAAAAAATCCGAGGTGTCCTAAAATTAAAAAATAAATTGTTATTCCGGGACACCGGATGATTCCCCTTGACAAATAATTATTGTTGTCTACATACCCAATGCTTCGCTGCTAATGCTGAGTTTTTTCTTACTTTTAACAGTTGATTCTAGCAAAGTTTATATTCTGCATTCTCTAAAAGTTCAAAATCAATAGCTAATCATAATATTACCTGTCATTAAATAGGCAGGCATGTGGTATACTTTTACTTTAAAGCATGTCTAATAATACGAATTTTATGTTGAGTTCAAATAATGTTACATAGTAAATATCAGGCTAAATATTGTTCAGTTTTCAAATCACATTAGTGAGTCTGAAGCCGGAACATGTAAGCAATATAACGTTTAACATACCTACAAATGTAAATTAAATATGTGTCATTTTATGCCCAATTAATTTACCTTAATTACCGCATTGATTAGATCGGCCAATGAGATAGCTAGAAGTTTTGAAAATAGAACATCCACAACATTTTAATACTGCTTACAAGCTGTTTTGCGGTAACAATAATTATTAGTACAATCCCAGTCACATTTGGCTACTTATATTCAGGGTGAGTTTTTTTTATGATCAGTGTGGAAATAGAAGGAAGGTTAAATGGGGAAAGAATTGCAGTTTTGTGGGCCCAATTTAACGCGCCTTTTGGATTTTTGAAAAAAGGCATGGCTTACTAGATATTTAAAAAAATCCAAATTTTGGCGATTTATTCTAATCCGTCTAGCTTCGTTGTTTCTGATTTTAGATAAAAAGTGTAAAAACCAACGTTGGAGGGATTTGTGTCCCCAATGCGGTTATCATTTCCTACTTTCTGTGACAGCTGTCATTTTCGAGATATGACACAATGACACAAACTTGTGTTTTTTTAAATGGAAACCACAGTTGGCTATGGTCCGAAAAATCAGGCATTTTTAGAGCTTTCCAACGATATAATACACGATATGGTTATTCGTAGAAATAACGGAAATAACTATATGGTTTCCATTTAAAAAAACACAACTTTGTGTCATATCTCGAAAATGGCAGCTGTCGTGGAAAGTAGGAGATAATTCAATGCCAAATTTTTAAATCAAAAAGCTTGTAGCGCGAAATGTTCATAAAAGTAGTTACCAATTAATTTTATGGGACAGTGATTGGTTGATAAGCAAGTACAAGCCAAAGTATGTATTTTCTTTAAAGTTCGCGCGACAAGCTTTTTGATTTAAAAGTTTGGCATTGAATAATTATTTTTATTTTTAAAGAAGGGATTCTATCCACCATTTTTTTTAGTGAATACACATTTTTTGAAATTTTTATTGCCGATACAATACTTCCACTTCCATGTAATAAGGATCGGCTTTCTTTTTTAAAATTTTCTCCAAAAATGCACTATTTTTCTACAAATTTTTAAAAGAGATTTGAGAATTATTGATATTTGAACTTTTTTTCAATTTATAGAAAAACCCTCAAAAAACGTGCATTTTTGTAGGAAATTAACACCAATGCCGGGAATTTTTTTACAAAATTTAAATCCAACATGGAGGCTATTTTAGACTCTGTCCTTAACGAAGGCAATGAAGTAGGCTTTGTACACGTCTTTGTTTACCTACTTTACCTTGCACCTCGCGTTGTCAGTTCTTTTAAATTGGAGTTTGAGTATTCACAGTAAGTGAACGATGCGCATTTTTGGTTCACGATCGCGTTTTATTTTGCACTTAACGCAGTTTGTCTTGTGTTGTGGTGAGTGGAAGTATTGTATCGAAAAAAAATATCCAATTTTTTTTTATTCTCTAAATCGGTTTAAAATGTTCGAAAATGTCGAAAACCAAAGTGTCAGCAACACAAATTTTGGTGTCGGTATGTGTTTCCGTCGGTGTTTCCACGAGAACTTTCGAACGGATTAAGATATCGACTTCAACTTTGTTACATGTACACAGATTTCTGTGACATGTAATCTTGCCTACAGTAGCACGGTTCGGATTGTTTTTGGCAAAATCGCTCTACGTGAAGAGGTGGAAACGAGGGGATGAATACATATATTATTTATTTTTTTAACCAACGATAGTAATAATTGTTACTAGAGAGCATTCCTGACATTATTATAAAAATGGGGTTGTTGAGAAGGGGCGACAAGTGGTTAACTTGAAAATAGCGAAGTATATGTCATAGTAAAGTATATGTCGAGGGTAAAGGAATTAAATTTTGGGCGTTATTTTGCAGAAACAAAGTACTTATCTAAATGAGAATGCTTACGAGAGGACGAAAGTCTAAAAAAGTGAATGTATGTCCGTATATTGTAGGATTTTGTGTAAAATTTTGGAATTTACTATTAACGTAAACTTACCAGTGCCTGACAGCTTGATTGATTGATTGATTCATTTATCAAATTTTAATCTATAAAAATCAATTTGGCGAGTTTATTGATCATTCTTAATATGGAGTAATGTAAGTAGGAGACGCATCACTAGAAATAATTACCAACAGCACAAATCAAATCCAGTAGCTGACAGTGATTTTTGACTAGACCGTAGCCTGAATCTGATAATCCCAAAACCTGACACACTATAAAAATTGTCACAGCAATTTTTAAAAAGGAAAAAACAAGTTAACATATAGTAAATTATAGTTGAGCAGAAAACTTTGGGTTTCCAATTTTGGAAATTGTTATTTGTTTATATGGCACAGTTGTTATTAAAAATAATGTTCGCTTTTATTTACCTATTTCTTTTATTTTTCTATGATACCTAATATTGATTCTCGTAAATGTATTCCCATTTTATTTAGCTCCAACTGTTTTTTTTTCTCATTTAGTATTTTCTATCTGTTTTCTATTTATTGTTATTCTCTTCCCCTCCCTCTTTTCTTCTCCGTATATTTCTCCTTTTTTTCTAAAAACACTGTTTTTTCTGTTCCCCTGAAATGACAGACGGCATAAATTCTCTATAGAGTCGTTTCTTAACCAAACATCTTTGAACGTATTTTGAATATATAATTGAATTTAATTTGACATGATAAACTTGTAAAGATCTGAATAGTAGTTACTGGTCGTGTTCAGCACTTTAGACAAGAAGACATGACTCAGAATCGTTGAGTGACAAATCTACATGTTTTGATCCAGCACTCCGAGGTCTACCATAGTCAGTGCCAAATGTGACCTACAGTGGCGTTCCTAGATGTTTGGCCGCCCGTCTGCAGAATATAATAAAAAATTTCTACCAGAGGCAATCACTCTTAATGAGTAATGAGTAATATGTTTTGGGTCTGGTAGAATTTCCAAACTTAAAGGAACAAGGCAAATGTTTCTTTAAAATAAAAAAATGTTTAAAATTAAATAAATGATTTTCTAAAAAAAAGAAACTAAAAATGTAAAAAGAATTAGGTTTACAACGTAATAATACAACTGAAAATAAATATATTTTGCATGGGAAAAAATATATACAGGTACATTTTCTTCTAAATGAAACAAAAAAGTAAAATATTTCTAAAATATTGGGGTTATCCCTTAGGTACAAGGCACAAGATATAAGTTAAACGAATGGTACTTTTCTGGCTTTAACACTGGCAAACTCTGATATTATATCACTGATATTTTTTGTATCAATAGTTTGAATGGAAATTATTGCTAAATCGGTTAATCTCTCCTGGCTCATAGAAGACCTTAGATAGTTTTTTTATAATTTTTAATTTGGAACATGATCTCTCGGATGCTACGGTAACTGGCAAGAACAAAAGTATTCGGCGGAAAACTATTCGTGAGAGAATTTTTGAACAAGTACTCTAAAACAGTTCTGGGACTTGCAGCATATTCTGATGGAAGAAAGATATTTAATTTTTTTAGCTCAGTATACAGGTCTGAAGCGTCGATCCCCTACGAAATTTGAGGCCTACCAACGTCACGCCGCCCGCGCAGTTGCCACAGAGCAAAGACCAGAATAGAGGTAGTGCCGACTGCCGACTGCCGACCGACGCCGCCGACGGGTTACGGGTTCATATCAATATGGGGTTTTTGAGGGCGAATGCAAATACTGTATACTAGCTTTTTGCTGTAGCCGCCCCTGGATTTGGCCGCCCGTCTGCCACGCAGACCTCTGCTGCCGGGTCAGCTCGCCCCTGTGTGACCAATGCTGACACATTGTATAGCCAATGGCTGACAGGAGTGGCAGGCATTGGAAATATTTAACCCATTGACGTGAAATTTGTACACCATTATAAAGTTTATTGTTAGAGACTTTAGAGGTCATTTTTGCATGACTTGTGATTTTCCCAGTGACTGACACCTATGTCAGGCATTGGCTTAGCATAAACATAACATAAGCCAATATCTGACACCCCAGCCAAAATCTTCAAAAACTTGAAATAGTTCTAAATTATTATCTTACCTTGTTTGCTTAGAAGTATAGGCCACAAAAATTAAGACAGTTGAAAAATCTTCACTAAAAATACGTAATTACACACTATTTTTTACAACGCTGAACTAAACAATTTCAGCCAGTCAGTAAAAACAGAGAAACCAAGATAACTATGTAACTTAGGAACATACATAACTCATAACTGTGACTTCTACCAACATAAATATTTCAATAGAAAGGATTTATATCTGCTCATTAGCTTATTTTTTAATTAAATAAAACGTGTGTCAGGTTTAGGCAATGTGTCAGGCACTGATAATACTTAATGAATTTTAAAAGTGTGAAGTAATGATTGGCAGTGGTTTTTAGTGAAATGACCGTTATCATTTCATTACAGTTTGGTAACACTAGGTATTTTGCTCTGTATTTTGGTATATTCATATTCACTTACGTTATTCTATTTCGTGACCACGCCTAAATAGCATCAATCTTATTAATTCGCGTGGCCCAAATATGAAAGTCATTATAGCGACCCGTGTCTTTGACATACTATAGGCTATTGAAATTGGAAGGTCAAATAATGAATTCAAGTCGAATTAACAATACTCTCTTCCTTGTGTTGTGTTATATTCGAGCGTAAAGACCAACAACAGTTTGCACTTTAGGTACCTATAATACACCCATGGAATGCCTATTATAGCCATAATAAGAAATCAAGTAAGTATAAAAGAGATAGGTACAATGTGTAAGATATAGCCGCAATAAGAAATCTAAGAAGTACAAGAGATATGGGTATGAAGGTCACTTTTATATATATCCCTTTTATATTTATATAAGTACCTACTTGATTTCTTATTACGGCTATATTCTTTCTCATTGTACGCCAGACGACACTTTTAGATTTGCCAGCCCAGTATAAAGTAAACCCGCAAAGGTTTCGTTTTCGAAATAATGGACAAAAAAGTACAAAATTGAAAGTATCAATGTTGAAGATCTTCCAAACATACAGTGCTATTAATAAAGTTTGCACCAAATGGGATTTTTTTATTATTACATTTTTTGAAAATCTGATTTCGGGCTTTAGTTGTTACTAACAAACTACTCTCAGTAGTAAAAATAAGATCCAAATAAACAAGCCTATCATTTGGCATCAATAACTTCTGAAAAAATTAAGGTAAGCATAAAATTGACCTAAAATTAACCCAGCCGAGTAACAATGTAACAATAACGCCAGAATTATCATTTTTCCAGATAACTTCAGGTATGTACAGGGTGTCCAGATTTGGTTGTAAATACGGGTATCTCGGTTATTTTTAGAGATAGGGAGTTGCGGTTTTCGCGAACCGTTGCTACTTTTTTGTGAAACGAAAGATACCGTAAACAGATTTTTTCATAGCCACCTTCGTTGTTAAGATAAAGGGCGAAATTGAAAATTTGCGCTTTTGGGGCATACTTCGTATCTTGGGAACGGTTAATGATATTAAAATGGCAAAAACTGCACCTTATAGACATTTTCACGTAGAATTCAGTGCCGTATTCAGTTTTTAACTAAAATTGATAGTGTTCGATATATGGACCAAACTTAGTTTTTTTTAATAAACTAAGTACTAGTTATATTCAGATTGTCGTAAGCTTTACAAAAATGTATAACACTATGTAGTTATTATCTATATTAGGCTCTAAAAATAACCGAGATACCCCGCATTTACAACCAAATCTGGACAACCTGTACATTAAAATCTCCAAAAATATAAAAATTATGAATTGAATATTGCTGCCTGAGAATGTCAACCATCTGGAAGTGTATCTCATATGAATTTAAACTTGAATCTGGGGGAATATACTTATATTAGGCCGGGCCGAAACAATATATTTTTTTTTGTTGATACTATTGACGAGCTAGTTATAGAAAGATGTGAATGGTTATTATATTGAGTCTGTTAAAAACTGGATTACCTAAGTCATATTATGACTGGCCCCATAGGCAACTAAAACTAAAGGGCTCGCTAAAGGGGTTCCATTTTTTTTGTTAAAATTGAATTTGTGCTACTGAAAGTGCTTTAAATGTTTGGCCGACCCCATGGCCTTTAGAATATTAATAATGTAAACAAAAAATCGTTCATGCTTTAAGCAGGGCTTGCCTATAAGTAAAAATACAAATAACGATATGGGGCCAGCTAAAATTGAACTGAGGTTCTTGAATTTTTTTGTGTCATAAGAAGTACACAGGCCCGTTTAATTTGACTTAGCCAGCTGATTTTGAAAATCTGATTTCGTTAGTGCATGTTTTGGGTACACTATTGGCTATAAAGAAAGTTGGGACTTCACAGCCCATGCCTGTCAAAAATAACATTTAAAATTAGAAATTGAGAAAAATCGAGTTTGCCTTGAAAATATCGGAAAAAGTCATTGAGAAAATGTGTTCGTATTGTATTATTGTGCCCCTATGCCAATTTTTACAAATACATCAGGATATTCGTTTTTCTTTCTTAATATTCCTGGAATTGAAATTGAAACCATAAAATTCAATACAAAACTGTGTACCATATTATTTTATTTCACTGAATTCCACAATATCGATTTGTTTTGTTTTATGTAAAAATAGTGCAACATTGGCCCAGGGAATGATCTTAGCTTAAAATTAAAGAGTCTTTGCACAACTATTGCATTATTCACAACAACTATTTAAATTTTAAATACAAATTGGTAGAATACCCAGGAATTTTATTTGAATTACTCTATAACTACCAGGAAGAAAACAAAAAAATTTTGTACTATTTAAAAAGAAAATGGCATATGGGACAAAATGTTTTGGTTCTTGCCAACACCAAACTAGTTTCCAATATCTAATGGAAATTTAGTATGGGTCCTTCAGAGGTGTGCAGACCACGACAGGCATGTTTCGTTTGACACGTGTTTGGTGTTGCCAAGAACCAAAACATTTTCTCCCATATGCCAGGAGCCATTTCTTTTTAATTAATATTGGGGACGTTAAATATTCATTTTGTTTGATCATCGTTTGGCTATAGACGTAAGGATACGTGCATTGAAACTCACGGTTCGATCCTTGTTGCTTTATACGATACTCGGTGATGAACCAATTGAGTATTGAGTTTCTTGGCTCCCCGTATGCTTCTTCTGTGTTCCTCACCTCGCCGCCGTGCGCCGAGCTATTTTTATTATATATGTCGGTCGACCGATCTATAATTTAGTAATTTAGAGAGCAACCAGTAAATAATTGTCTTAGATTATTATTTGCGACAAATAAATACAGAGTACCGATTTTAAGAGAAATAATCAATAAAAAACGAACACATTTTCTTTATAACTTATTCCGATATTTCCAAGGCAAAGCCGATTTTTCGCACTTTTTAATTTTCAGTGTCAAATGTGACAGGCATCGGCTGGGACGTCATAACCGTCTGTAGGTGCAATACTCTACCCAAAACATGCACCAACATAGTCCGAATTCAGATTTCAAAAAATCTATTAATAAAAATGTTTCCCATTTAGTGCAAACTTTATGAATACCACTGTATATCGGTGGAATTGTAAACATGTTTATATTTCGAAAATGCAAAAATATACAGTGTGTTCTGTTTAAAAAATCATAAGGTTCGTCTGCTACGGTTTTCTGGAACACCCTGTAGAAAATTTGATACAGCCGTAAAAAAAGATAAGGATCTTCAACTTTCGCATAAAACTCTTTTTTTCTAATCTCAAAAAAAGTTAAGAGAGGGTTACACTCAATGACCTTTGTACTTATAATTGTTGTATTAGGTATCTTTTACCACCAAACTAATTGAAATTATACTCGAAAAATAGTTCATAGTAAAGAAAACAAATAGATTTGAGAGAGTTTTGTAATCAATTACATATTGGATAAACTTTGACCTTGTCAACATACTTATCTATGACGCGGTCGACCTATAAGCACTGGTCAGAATCAGAGTGTCAATGAATTTAAGAAAGTAGAAAATATATAGTAAACTTTCCCTAGAGAAATTTAAAAATTAACAAGAACAGAGCACAGCGAAGGAATGAATAGATTTCAAAAATGCAAAAAATTCTAAAATATACAGGTTGCTCTATTGAATAATCAGAATAATTCTCACCCAACTAGATTTATACAGGAAGTAGTTACAACGTCATTTTTATACCTATATCCCTATTATTCTTATTTGATTTCTTATTATGGCTATATTCGACCACACTTCTGTATTGACCAGATCTGTAATTTTCAATGCTAAACAATTTAACCTTTGACCTTTGAAACTTCATATTTGGCATGGAGCTAGAGGTATCGACCCTGCACATAATAAAGCGGCATTTTGTAATTTAATTTGAACAAGATAAGAGTACTTATTAAAAATTTGTTCGCTGCATTGCGTCCCCAAAAAGAGGGTCAAAAAGTAAAATGAGGCAATGACCTACTTATTTGCCTAATGCCTAATGGATGGCGTAAATATTAACCAGATTGCTTTTTAGTTCTTATATACAAAATGAACATAAAAACTATAGTTTTCACTCAAAAATATTTAGGTAACTTATAGTAATTTCTTTCACCAGTCCATGCATTACTATAATACGAGTAGTACTCTTATTTTAGGACATAAATTACGCCGACGCGACGTTTGCAAAATGCAGTTATGGGATGATTTATCGAAACAGAATTAAAATTGGCTAATAAAGTCTTTTTTTCCAAGGTGCAGTGAATGTAAAGGAACACGCGAGTACAGTGCACACTCTAGCTGAACATAAGAAACAACATAACTACTCAAGTTAATAAACATTATTTATGAAGTTCGGATGGATTTTGTCCAAAATCAATCCGCGAACTGTTCTAGGGGATGGTCCGATAATACCTAGTTTTTTTTTTGCCTATACCTATATAACACGGCCGATACATACAGGGTGTTCCGCATATCGCCCATATTGCCTTTTTTTGAGAAAACCTCGGAAAAATCTCTGACAGCTGTATCTACAGGGGGTCCAACTTTAAAACTGTACAAATCCGTAAAATTTTCATTTTTGGAGATAATCGCCTAAACTTTTTTTTCTTTTCTTTAAAAAGACTTCAAAAACCGCTGCTTTTCACCTTCCTGCCATTTTCAAAATGCAAATCCAGGGCCGGCCGCGATTTTTTTATACCCCCGATTTTTACGAAAACCATTTAGCGATTTTTTATTTAAAATCTGACCCCACAGCGTTAATTAGAACACCCCAAAACCCCCATATACCAAATTTGAATAAAAAATATACAGGGAGTTCCATTCTGTAGGGTGTCAAAGTTGAGCAAAATAGGAATTTTAAAGGCATCTGGCGAGTCAAGTGTGCCATGGAATCTCTTCAAAACAGTCGAATGGTCAACAGGACCACTCAAAATGTTGGTGTGAAAATATTGGCTACAAAAATATACAGGGTATTTTTTCTGAGCCATCTGAAAATTCTGAAATTTTATGAAACTTATACAGATCAAGATCAACTGTTTTGAGGGGATTCCATGGCACACTTGACTTGGCAGATGCCTTTAAAATTCCTATTTTGCTCAACTTTGACACCTTGCAGAATGGAACTCCCTGTATATTTTTTGTTCAAATTTGGTATATGGGGTTTTTTGGGTGTTCTGATTAACGCTGTGGGGTCAGATTTTAGATAAAAAAATCGCTAAATGGTTTTCGTGAAAATCGGGGGAATGAAAAAATCGCAGCCGGCCCTGGATTTGCATTTTGAATGTGGTAGGAAGGTCAAAAGAAGCGGTTTTCGAAGGCCTTTCAAACAAAAAAAAGTTTAGGCGATTATCTCAAAAAATGAAGATCATATGGATTTGTACAGTTTTAAAATTGGACACCCTGTATATATTTTCGTCACTAATTATGTTACTTTCTACTAAAATAATTTTTGCCCATGACTGTTTTATAATATACAGGGCGTAACTATGATTAGTACAGAGATTTTAACTGGCGGTAGATTTCGACGCCAAAAGCACGCTTTGTTTTTGAAAAAAAATTCACCAGAAATATGACAAAATTGCTAAAACATTTTTAGTGTCACTGGTTCACGCTCTTCTAGTACACCTGCTGATAACGGGGCGGCAGTCTCATCAACCTTTCGTAATCCAGCGCACCGCGCATCACTCTCTTCAGTCTTCCACCGGCCGCGAGGCGGAAAGAGAAGAGAAAAAAATTATTGCAGCGCAGAGTGGAAGCTTCTATTAGGAATGAAAGACGATATTTCGAACAACTTCTGTGAAAAAGTTACGTCGTTAAGAAGTGGAGCGCAAACAAATTAGTGAAGTGGTAAGTGTGATTATCAGTAGGTTATAGTGAGTGCTACGTCATTAAGAAGTGGTGTGTTGTGTTGGGAAAGTAGGTATAGTGAAAAGTGAAAACAAATTAGTGAAGTGGTAAATGTCATTATTACTAAGTTATGGTGAGTGCTTCTGTTTGTAGGTGAGTCTTGATGTTATTATTCTTTATCCGGGATGATAGGGCTAGAGACGAACACCCGCTTAAAAAAGTAATGCGCCGCTGCTATACCCCATGGGAGGTGTGGATATTTGCAATTTTTTACAAGTTTTCAAGGAATTATCTGACGGTATAGCAACGTTGCAGCAAAGTCTAGAGAGTACTATAAGTCCACTCACTTGGCCTGTGTAAACAAATATTTCCCTCCTGCCCGATCCCGCTCCATTCGCCTTAGCCCTGGATCGATATCCCGCTGAGCGGGCGATTCCGAGCGTCACTTTGTTACACAGTGTCTCTCGGAACGGTGTGCTTCGTATTGTACCGAGTGCGCGGAAATTATATCCAATAGCAATAAAAACAGGAATATTCCCAAGCCAATGGAAAATAGCAAAATGTATACCGCTACATAAATCGAGAAAAATAGGTTATCGAACTCTATAGTTGGGTTTCAACATGGATTTGTTAACAAGAAATCCATTAGTACTAACTTATATTCATATACAAACGAAGTACATAAATCATTTGCAAAAAAAGCTCAAGTAGATGCAATTTTCACAGACTTCAGTAAAGCATTCGATAGGGTTAACCACGATATTTTATTAAATAAATTGGGTAACTTTGGTGTCCACAGTGAAATGTTGCGAAGTTCTTTAATGAATCGAGAATTTATTGTACAATTTAAAATAATAGATCTTCTTCAATAACGGCTGTATTTATATATCAATGAAATAAAATAACGGGTATTTCAGCCAAAATTATGTTATTTATTCTTAACAATAAACCAAGCTTGTGGCCATACTTTTGGCCTTCGTCAGGGCTAAAATAGTGTTAGGTAAAATATATTATTGAGTGAGAATTATTTATATACTTACTATTGAGATGAATATTGAAAAGTTATGGTTCTATGAATATAAACGTCCAAAATGGAATAAAATTGTTGTGTAAATATTTTTGTTGTTGTCAACTGAAAATTTTGTAATAAATATTTATAGTTATAGAAATTTGAAATAAAAGAGAATCTTCATATCATGAAGCAAGCCATGAAAAACAAATGATAGCAGGTCCTCCTCCAAAGAATGCACCATAAACTCTGGAGTCCCTCGGGGATCTAATTTGGGACCTCTGTTATTTTTATTGTTAGGGCCGCGGTGGCGTCGCTCGTACCGGCGCTGACTTTTTAGACTGCATGTTTTTCTGCCTTCGATCGACCTTGGTTCGAGGCAGGCGCATGCACGTGTCTTTAAAGAAAAACACCGCTATGGCCAAGAGCGCTGGACAAATGTGGGTTCACGGTATTGCCTAAATAGCTTTATCCGTGTGATTTACTAATTGTCCTACACTCACTGGGATTACTACGGTTTTCCAGGGTTTTCAGAAGTACTTGAGCGAATGCTATCCTAGTTCTATTAGGAAAAAAGTCGACCCTAGCCGCAAATGGCAACGAAGGCAAAATAATAGTAATTGCCCCCCTCCCCCGCACAAGCATGTACTTGCTTCTGGGGTACTCCTAGTTTGGAGTATTGTGAGGGTGAGAATTATTATTATATTACCAATGATTTACCAGAAGTAATTACATTTTTAGAGTGTTTGCTATCTGCGGACGACCTCAAAGTATTTAAAACAATATGTACTGTCCGAGACTGTGTAGGGCTGCAAAAAGACTTAAACAGCATAATGGACTGGAGCTTACAGAATAAACTATATTTTAATATAAACAAATGTAGCGCAGTGACCCTAACTGAACAAAAACATAGGTATTGATTTTTAATTATACCATGAATGGGGTTTCTCTTACAAGGAAACAATTAGTTAAAGACTTAGGGGTAACTTATAATCAAAAGTTATCTTATCAAGTTCATATAGAAAATATGGTAAGCTCAGCAAACAAAATGTTGTTATTTTGTTATTAGAAACACAAGTAACTTCACGAATGTAAATGTTTTGAAAAAATTATATTTTGCATTGGTTCGACCTAAATTGGACTTCGCGTCAATATTGTGGTTTTCCCAACCACAAATATATATACAAGAAGTAGATAAAGTTCAGAATAAATTTCTAAGATATTTATATTACAAAAAATATCGCCACTGGCCAAGTTATATAACTGTCAGATCCACAGATTTAAGGGAGGAATTTTCAATTGACTCCTTAGACATTCGACACAAGTAGGTACATGTCACTTTTCTTCCTGTACAAAATTATTAACTCAGAAGTTAATTCGCCTCAGCTGCTTTATCAAATTCCCTTCAATGTGCCTCGAATAAATTCAAGATGCAGTATTATGTTTAGATTACCTACCTCAACTATATACTATTGCAAGTCAGCGTTCTTCGTTAAACACTATGTTGAGTCTAGCGAATTAGTGTAACGTGACTGCCGACGTCGATTTTTCTGTCTGCTTTCCTCAATATAAAATCACAATTGTAAACTACTTTAAAAATTGTTATGCTTAATTATATTTCGTATTCTGTAGCTAAATAAGATACTTGGATGGTGTAATGCCTATATGAAGTTGCTCTAGCCTAGGTACGTAAACAAGGCCATACTTTAAATATATTTGGATTATCCATCTATGTAATAAGGCTTATTAGTCTGTATGGGTTGAAATAAATAAATAAATAAATACCGTTGCCAATTTTGAGTAGTGATGGTTTATCACGGTTCTTATTGCAGTGCGGATGGCTGTAAAAGAAATTCAAAATCTGTGTGTACTTTTTTCGAATTCCTAAAGACCCTGAAAGGTCAGATTTAGTTTGACGTATAATTTAGAAAAATGTCTTAATCAATTATTTTTATACATATACATAATACTCGTATTATGCAAAATATTATATGACATATACATTGTAGATATATGTTGAATAATATAAAGCCAACATGTCACAGGTGTGTTTCTTTCTTTGTTGTAAATAAAAATATTGATAATTGCATTGCAGATGTCAGCAATGGAAGAAGGCCTTAGGGTTCGTCAAAACCCATAAATTTGCGAATATTGCACTTGAAGAGGAAGAGGCACATAAACGTATAAAAATTTGAAAGGCATATTTTGATGACCAATCATTCACTTTGTCCGGTAAAAATTTATTAACAACTGCTGTTCCATTATGATTATTACCAAAAGCTTATGATTAGAGGCATATTAGAAATAGGTTAAGATAGGTTAAGCCTTGGGGGTTAGGTTGAAAAACAGTTCTCTGAACTGAACCTCGCCTCCACCCACTTGATGTTCATAGCATTCTGTTATTCTTTGCCTTTCTTATTTTAATTTGGGAAATAAAAGGCCATCATCGTTATTATTATTATTATTATATTCGTATGCGTAATCTGACAGGCAGAGACAAGTCAACAATATTTTGTGAACTAAAAGCCTATGAAGGCAGTTCAGGACCATTCGGCAGTTTGACAGTACCTCCACGAGAATTTAGTGAATATAAACTCTTGGACAAAATTAACGCACCATCATAATAAATCCCCACAAAATTGCATTTGTTTAAAATAAATTAATGGAAACTAAATGAAAAGCACCACATTGCATTATTTAATTATTTTAACAGTAGTAAATGTTCAAAGCCTACTATTTATATTCTTGGTAGACACGCAAAATAATTTAAAATATAATTTAAAATTTTGTATGTTGGTGCGTTAATTTTGTCCAGGAGTATATAATCAATTTAGAAAATGTTTTCTTATCAAAATTTAATGACTTATCGCATCAGGATGGTTCAGGTTCTAGCCTACTAAAGGAATTCCGATCAGTAAAATACATATATCCGTGTGCAAATTTTCCACACGACTATTTGCTTTCATTATACTATACGCGAGTTCGTATTTACTACACACTTAAATTTGCGAATAAGGAATTAAAAACCCAAACACCAAATAAATCAAATGCAAAACTTCAAATTTTGCAAAACTTGTAAACTATGTAAATAATTTTGTTTGCTCAGGTACACACTTATGCATATTTTTACTTACCCTCTGTTTAGTTAGGTATATCTTGCGTGTCCTACACTCACTGGGATTGCTACGGTTTTCTAGGGTTTTCCGTAGTACTTAAGCGAATGCTATCCTAGTTCTATAGGGAAAAATGTCGACCCTAGCCGTAAAAGGGAACGAAGACAAAATAATAGTAATTCCCCCCTCCCCCGCACAAGCATGTGGTTGCTTCTGGGTTACTCCTAGTTTGGAGTATTGTGCGAGTGAGAATTATTATTATCATTATTATTATTATATCGACTTAGCCAGAAGGCATTCGTACTCCCTCTCTGGGGAACATTCACTCAGATCCCGGGTATCCCGGATACCATAAGGATCTGGCTCGGACGAGACCCTTGCCATGTTATCGGGCCTTAGGTGACATTGATGTTGTCAGACGTTCCTGCATTCCCCATGAATTTCCTGACGGTTCGGGCTGTCGCATGTAGTACCGCTTTCTGCATGGACCTGTAAAGACTATCAGTTAGACCCAGCTCTTTTATGTTTCTCAGAAAACTTTTTGGTATAACACCAGTTGTTGACACGATAATTGGAATCTTCTTGACGTTTTCCATTTCCCATTGCCTTCTAATTCGTTCTTCTAAGTCTCTGTACTTCGCGATCTTCTCGACTTGCTTCACACGCAGGTTGTTGTTGTTCGGGATGGCCACATCAATCAGAGTTGTCTTCCTAGAAATTTTATCAACTATTATAAGGTCCGGTCTGTTATGGGCAACTCGTTGATCTGTCAGAACTGTACGATCCCAGTACATCTTGTAGTTGCTGTTCTCAAGAACAGGCTCCGGTGTGTAGCTGTAATATGGGACCCTCTCTGCCTGCACAAGCAGCAGTTTTTCCGCCAGTTCCTGGTGCAAGATCTTGGCAACCGAATCGTGTCGTTCCTTATATTCCGTTGATGCGAACATCTGACATCCTCCTGTTATGTGCTGGATTGTTTCTGAAGTTGGTCACCCGTATCTGCATCTGTCATCCACTACCGATGCATCTCCTACAATGAATTTTAGGTAGTTGCGAGTTGGTATAACCTGATCTTGTATGGCCAGTAAGAAGCCTTCCGTCTCGGGGAACATTCTTCCCGAGGTCAGCCAGTAGTTCGACGCTAACTTGTCGACATGTTCCTGGTTGACCTCATTAGGATGCCTCCCGTGCAGCGGCTTCTCCAACCACCTCTGTAGTTTATCGTTGTCGGTTCGGTGGTGATTTTGACGCTCGTGTTCCGTCAGACGTAGCGGTGTTGAGACGTCTGCTCCGCATATAGCCTGTGGAGCTGTTGGCCTGCCTGTAGAAATAATTACGCAGATTTAATATTTGTTGGTCCAATTGCTTGCTGAGATCTGCCAATCCTCTTCCTCCTAGTTGACGTGGCAGAGTTGTTCTTTCTACGGCGCTACGGGGATGATGTTTATGAGCTTTTGTCAGTAGTGTCCTAACTTTTCGTTGCAAGTTGTTGATGTCCGTGCTGGTCCAATTCACTATTCCGAACGAATAGCTGAGTACAGAGCACGCATACGTGTTCAGGGCCTTAAACAAATTCCTGCTGTTAAGATCAGTTCGCACTTACTTGTCTTACTCTCTTGATGAATTCATTCGTTAAATCAGTCTTCATTGTTCGATGGTCTATCCTTTGAGCTTGTTTCATCCCAAGATACTTGTATGTATCTCCCTTGCTCATTGCTTCGATCTCCTGGCCGTCCTGCAACTCGTGTGCGCTTTGTTCGAGCTTTCCCCGGGTGATATTAAGGGTGCGGCACTTGTCCAGTCCAAACAGCATTCCGATGTCCCTGGAGAACTCCTCTACAATTTTAAGCATTTGCGTTAGTTGGTTTTTGGTTGCTGCGATCAGTTTTAAATCATCCATATATAATAGGTGATTCAACTTGATCGCTTCTGCGTTGTTGCTTTTGATAGCGAAGCCATATTTTGTAGAGTTCAACCGATGTGATAGAGGGTTCATCGCCATGCAGAACCACAGTGGACTGAGTGAATCTCCTTGGAAAATCCCTCTTCGGATGTTGATTGTGTCGGTCTCGATGTTACTGTCTGCGGTTCTGAGTTGTATCTTAGTGCGCCAGGTTGTCATAACGTGTTCTAAAAAGGAAACTCTATGATGATCTATTTTATACAGCTTTAAGATACCTGTGAGCCAGTCGTGAGGTACGGAATCAAATGCTTTTTTGTAGTCCACATAAGCCATGTGGAGGTTTCGTTGCTTGGAATGAGCCTGATTGCAGATGACAGAGTCTATGATGAGTTGCTCTTTGCATCCCATTGCGCCCTTCTGCTGCATTGCAATGATGTTGTTCCGCTCGCAGTGAGCATATATTCGCTGCGTAAGGCAAGATGTGATTATCTTGTACAGCGTAGGCAAGCAGGTTATTGGGCGGTACTTGGCAGGGTTATCCGTATTCCGCTGGTTTTTTGGTAACAGGTAGGTTGCACCCTGTGTAAAAAACAATGGCATTTTCAGAGGATCGAGCAAGACTTCATTAATTAAGGTAGTTATCTGTTCATGCGTGCACCACAACTTCTTAATCCAATAATTTTGGAGATGATCTGGACCTGGTGCCTTCCAGTTGTGGGAATTCTTGATGACATCGGAGACCTCAGCGGTTGTGAATTGCTCGTGTTGCATCTGGCTATAGTTCCGGCCCATCTCGCGTTCTTCGCTGATCCAACTTGCACTGACATTGTATGGACCTGGTGTGGCAAGTTGATTTCTCCAGAAACCGTCGACCTGTTCTCTGCTAGGGTAACTCGCATTTGTGACATCGGCGCTAGAATTAAAAGCACGGTAGAAACCCTTTTCTGATCGTTCAAAGAGTTTGTTGTCTCGTTTCCTGTTGTTACTAGCCTTGTATCTCCTCAGACGCCCTGCGAAAACAGAAAGTTTTTGTTTTAATGTGTCAAGACATTGTTGAGCAGTGATGTTCGCGGGGTCATGCCGAGAATGCATTTGGGTGCGGCTCATTATTGCCTGCACCGCCCTCTGGATCCTTCTAGTTCTAACTCCTCTGATATATTCCGTCACTTGTCCTATGTCTTTACGGAGACTCTCGATCTTCCGATTTAGTCGCATTTCCCATTGAGCCATTCGTGGTTCTGGTCTTGCACGATTCAACTCTTGGGCCGTTCGGATCTTGGCACCCATTACAGTGGTGACTGCCGTTGCGGCACAGTAGATTAACATGTGCATACGTTCTAATGTTGGTGTCACTGAAACATAGTTTGGTAAAATTCGTGTGTTCATAAGATCGAGCACGATCGCAAGTTTCCTGGAAGAATTTAATCTTGGTAGCGGTGGCCTGCTCAGTGGGTCTGTGCCTTCGTATCGCAATACTGCCTGTCTCATATGTGCGTTTAAGCCTTCAAAATGTTCTTCGTTAACCGATTCCAGACTCTCGGTTGTTGGTTCTACCGTTTCGGCTTCTAGTTGTTGTCCAGGCGCTTGAAGTTCCCCATTGTTGTTGTTGTCATCTATGGCTATGTGTTCGCCGTGGATCTCTAGCTCAACTTCCCGTTTGATAGCGTTAAGTCGCGTTTCTGGAATTCGGTTATTTCTTAGAATAGTTCGATACTGATCTGACACTCTTTGTTCAGACACTTGCATGTGTGGAAACTCCCTGCAGAACTCGGCATGCAGTTGTTGTCGGTAGCCGATTATCTCTTGTCCTAAGTTTGTCACCCTGTAAAAAATACGCATAATCGATTCATTCATGGACACAGTCCATTTCATGCGTCGTCGTTGTAATCCCGCCTCTGTGAGCGCTGGCTGAAGTTCCCGCGCAGCACCTTCGGTGGGTGGAACCCTAGTTCTCGTTTGGCTCCCATGTTGTAGATGTTCGTGTTGTTGTTGGGCTGTAGCTGTTTATTATTATTATTATTATTTAAACGGAAAAAGTAAAATACCTGCATTTTTATTATACATTATTATGCTGCATATTTTTCTGCTATAACTATTATCTACTCCTATTGTGCATAATGGAAAGTCGATATAGAGGTGCCCCCGTATAACTTGGTGTATTAACGGTGTTTTGAATAGTCCACACTCGTGAATAACGGAGTGGCGAGCTGACATTAATTTACGACCGGTCGCAAAAAATCGGCGGCTTTTCGACGACTTCAAAGGAGTGATCCGACTTTATTCTCTAGACTTTGGTAAAAATTGCCTCATCAGTCCATAAAATACTATCTGTAATAAAATAATAATAACTGAGTCAGTGGCGCACTCACAAAAATATCTTGGAGGGGGGGGGGGAAATCAAATAGTTCTGTAAATATCCAGTACCGCAGCTACACTTTGTCGATGGGAGGGGGTAGGGTTAACAAAATAAAAAAACCTTGAAATGGAATTATTGTGGTCTAAAATTTTTAAAGTTAAATAGTTTAATACTGCAAAAAAATAACCTAATAAACATCTAAAGAATAAATCACACAAATCCATGTAAAAACAACAACGATAATGAATGAATAAATAAGTTGATGTAGAGTGCCTAATACGAATTAAACAAAGTTTTATACGAACCTAAAAAAAACTTCCTCTTCATTTTGTCTGTTTCTTTATCGCTTACAGATCGATCGAATTTAGACACTTATATCCGTTTCAACGAAACATATGGGTAGTATAGCCGGTTGCATATGTCTAGGTCCACGTTATGAAAAAGATTGTGAAGATATAACAAATTCGATAAACTTTTTAGTTGATAAATATTAATTAATTGTTTTTAACATAAATATATTTTTACCTTTTGGGTCATTCCAAAATTTTCATTTTCTATAGTAGGTTGGTTAGATGAAGATACAAGATCATACATTATTGATAGTAAAGGCAAAGGGATTGAAGTTTTGCTTTTCGGCACCTTGCAATTTAGTCGGAATTCGGACTTTAAAGTCGAAATACTAAAAAAATATAATAGGTCGAGTATCCGCACATCAATGCAATTTTTCCTCCCGCTTAAAATTAATCCTATTTCGCCTGAATGTTACCAGTCTCATTACTGGTTACGTTGCATTCGACTTGAGAGGTACCGCCCGGTGCTTGAAATTAATTAGGTACTCCTCGCGTTTATGCAGCATTATAAGGCAGTTTATTTTTAGTTCTTGGTGACTCAAAAGGGATATATGTAATATAACACAAAAGTAACACATTTTTTACAAGATACCAACCAACAACTAAAAACAATTTAAATTATTGGACCTTTGTCCACCAAGTCACACTAAAATTTATGTCATTCGAAAACAATTTAAATTATTGACCTTTCTCAACAAAGTCACTGTCTAAGATCAGTGACTATAGAAAGAATTTCTATAGTCACTGCTAAGATGATACATTTTCTGTGCCTTTCCTGTTGTGGCATACCAGCAACCTTAACTCATATGAACTTACTGACTAGCAAGCTTCTGTGTTTTAGTTCATGACCAGTGGCGGTTCGTGGCAATGGGCAGGGTGGGCAGTGCCCACCCAACCGGACAACGGAAAATAAAAAAAAAAGAATTTTTATCGTGTTCAACAATAGTATTAAATTTACCAATGAATTTCATAGACTCACGACTGAAACGTATAGGTACCAAAATTCAAAATTTAAATTTGGTAATAATTATTATGGGAGGGCACGATTGAATTTCCCAAACTACGCGGTGCCCGGTTCTCCAACCGTCATTAGAAAAAGTTGCTGAGTATTGAAAATTATATCCCTATGCCAATTTCCGAAATAATTGGCGTACTTTGATTTTTGTCCACTTTATTTCCTATAAAGTAGGTGAACTATCCTTGTCGTTTAAAATATCGAAAAATTTCAGTAGAAAAAGTTATTCAGAATAAAAAAGTATACAATACTGCGAAATTTGGACTCAATCGGCTACTATGATTTGTTTGAAATAATGCCAAATACTCAAAGTAGACCAATTATTTTGAAAATTGCCACACGGTCATAGTTTTCAATTCTAAGCAACTTTTTCTAATGAAAATTTTCGATATTTTAAACGACAAGGATAGTTCACCTACCTATAGGAAATAAAATGGACGAAAATCAAAGTAGGCCAATTATTTTGGAAATTGGCATAGGGATATAATTTTCAATTCTCAGCAACTTTTTCTAATGAAATTTTTCGATATCTTGTCGAGAAAGGGCACTTAACCTACACAGAAAATCAATAAATCATTCCTGTCAGGGCCTACTTTATTTTTCAAAATTAAAAATATGGTGAAAATTATTTTCTAGGCAAGCAGGCCAAGACCCCAAATGGCCAAATTTGAACTCGAAAATTTTTGGTCTTTTACACCTCTCGTTTCACTTATCCTGGGACACACCGTATAACCTATATCGTATATAGGTATGCTTTGAGATACTTATATTTACAAAATAACCTAAGTCGTGTAAAAAAACTGGCAAAACTTGAATGTGCCAACAATAACATCTTTTCAATATCATGAAACAAAACAAGTTGCCTTTGGTAATGTATGTATACCTATATATCGTTGGACATATCCCTATTTCCCTATTTCCGGGGGGGATGTCACCTGTTATTTAGGCTTTACCTCTTCTTCACCTTGCCCACCCGCTGCCAAAACCCACGGGCCGCCACTGTTCATGACTTAGTTCATTTAGTGTCTGAGGCGGTTTTGATATACTCGATTTTTTATCCCAACTTTGGCACTGAGAATGGAACTCCCTGTATACATATTTTCTGTTCAAATTTGGTATATGAAGGTTTTGGTGAGTGGTGATTAACGCTGTTGTGATTTTAAATAAAAAAAAACGCTAAATGGTTTTCGTGAAAATCGGGGGTATAAAAAAATCGTAGCCGGTCCTGGATTTGCATTTTGAAAATGGTACGAAGGTCAAAAAAGGGGGTTTTGAGGGCTTTTCGAACAGAAAAAAGTACCGGCGATTATTCGAAAAATAAAAATTTTATGGACTTGTAATGTAGTGCAGCACGAGAGCTTCTTCCGGTGCCTGGAGCCCCCTTCCGGTGCCTAAAGCTTACTTTCGGTGACCGAAGGTCACCTTCATAGCCACAAATAAACTCGCCACCTCAAAAACATAAGTATCGACATCTCATATGACCCTGCCTGCGTTAGAAACATTAATCGGCCGCGGGTCAGCCATTTTTTAAAATCACGGCTTTTGACCAACTTCCGCTGCATCTCGGGTTGCATTTCCGGGGCTACGGTTGGATTCCTCGCGTCGAAATCATGCGGAATCGACACCAGTCTCGCGTCTCTGGGTCATTTTTAATTTTTTTTAAATTTTAACATTAAATTTCCCCCACCCTCCTATAAAATCTAGCCACACGGAAAATGTCGAGTGTTCCTCAAATCGACCAAATGGGTCCAAGGAAGAAGCTGTGAAGACCCATGCACATGCAGTTTTTAAAAATTTACTTGTAATGGCTCAAATTATTCTTTGACCAATGCTACCTCACGCCCCGATGCTAATTTAAAAAAAAAAGTGCTGTCGATTTCCTAAAAATACACCTCCAATTTGGATCATCCTGCGGGAGTAGAACGCGCGGGGCCGGTCAAAATGTAGGGCCGAGTTCGCCGCACCGTTTCGCATGCGCCTGCCTAGAGCCGACCCTGGCGAAGATTCTCCCTTTAGAACACTTCGAATTTACACTCAACTATAGGGCGATTTAAGGTTTACAATTAAATGGCTTTAAAGAAGGTTTAGGTCAAGTATTTCTTAATCATTTCGGTTCAACGCTTGAGTAAAAGAAACATTTTTTTGTTTTAGTTGATGGTGAACATAAATGGATTCAAGTTTAATTTTCAATAATAATATGTGGGAAACCCATCAGGCTTTACATTTTCGAATTCCAGGCGATACCTATACCTACCACATACAGAGGGATATTTTTTCAACATTATAAGCAGTGGCTTAACATGGGGGGGGGGAGCAGCTAGAGCCCCCTCAAAAATTTCTGCACTTGTGTTTAAAAATTCGGCAATTTGTGTAACTTGTCTCAATAGGACTTGTTAACCTGTTGATAATATTTGTTTTATTAGACAGAATTCTGAATTTGTATGACATTTGTCAAGAAATTCTATTCGTGTTTTTTAAAATAAAATATCAAAAAATAAAGAAAAGAGGCACAGATATCGCAAACTAAAAAACAGGGAAAAAAAAGCGCTATTGACAGTTAAGGACACATTGTTTTGTTTCATGTTGACCTGAGAATTGCTACGGAAAAATAATTAATATTTAAAAATCTGCCAGGAATAATATACCAAGTGGTATTATATATTGTCGAAAAGCCCTTTTTGAGCACCTTCAGATGAACCTACAATATACGGGGTGTTTCATTAGATTGCCAGACTTAAGTTGAACGCCCTGTATAATTTTTTACGTAATGGTTAAAAAGTACACATTTCTACCTAAAACTTTTTTACTTTGTTCCAACCCTTTCTAAAAGGAGATTTTCTATAACCCTGCGGTAAGACTTTTAAAAAGAGGAAGTACCTAATTTGCTGAACTCTCGGTTAAACCTAGGGTTTCAACAAGTCAAGTAGCTTGACATTTTAACAAATTACTTGACTTGACTTGAAAATCAAGCTTTTGACAAATTAAATACTTGACCTGACTTGATATTGGAAAATTACTACTTGACTTGAACTTGACTTGATTTCAAATCAAGTCAAGTAGCTTGAATATTGAATCTCTATTCTTGTCAACTCCAGCGTCTTCAGCTCCTATTGAAAGACAGTTTTCCAGGGCTGCTTTGACAGTTACAAAAACGCGAAATCGGTTAAGCGCCAAATCCACTAGATGCTTAATGTGCCTTAAGTCGTGGATGGAAAATGATAACATTAAAAAGTGGACTTGAAATAGTTTATTTTTGTTCTTTCCTAGTTTTTGTTCTTTCCTACTCCTTTCCTAGTTTTGCAAAAAAGTGTACAATGCAAAGGTTTATTATTATTATTTACTTGTAACTGCTAATAAAATGATAATAAAATTTGAAATTGATAAAAAATCAAGAAATCAAGTAGCTTCAAGAAAAACTTGATTTTTCAAGTACTTGAAAAATAAATACTTGACTTGACTTGATATTGGAAAATTACTACTTGACTTGAACTTGACTTAATTTCAAGTCAAGTCAAGTCAAGTAGCTTGAATATAAAGTCAAGCCGTGAATCTCTAAAACCTGTTGCTAGTTCATCGGGGGTATGTTCTTCGTCAGCCATACTTCGGCCACCATTCCCGAGGCCAGTCCAATGCGAGAACCCTAAACCGAAAAGAAAGCATTCGACGAAATCCAACAAATGTAAACATCATAATTGCGCACTTAGCCAGTATATTAATAATAAGTATCGTAAATGGACTGAAATATACAGTACGTACAGCTCAATTACGATAGGTCAGTACCTACAGCTGTCAACGTGAATGTATATCTTGTGAAGTTCGTATTTATAAGATCATCTTCGGAGGATTAGAAGGGGGCCTGAAAAAAATCCGTTTGAGGCCCCATGGCCTCTAAAACCGGCCCTGGTTTCAATAAAAAAAATAAAATAGTAATAATTATTCGTAATATTACAGACCTATACAGGGTGTTCGAAAAATAGACGGAGATATTTTAGAGGGTGATTCCCTGTTAAGAAATATGAAAAAAAGTTTCTATAAACATGGGTCCGGAAATGCAGAGTTTTCAAGATACAGGATGTTAAATATATTGCATGTCACTGGACAAAATTGGTTTATCAATTTTTGCAAAAAAAATCACAAGTGCCTTGGAAAACAAATAATCAAAAGCATTTCTAGGAAAGAGTGTTATTGCAACTTTTCCAATATCAGAACATAAAGTACACTACAACCAATTTTGTCCAGTGACATGCAATAAAACGGTTTTTATTTTTTTTTTCTCGAAAACGAGGTGAGATAGGAAAACAATACAAGAGGGAAAGAAGTTGTATTTTTAGATGCTTAATCAAACAAAAAATATTAAAGTTACAAAAAAGGTAGTGGCGTACATTTTTTTGATAATAATATTCGCTAAGGTGCCCCCCGGGACGCCACTGGACTTAATAAATTTAATCTAGTTAGGGCGAAATTAGCCTCTTAATACAACAAATAACATTGCCAAATTTCAACAGAATCGAGTAAATAATTTTTAAGACATTAATAATTTCATGTTTTATTTTTTTTTATTTAACATCCTGTATCTTGAAAACTCTGCATTTCCGGACCCATGTTTATAGAAACTTTTTTTCATATTTCTTAACAGGGAATCACCCTCTAAAATATCTCCGTCTATTTTTCGAACACCCTGTATAACTAATCGCTATATATAGGTCTGTGCTGCTAATATATTTGTACCGGGTGACCCAATAAGACTGTTCCTCGGCCATATCTCGGGAACCGTTCATCGTATGACTTTAGTGTAAAAAAATTATTGGGTAAATCGGCCATGAAGAATCGCAGGAAAATATTTTCAAGTTCTAAAAATGACCACCAGAGGGCGTAACTGCCATCTTAAATTTTTAAATTGCATTTTCTATAAATTTCGCATAATAAACAACAATTTTTTTTCCACATTTGTAAATAGAACCAGTTTATCTATCATTTTCGTAAAAACAAAATTTCAGTTGTAAGACTCACTATTTTCTAGTATGTATAATATGTTCTTTTTTCTCCCATGTTAAAAATCATTCTTACCGGGCGCATAGCCGAAACAGTTTAAAGTATATTTTGTTAGGCAATTCCGAAAGTTCAACAATCTGTTCTGGCTAAGTTGTTTATAAAACGGAACGCAAAGTTAGCGATACTGAGGATAAAAGGGTATTGATTTCTCCTCTATGGCACACGATGTGTTACATCGAAAGATTTAACAGATTTGCCTTCACTTGAGTTTTGGTTCCCGAGTAAGAAGCTTAATATTTAAATTGTGCTAATTTTGTGTCAGTGTTGAGCTACACGAAAGAGGTAAGTTTTCTCACAGGGCATATTTGTTTCTGCATATTTGTTTGTGTTTGTACCGATGTTTTAATATTATTGTGCAAATAATCTGAGTAATGGATATTTTTAATTACTGCTTGTTGACTGTCTTGCCTGTGGTGTTTTGGCAATAGTTATGGTGTTTCTTGTTGATACCTGGAGTAGGTCTGGGACCATTGCACGACTCGTTAAGGTATGTAACAGGGCTCTGTGTCTGGAGGGGACCCTCGCGTTTTGGTGTCCATTGCACTCCTCAGTACAGAGTGATATTGTCAAGTGGTCTAGATCGGAGGTTGCTGTATCAACCTTGGTTATGAGTTATTGACTCAGGTAGCGTGTTTGCTACGGTATTGAGTGAGTACTGTATTGCTCATTGCACGACTCGATACGTTTATTCAGGCACTTTGGATGGGTATAATGTCCATTACTCATGGATTGTAAGTACGTTGTCGTTACTGGGACAGTCCAACAATCGGGAAATAATTTTATTTGTTTAACTTCAATTAAATTCATTTTAGTGAAATAAGTATGCTCAGGTTTCTTTTATTTATTTCCAGGTTTGCCACTGACTATCCTGGAAACGAGAGTTTGCCAATCGCTCAGTTGTTTTTTTAAAGGTGGTTATCTGTTGATTTAATTAGTTTATTATTATTTAATCAATTAATATTAATATGTGGTTAATATCCTGACGTGTCAATAAAATATAAATCATTTTAAATACCTTGAAACAAATCTTTTCCTACACAGTTATTTCAAAAGCAAAGATGGTGGGGGGTGTTCAATTGTTTTTGCATTAACCTGCTTTAACTTCTTAACGGTTTGACCGATTTTAACAAATTTGGTATCGTTCCTTGGGCAATAAGAATCAACCAAAATATAGTTAATTTAGTTGAATCCTTCTCCGTCAGGGGGCTAGTTTTGACACCATGACCCAAATTCAAAAAAAAATAAAAAAAATAAAATGGAATGATATGACTTTTTCTTTATGAAAAAGTAGCCAAACAACATACAAATAGGCCAGTGAAAACCGTTTTTTAAAAAATGGTGCCTAACCTCAAATATTGGGAAAATGAGAATAATAGATGTTTGAAGGCCAAGGACCGCGCGGTAAATTTCCTAAAACTACTATAAATTTAGCTACAAAATGAATAAGATGTTAAAGAGACAATTATGAGTCTAAATAGAATTCATTTAGGTATTATATAAAAAAATATATATCATCAGAACATGCATGTTGCTCCAAAGGGACTAAACGCATTTTGAACTTATTAAGTCACTTTAATATTACTCTCGTAATTCTAACCTTTAGTTTAAAAAGTAAGCCTAAAAACCCAAATAAGTATACTATATCCAAATTCGAATATGTTAGACCATATATTTTGGAACCATTTACAAAGATTTTAGTAGGCATAATATAGTTACTTTACTGAATTCTTTTTATGAAATGGTCTGTGGCTCTAAGAAGAACCGTTTTTTAATAAAGCCCATAAAAGGAAAAAAGCGATCTAATGGCGACCCAGGTGTTCAAAATGGCCTGCGTTATTTTGGATGCACATCTGAAGACGCTGATGTGTTGAAAGAAGAGCAGTCTCAATTTCAGCTCTTGGGATGTTCAAGATGGCATTCCTAATTGTTGCAATCATATCCTCGCGGGAAGTTGGCCTTGTTGCAAAGACTATGTCCTTAATTCTTCCCCAGAGATAAAAATCAAGGCAAGTGAAATCGGGAGACCTAGAAATATTTATTAAATTTTAATATGTGCGCAATTATAAATAGAATCATTCCAAAAGGCAACATCTAAAGATTCTTGTGTTAAATACTTAAGTATTTTTACAGCGAATACCATTACAAAAATTTGCCTTGGAGGCCAAGGGAACAGGCTTCCTCTTCCGATCCAACGGTCAGGGAAGGTGGCATCTACATACTGGCGAACAGCAAGGGCATAATGGGCGGGACAACCATCATGCTGGAAAAACATATTTTGGCGGACGTCCAGCGGAATATCTTCCATTAAAATTGGAAGAACATTTTCTAAGAAATGTAGGTATGTTCGACCATTTAATGATCCGTCCAAAATAAACGGACCAACCACCCGCCCACCAATAAAATTATCCCACACCAAACATTTACACTATATCTCCCTTGATACTGGACTTCTCCAAGCCAGCGCGGATTATTTCGGGCCCAAAAGTGCCTATTATGTAAGTTCAATTGCCCATCGCTACCGAAAGTGGCTTCGTCAGTCCACAACACATTTGACAGAAATTGAGGATTTTCTGCTACCATGTTTAATAGCCAGTGGCAAAAATGGTGTGAGTTGATATGGTAGGGGTGTAACCTAAAATAGCAAAAAATGTAAAAAAAACATGGGTGTTTATAATTTCACTGTAAGATAAATTAAACTTTATAAAAAAAGGTATACCCCTGTGATATGATATTTATCAGGTTATATACCTCTGGGTTTGAATAATGCGATGAACCGTACTTTGAGGAATACCCAAGTCTCGAGAAATTTCTCTAGTACTAATTTGGGGATTGATTTCTATAGATGCCAGGATATTAATAACATTTTGTTCGTTATTTTGCCTATTTCTCCGATTCATGGCAGGTCTATGGATTCTACCCGTTGTTAACAGGCGCTGGGCCAAACGCACAAACACGCAGCGATGGTATCGCGGTCGATTCGGATAGCGCAAATAGAAGATGCGAGCAGCGATGGTCCCATTTTGAAAACATTCAAAATATATCGCCAGCATATTAAATGCTTTTTGGTTAGAAATCGGCATTTTAGAAAAGATTACAAATTAAAAAACTGCACTTTGTGAATGGAAACACAACAGAATAATTTACAAATTACGGCTGTCATTTTATAATGCATCGTGTTTCATTTGTTTAATTTTCCAAGGCCTACTTAAAAGTGTAGGGTGCTTTTACTTTACTTTAAAACCAAGCCAAGACTTACCTTGTTTTTTATTATTGCGATTAAAAAGTTATACCTTATACTTTTTAATTTACAAATACATATATATATATATTTTTTGGCAGAGATGAACTGAACTACCTACCTATCTTTCTTTTTTCCAGGACCACACACCATATTGCAAAAAAAAACAGCTTAAAACTTTACGCAAAATGCTAGATTTCGGGCATCAAATTTTACAAAGAATCTTTGTAAATGGTTCCGAAATATATGGTCTAACATATTCGAATTTGGATATAGTATACCTATTTGGGTTTTTAGGCTTACTTAATATTACGAGAGTAATATTAAAGTGACTTAATAAGTTCAAAATGCGTTTAGTCCAATGACGTCAGAACCTATAGACAGGTTTGTTTTGATAAACGCTTGACGCCCAGAACTAATCACAATCTAAGCGCTCCATCAAATTATTCGGAAAATGTCGCTAGATTGTCAGATTTTGCCCCTTTTTGTCGAGCCGTAGCGAACTTATTTCGACTCTGGGCTCGGAGGCTGGCGTCGTTAGACCATCCCCCGAGTCTTCAGGTGAGGTTCCGATGCTTCCGGCGCCTCCAAACAAGAAAAAACATGCGATATCTAAGTGTGATTCTGGAGGAACTATAACCGGGAATCACCGGGTGTATAGTTGGTTGATGGTTGACTTTCTGTCTTTGTTTGTAGCATCTTTTTAGAGTAGTATGGATATATTTAATCTTGGAGTCAAAATAAAGGGCATTTTAACAATGGGGCACCACGTCTATAGGTTTTGACGTCATTGGTTTAGTCCCTTTGGAGCAACAAGAATGTTCTGATATATATTTTTTTAAATAATACCTAAATGAATTCTATTCAGACTCACAATTGTCTCTTTAACATCTTATTCATTTTGTAGCTAAATTTTTAGTAGTTTTAGGAAATTTACCGCGCGGTCCTTGGCCTTCAAACATCCATTATTCTCATTTTCCCAATATTTTAGGTTAGGAACGACATTTTGAAAAACGGTTTTCTACTTTTTCATAAAGAAAAAGTCATATCATTCCATTTGATTTTTTTGATTTTTTTTTTGGAATTTGGGTCATAGTGTCAAAACTAGCCTCCTGCCGGAGAAGGATTCAACTAAATTAACTATATTTTGGTTGATTCTTATTGCCCAAGGAATGCTCTTTTCAACGATACCAAATTTGTTAAAATCGGTCAAACCGTTAAGAAGTTAAAGCAGGTTATTGCAAAAACAATTGAACACCCCCCACCATCTTTGTTTTTGAAATAACTGAATTTTTTTTTTTACGAAAATGATAGTTCTCTTTACAAATGTGGAAAAAAATTTTTTGTTTATTATGCGAAATTTATAGAAAATGCAATTTAAAAATTTAAGATGGCAGTTACGCCCTCTGGTGGTCATTTTTAGAACTTGAAAATATTTTCCTGCGATTCTTCATGGCCGATTTACCCAATAATTTTTTTACACCAAAGTCATACGACGAACGGTTCCCGAGATATGGCCGAGGAACAGTCTTATTGGGTCACCCGGTACATATCGTTGTTTGAAGGAGATCCGATTCGCATTTGTTTTTTGAGTCAAGGTCAAAGCTGCAATTAACACCGCACCCTTTTCGCCATTATGTATATTATGGTAACGCGTGCCTGGTCCCGTGAAGTTGGTTCTTGTCCACACCAGCCTCAGAAAAATAAAAAAACATAGAAATGACATCTGTAGATTGAAATGTTTGTAAGGGGTAGCACTTTTTAACCTCTATTATTTATTTACTAGTTAAAGTTTAACAGCGTTGCCAATAATAATTCATAATGAAAATTGCAAATAATAGGTTTTCAACAGTGGTTTCCGTTGTATGTAGGGACTAGGGACATACCAATCAGTTGCAAATACGTTTGCTTTGAAGTAAATAATGGTAGATAATACCTATATGATATTTATATATTGATGAGATAAGGTCTGCCTGACTAATAGGTGAATCTAGTATTTATAATTATCTAGACACTTATTAGGCAGTATTTCTATGCTACGTGTAGTACATTAATCTGTGATACAACTAAGGAAACAATAATATACCTACAATTACCAATACCAATCGCACAATCTGTCAAACGCGCAAATAGGTCAAGAGTGTGCCTCACCTTGTGTTTGACATAACTGGTGCTGTGTCTTTTAGAAGCAATTTTTCGCTGTTTTTAAGTGTTTCTTAAGTATTCGTCGGTTTAAAATGCTTATATAGAAAATTAAGTTATACGTTATGGGCAAAAAAGTGTATTGTTTGAAAATCAAGCAACTCGCCAACGCCAAAGGAGGTTACATATCATGCGTAACGTAAGTACATAGGCGTACCTACCTAGTTCGGGGCACAGTAAAAGATACCTTTACCACCAGAGGTGGTAGAGGAGTTCGTTAAGATAATTCAATGCCAAACTAAGACAAGCTTTTTTAAATCAAAAAGCTTGACGCGCAAACTGTACAGAAAATATATTCTTTGGCTTGTACTTGCTTATCAACCAATCACTGTCCGATAAAATTAATTGGTACCTACTCTTATGAACATTTCGCGCGACGAGCTTTTTGATTTAAAAAAGCTTGCCGCAGTGTGGCATTGAATTATCTTAACGAAAACCTAAACTTATTTTATCCGTTTTAGTTCATGGCTTAAATAAAATCTTGTTTTTAAAAAGTGTTTATTTTTTTATATTGTGTTCGCCGAACAATCCCCAACTAGTAACAACTGTCAATAACATTGATAAGTTTGAATTTTAGAATTGAGGCGTACTAGTTGTACCTGGGGTTATACTTCAATTTTTATAAAAAAAAAGAGATATAAAGGCAAATATATTTTTTCCTATTTTTATAACTATTTTTTAAAAAAATAAGAGAGGTACGCCACTGCCTTGTAATCGTTAGCACCAGATCTGTCACCCTAACTGTAAACATTATTTTTTTTATTATGGGAACAAACTTGCCAATACAAAGCCAGTTCTACGTTTTTTATTTTTCTGAGACACCAGCATTTACCTACTGTGGATTAGATGGCGCGCGCAAGGCAACATCGATATCCAGGCAGTGTTATTAGATAGTCTCAAACAGTTTCAACAACATTAATTTGTTGTGAATGCTCTGAGTTAAATTCCCCGGCGTGTCAAAAAGCAGGGTGTTACAGATCCGGCCATTTGCTCGATTCCTCTTATTCTATCCTTTACTCAATATAGGTCTGTGCCTATACGAAATGACCTTTCTATATTTACTAATAATTATTTACCTTGAGCCCATGAGCAGATCCATAAACTAGAAATACAGAGAAGTTATTTTTTATGTTAAGAGGCCATTTTTTATCCGTTCTAGAGACGCGTTTGGAATATTATTCCACCTACGCTATTTTATCCATTCGCAACTCCTTTGAAAATTCGATTAGTGGAAAGTTCCCTATTAACGTAAAAGCCCAAAAATAAATTCAAGGTCTAAGCTAATAATAACTTTAACCTTATTTATTATCTTTAAATACTTAAAGCCTATTTCATATTGTGGTATGTGGTATGTACATGTAGGTAGGTTGTTCTCGTAAAATCACACTGCAGCTTTTTCCGGGAAATCCGAATCTAACTTCAGAATAGGCATACAGAGTGTTCTCTGAAAGTTAAGGAAAAAAACTTTTTCGACCAAATAAACAATGTTGTTCGTGCATACTGTCGCATATACACGACATCGGTTGCCTAGCCCATTCTAGAACTGAACGTATATATACGGCAGGGGGTGCAGTCGCACGTTTCTTTCTGTCGTATATATACGGCGTTGGCGGAATAAAAATAATAAAATCTGCTCATCAAATAAAAAAATAAAATAAAGATTGGCTAATATATAATTTTCCCCAAAAATAGACGATGTTTCTGTAATTAAAATTAAGTTTTAAAATCTAGCACTCGTCTTTTAAACTTTTTGTCACAGAAAATATACGCTTAGCGAATATTTTTAGGCTTAGCGACTATTTCCTGTGCTTTTTGCCGAAAAATTAATTGGGAAGTTGGCGGGTTTTCAAATTTAGTGGCAGTAATGCAAAAAATACAAAATTATTGTAAATTTGCTGGCTGCACGCTGCACCAGATAAAAAGAAGCTATGGCTTGAACCACTCCGTTGACCAGATGTCATGTCCACTATTTTTAATAAACCCTCAGAAAATAAACCCTTATTAACAGTATTCTATTCCTCGTAATCATAATTTCAACTCAAATTAAGGGTTAATTTATCCCAAAATAGTCATTTCCTACCTACCTAGTCTATACTTTATCTTCATTTATTATACACAGGTGATACCAGCGACTTCTTCCACATGGAAATTCAAACTGTGAAGCCAAAAAATCATATCTTAGCGGATGCCTAGGTTGCATAAGGAACCTACCTGCTAAATTTCAACTTTTAGGTTTTATAGTACGCGATATTTGGCGATGAATGAGTTTGTTTAGGCTGTCCACAGTCGACTGAAGGATTATTTCACACTGGACAAATAGTTTATGAGCTCTTCTTCCTCTTATCCAAACGTTCAGCAACTGTTGTATACTATTGTGACCTATGTAACGTCGGGCGTCGGATAAACGAATAAAGATTTAAAAAAACCGTTTAATTTCATTTTAAAAAACCATTTTATTTTCAGATATTCGATGTAGCGTATATTTTCTGTGGTTATTATTGTTGGTATATAGCAAAAATGTATTCGCAGAATGTTTAGTCTAAGGACAAAATTTATGTATCCGCTAAATCAATGGATGGCCTTCTTGCTCTACAGAGAAGAAAAATATCATTATATTTTTCTTCGAATTATTGATATGTGAGCCCAAATTGCGGAGCATGAAATAACGTACCAACACCGCCAGTTAGTCAGTTCTATTGAAGCTTTTGTACTGAAAAGAGCAATATAAAGTTTACACAGAATTTTCTCGCGTTTTTAGTCTGATCCACCATACCTTTTAACAAAAGGTTATGGGCCCAGACATCGCGTCTGACCGCGAGTGAGTGAATTAAAACTTTTGAAACAATAAAATTATTAAAGTTAATAATAATGGCAAATAGTGGAAATTCCGATTGCAAGAAATTATAGAGCAGGAAGGTGCTAGCAAAGTACTGACCGAAGATCCTCCAACACCAATCACAGATGAGTGGACAAAATGGGAAAGATTTGCTAGAGGAACACTGATTGAATTTCTAGATGACTCAGTAATATCCCAAGTGCCACCAGGTCGTGCAACAGCTCGACAAATTTTGGAGAAATTCGACGGTCTATATGCTTGCAAGAAGATCTCGACACAGCTATGTCTCCAGGATAGATTGTTTAATTGTAAACTAAAACCAGGCACACCGCTAAAAAAGCATATGTCAGAAATTGATGAGTTGGTTCGTGATTTGGCTGCTTGCGGCATGGAGGTCAACGAAATAACTAAAGTGTGGTACACACTAAACTCATTACCAATGAGTTATGCACCAGTGAAAGCTGCAATTAAAACAATGAGCGACGATAGGATTACCTTAGCATTTGTAAAGGGAATGCTGCTAGAACATGAGGAATACCTATTAAGAGAAGGTACAGACACTAGCATGAAAGCCCTTCATTTCCGTACTATAAGTTCCAACGAAAGTGTCAAAAAGAAAATGAAGTTTACTTCGAAAAATAAGCCTGCATTCAAAAAACATAAACAAGTACAAAAATGTTTTCATTGTGGGCGAAAAAATCACTTGAAACGTGATTGCTATTTTTATAAACAAAGCTTGCAATATCAAAAGCAACCCAAAAAGGCTGATAATCAAGCAAGTGCGTCAACTGCCACCAATAGCGAATCTTTTGCTTTTATGTTAAACAATGAAGACGAATCTGAACTACAATATCGTTTCATCTTAGATTCAGGTGCAACGGAACACATCATAAATGACTTAAGTCTTTATAGCCAATACAAACAGTTGACGGAACCTACACGAATAACAGTAGCGAAGAAAGGAACGACGATCGAAGCAACACACGTCGGGAAAATAGAAGTCAACACTACTTTGGGCTACGAGGGAGAATTGAACAATGTTCTTTATAGCGAGAGTATACCGGCCAACCTCATCTCAGTACGGCGTATCCAGGAAGCTGGGATGTCCGTAGTATTCCTGGAAACTGGCGAAGTAGAAGTCAGGAGAGGAGGCACGGCAATAATAAAAGGTAAGCGCATAAATAATTTATATATTATTGAATTATTAGTACAAAATGCGCACAGTACAGTACGGGCCGCGAGCCACGTAGCTGAGACCAATATTGACAAAAACAAATTATGGCATGAGCGTTTAGGCCATATAAATAAAGAAAAATTTACTACATTAAAAGTAAACGAATTAGTTTTTGATAATACCTGTTTAAAAGACATAATCCCTATTGATTCACTATGTGAAGCTTGTATAAACGGAAAACAAGCGCGTCTTCCTTTCGCCAAGGTAAAAGATAAGGAATATATTCAAAGACCATTATTTGTTGTGCATTCGGACGTGTGTGGGCCGATTACACCATCAACAATAGATGAAAAGAATTATTTTGTTAATTTCATCGATGATTATACACATTATACAGTAACTTATCTTATGACAAATAAGTCGGAAGTATTCACCTGTTTTAAAGATTATGTTGCAAAAGGTGAAGCTCTCTTTAATTTGAAATTAGTTCATTTGTATTGCGATAATGGTCGAGAATATTTATCGGGCGAAATGAAAGAGTTTTGTAAACAAAACGGCATAACATATCATCTTACAGTGCCGTACACTCCGCAACAAAACGGTTTAGCGGAACGCATGAATCGAACTTTAACTGAGAAAGCACGTGCGATGATACACAGTGCGGGTTTAAACAAATGTTTTTGGGGGGAAGCAATTTTAACTGCTACCTATTTGGTAAATAGGTCACCAACAAAAGCCACAAAATTACATAAAACACCGTATGAAATGTGGCACAATAAAAAACCAAAGTTAGGTCACTTAAAAATATTTGGTTGCACAGCGTATGTACACAATAAAACGAGAAAAGGTAAATTTGATAGTAAATCATCTAAAGGTATTCTCGTAGGTTATGTACCAAATGGGTACAAAATTTTTATACCAGAATTAGCCAAATACATAGTTGCACGCGATGTAATTTTTGACGAAGTTACATATAAAATTTCTAGGCAAGAAATTGATAATCTGGTAAATAGAGAAATAAATACAGATAACATTTCAGTAGGGGGTGCTACTGATGGTAAATCTGTAGATATCACATCTGGTCAAACGGACAGTAAAAGATGCAAACAAACATCTTATGAAAAAGATGTCCCTGAAAATTGCATTCAAGGTCAAACGTCCTCAATAAAGGATGTCCCTGAACCGACAAGTAGGAGCTCAAACAGTGATGATGAAAGTCCGTGTATCTCTACAAATAAGTTGAGAAAATCAGAAGGAGTACAAGATGTGAGGAGAAGTGATCGATTAAAAGGTAAACAAACAATATCTTATAAAGATCACGATTTTGATGACAGTATTAGTAATTTTATGTTATGTGACCAAACTTTTGAAGCCGATATTCCCAAATGTTTTCAAGATGTTGCAAATAACGCGTTTAGAAAACAATGGGAAACGGCCATAAAAGATGAATTAGAATCTTTAGAACGAAACAAAACTTGGACCTTAGTAACCAAGCCAAATAATGTAAACATCGTCGATTGTAAATGGGTGTTTACAATAAAAGGCGATGGCGAGGGCAATCGAGTAAAATATAAAGCTCGCTTAGTAGCGCGCGGTTTTAGTCAAAGAAAATTAATTGACTATGACGAAACATTTGCCCCGGTTGTACGTATTGAAACTTTTAGGTGTATACTTGCACTGGCAAATCAATATGAGTTGTTGGTCCATCAAATGGACGTTAAAACAGCATTCTTAAACGGTACACTGAAAGAAGATATTTATATGAGGGTACCTGACGGTGTTGCTATTCAAAACAATAATATTGTTTGTAAATTGCAAAAATCTTTGTACGGATTAAAGCAATCAGCTTTGTGTTGGTACGAATGTTTCAATAATGTGTTAATTGAAAAAGGTTTTGTAAATTCTTCAGCTGATAATTGTTTATATTTCTTGGACAGAGGTGATGTTTACAAAAACATCTATGTAATTTTATATGTTGATGACTTAGTAATCGTAACTAAGGACATAAAAACAATAAATAATTTTAAAAACTTTTTGAAGGAACAATTTGAGATGGTCGATCTGAAAGAAATACATTATTTTCTTGGAATTCGAATAAAAAGGTCTAATTCCGAAATTTCTCTTGATCAGACTGCATATTTAAAATCAGTATTAAACAAATTTAATATGAGTGAATGCAACCCGGTCAGTACACCATTACCTATAAAATTAAATTATTCAAGTTTAAATTCAGATGATAGCTCAGATGTACCTTGTCGAAATTTAATAGGGTGTTTAATGTACGCAATGCTCTGTACACGTCCAGATTTGTGTACTGCGGTAAATTTACTCAGCAGATATCAAAGTAAATGTAATCAAGAACTATGGCAATGTTTTAAAAAGAGTATTAAGGTACATTAAAGGGACAATTGATCTAAAATTAATATATAAACGTAATATAAATTACGAGAAAATATTAATAGGGTATGTTGATGCAGATTGGGCAAATAATGAATTAGATCGTCGTAGTACAACTGGTTGTTTATTTAAATTATTTGAAAATAATTGTATCACTTGGATTACACGACGACAAAATTCAGTTGCTACCTCATCAACTGAGGCAGAATACATGGCCGTATTTGAGGCTGTGAAGGAGGTTTTATGGATTAAATCTTTATTAATGAGTATTAATGTCAATATGGCAGAACCAATAACATTGTATGAAGACAACCAAAGTTGTATAGCAATGGCAAATAATCCAATTAATCATAAACGTTCTAAACATATCGACATTAAGTACCATTTTATAAAAGAACAAATAAAGAACAACATTGTCTGCTTAAAATATTTACCCACAGGTGCTCAAGAGGCTGATCTACTGACAAAGCCTCTACCACCACAGCAGTTCAAGGAACTAAGAGGGAAATTAGGACTCCAAGAGAGATTTGTAGCCTAATATTAAGTTTCTTTATTTTATTTTTATTTTGTATAATTTTAAAATTTTTTTCAAAATTGATATTTGGTCTTGTTAAGGTTTTTGTGGGGTTTTCCCTTAACACTTGCAACGAATGTTGGACCAATAATGTAACTTCCCCGTAAAGTGTAAACTTAGCTCATACATTTTTGAGGGGGTGTGTTGGTATATAGCAAAAATGTATTCGCAGAATGTTTAGTCTAAGGACAAAATTTATGTATCCGCTAAATCAATGGATGGCCTTCTTGCTCTACAGAGAAGAAAAATATCATTATATTTTTCTTCGAATTATTGATATGTGAGCCCAAATTGCGGAGCATGAAATAACGTACCAACACCGCCAGTTAGTCAGTTCTATTGAAGCTTTTGTACTGAAAAGAGCAATATAAAGTTTACACAGAATTTTCTCGCGTTTTTAGTCTGATCCACCATACCTTTTAACAAAAATTATCATTGTAAGTTTCCTAGCGAAATGGTTTAGTGTAGCTTTGTAAAAAATAGTGTGTAATTGGGTATTTTTAGTGTCTAAAAAACTAGTGTTTTTGTGGCTTGTACTTCTAAACAAAGATAAGATAATAATTTAGAATGATTTTAATTTGAAGATTTGGGATGGGGTGTCAGCTATTGGCTTACTGGCTTACGTTATGTTTATGCCAAGCCAATGCCTGGCATAGGTGTCATCCACTGGGAAAATCACAAGTCATGCAAAAATGATCTCTAAAGTCTCCAACTCTTATAATGGTGTACAAATTTCATGTCAATAAGTTAAATATTTCCAATGCCTGACACCCCTGTCAGCCATTGGCTATACAATGTTTTCGCTATTAATCACATTTGGTACTTACTATGGCAGACCTCGGAGCACTGTCTTCAAGAGCATTATAGAAGATGTATAGATTTGTCACTCAACGATTCTGAGCCATGTCTTATTCTTGTTGAAAGTGCTGAACATGACCAACAACCAACAACTACTATTACGATCTTTATAAGTTTACCATGTCAAATTAAATTCAATTATTTAAAATAATTTCAAAGATGTTAAGAAACGACTCTCTAGAGAATGAATGGCGTCTGTCATTTCAGGGGAAGGCAGAAAACATTATTTTTAGAAAAAAAAGAGAAAGATGGGGAGAAGAAAGGAGATAGAGGAAGAGAAGAACAATAAATAGAAAACAGACAGAAAATATTAAATGAGAAAAAAACAGTTGAAGCTAAATAAAATGAGAATAAATATCATAGAAAAATAGAAGAAATAAATAAAAGCGAACATTATTTTTAATGACAACTGTGACACATAAAAAAATATATTTCCGAAATTGGAAACCCAAAGTTTTCTACTCAAGAATAAGTGACTATATGTTCCCCAAATGAGTATGTGGGAATAAATAAACATTTCTATACATATTACAGTTATCACTTGTGTTTTTCTCTTTAAAAATTGCTGTGACAATTTTTATAGGGTGTCAGATTTTGGGCTTATCAGATTCACGCTAAGGGTGTAGTCAAAAATCACTGTCAGTTACTGGATAAAAAATATAAATTATAAAATATTGTTTACAAAGAAATATATTGCAGATTTGATTTGGGCTGTTGGTAATCTTTTCCAGTGATGTCTCTCCTACTTACTCCATATGAAGAATCATCAATAAACGCGCCAAATTTTTATAGATTAAAATTTTTGAGAAATCAATCCTTAAGATGTCGGGCACTGGTACATTTACGTTAGGTATTAGTCGTCTTAACCTAAACAAGTAGGTTATTTTAAACTTATTCCAATAATTTAATGTTCTATTGTAGTTATCTATTCCATATTTTAATAATAAATCAATAAGAAAGTAACAATAAAAAATATAAATATATTTTAGGTTAAAATCCATCCATAGAAATTGACTAAAATTAAAATGTCCATGTAAAGACCGCTGCGTTTGCAAAAAAAAACATAATCTAAGTTGCTACTGATGTGCAGTTTTAAATCCGTGAAATTTAAAGATAACCTTGTTTAATTTTATTTAATTCATATCGATATGCAATGACTCTTTTGTGATTACGATATTTTCTCATTTTTAACCATCCAAAACCACCTACAAGTGCCTAAATATACCTATTTTAGAACAAAAAGCAAAACAATAATTTCCTGTTAATAATAAAATGTCTATATTTGCGGTTGATACTAAACAAGCCACTAACACGGTTTAAAATAATAGGTAGGTACGTGTAGGTACATTTTTAAGAATCACAGTTATGTTTATGGGCAAAACTGTAGTTAACTATAGAGGTTAAGCATCTGAACCAGATTCCACGTTATTAGTTATAGTCAAATAATATAATAGGCTACAAAGGCCAGGTCAATAGCCTGCTAGGTATACTCTTTGATATAAAATTAGTTTTTGTAAAATTTCCAAGGCATACACATGATTTTTTAAAAGTAAAATTATATGACAAATTAGTTCCAAACCAAGCAAGGCTGAACCCTAAAAGGTCAAATATGAACTCGAAATTTTTTGTCATTTGCAAGAGTCTTCCAAACAATCTGGGGACGCACTGTATACAACCACTTTGCTTTGAGCAAGTTATTTTCGTACCAACGTATTTAGCGGTTCCATTTTATTTATTAATTTATGATGATCTTTGTGGATATTTATTAGGATTGTATCGTTTGCGTATATGATAAAATTATTAGGAACAAGTTATAAACGAAGTCGTTAACATAAATAAATAACAAGAAGTAGAGACCCCAAGACAGAACCTTATTAGGAAACCCTATACTTTACAGAACGCTAGGTATTCAAATATATTCAGTTCATCACCAATATGTTGGTATTGATTAGCTAAGATCGAATTAAAGGGATACGCAATGAATTGAAGGCTTTGCTAGGGTCGACCATTCGTTCGAGATGTATGTTTACCCTCATTCAAATCCTCGATTACGCCTCCCACAAGTTCACATGCATAATCTATTGTAGAAAGTCCCGTTTTAAGGCCAAATTGAGATTTATTCATTTATGCAGAAGACTACTATTTTCAAACCAGTTTATGAGTAATAATTTCCATACCTTCGGCAAAAATAGATTATAGATTGTTAGAGTCCCATTTTTTGTGAATACTATCCTTGTCACTAATGTATGGAGAATAGGTTTGCATAGAAGCTACCGTAAAATGGGGATACTTGAGACAGTTTTTGGTTAATATTTTAAATTAAATTGCTCTTAGATTTTTGTTTATAGAGATATAAATTGAACCCTTAGGAGAATTTTTTTAATGACTGTCCCAAGTTACCTTGTATTGGGGTAACTATAGGAACAAGCCTTGATTTTGATTATTCCCACACCTTGCCGTGAAGCACTTTTGTCCAAAAGTAAACCGAACCGTTCTATTGTAGGCAAGATTACCCCTATCAAATTTGAAGTCGATATATCAATCCATTCGAAAGTTATCGAGTCAAAATTTAACTGACCGAATTATTAATAAAAAAAATCCCATATGATGCGGACTTTACTGGTGATACTTATTAAATTATTGTTTCCTTAGTTGTACCACAGAATAAAGTACTGCACGTAGTATAGAAATACTGCCTAATAAGTGCTTAGATAATTATTATAAATAATAGATTCACCCTTTTAGTCAGGCAGACCTTATCTCATCAATACCTACATAAATATCATATATTATTATCTGCCATTATTTACTTCAAAGCAAATGTATTTGCAACTGGTTGGGTATGTCCCTAGTCTCTACATGCAAAGGAAACCACTGTTGAAAAACTATTTGCAATTTGATCTTGAAGATTATTTTAATTTACCAGAGACATTTTTCATTATGAATTATTGGCAACGCTATTGAACTTTAACTAGGTAGTAAATAAATAATAGAGTATAAGAAGTGCTACCCCTTACAAACAATAATTTCAATCTACAGATGCCATTTCTATGTTTTTTATTTTTCTGAGAGTTTATCATTCACGCTAAAACGACTGCTCTTTGCATTTCGAACTGTATACCTAACAAAAAATATTATTTATTTATCTTCAATAACAAAGCCTTTAGAAATATGACAATAAACCTAATGGTTCTTACGACGATATTTTACTACCAAGTAAGGTGCTCTCCTAGTTCATTTTTTAACAATTAATTTGTAACGTTAGATTTTATTTAGGTACTTGATTGTGGGTAGTATTTTTTATCACTTTTGAATTTACTATAGGAAGATAGTTTGTACTTACAACCAAAAAATGTCTTATTGCAGTCCTGAAGAAGAATTTAATTAAATTCGACACGTCGACCTAGTATAGTTATTATCTTATATTGAAGAATTATCACTGCTTAACTACTTCAAAAAATAAGAACAGAATAAAAATATTAAAATACAAATTTTCATATTTAAAACCGAATAGAATTTGATTCGAAAATTGCAAAAAATATCAGTTTTCGCTCTGTCGTGTATGACTGAGAATTCCCTTCAAAATTTACGATAACTTGCATGTGCCAGCTTCGAATTAATTAATAAGAGTTGTCTGGGCAAAAAAATAGTTATTGTTTTCTTTCGTTTTTGGAACCAAGGAATTAAATTTTAATATTGTCTTATTAGATATTGCCTTCAAAAGAGTCCAATAAATTATAAATAATTGATTTTTGCACTTTCGTGTGACGTTTAATTTTCTCACTTCTCACCCGCAAATTTATTGAGAATATCAGCATAAAAAATAACAGCAGTATACTTTTATATGAAGAGATCTTCCGTGACTTCCTTACTTTTAAATTAAAAGTAATACTATCGATAATATACAGTGAGCGGCTAAATTATGAAACAAATTCGATAAAGTATACAGGGTGATTCACGTAGGTAAGTGGTTCATTAGAAGTTTACGGGGAAGGAGTGCGAATTTTAATTTGAAATTTTGGTCCCTTATATAACAGATTGTAAACTTTCTTTCTAAAATATTTTCAACTTCCGATCACTTCTGGATATACCGGAAGTGGATAGCAACTTTGTTATTTCAAATAGAACACCCTATATATTATTACACCATTTGGTTCCCTATTAAATTCCAAATCTTTTTTCTGAATATAATGTGTACCCTATTCCTAATTTTTTGAGTGTTGCAGCCATCGACCATAGTGATGATAACTTTGAAATTTATGATTCTGGAAAACTGAAATTTTGGACTGTCGTAGGCGAAAGTCAACTTTATTAAGTGGTCTGTATGCCATTTCAAAATATTGTACAGGGTGTTCGGGAAAAAATTCCCAATATCAACATCGAAAAATTGAAAAATCTCATTTTTTTCAAATGGAACCCATATTTTTTTATTGCGCCATTGTAATGCTTGTAAAAAGACAATTCAAAAAGATATAACACACTATATGTCTAAATGAAGCGGTTGCTTCGTTATTACTCGAAATACGTACTTTTGCTGCTCCATATCAAGAAACAACGAACCTTTTCTTATAGGCGGCCATGGATTTTTCATTTGTGATTGTCATTTATTGTGTTCCAAACAATAAAATATTAACTGTTGACAAGAATGGCTCAAATTAACTATTCTAACGAAGATATTTTGAATATGTTTTACACTCATGGAGAGTGTAAAAGAATTTTAGACAGAACAATAATTAATGAAAGGCATTTACATTTACCACCTTTGACGAAAAGAACATTCCGAAACTTCGAACGAAATTTCATAGTCCATGGCAAGGTCCAAAGAGAAGCAAATGTAAATACGTAACAGGTAAATAGCATAATATGAATAAAGTGTTGTACTTATATGTAGTTTCTTGTTTTTTCTTCTATACTAAAATCGAGCAATCCGTACGCCTAGTGTAAATAAAACCACGTGTTCAATGACGATCCGCGATTGGTCGGTAGGCTATAAAATTTCACCCGACTCGGCAACAGGGACGTGCTCGATCGCAGAAGTGTAGATATTCGGTTTTATCTTGTTGTTTTCAGCTATTTAGACACTGCCACAAATAATTTTATCGATGTTTTGAACCATTTTAATAAGCCAATAATTCCTGTCTGAAATATTTTGATGTACACAATTGTAAGACTAAAATTAAATAAAGGTCGTACCTCCGTGCGGCTATGGCAGATATTTCAACCCACGTGCTCTTGTTTACTCCAGGCGTAAGAGTTGCTCGATTTTACTATAATACCTATTATTATGTAATTGTTAGTATTATTTAATTTTGTATTGTTGCTTCTCAGGGAAAAAAATATTATTAAATAGCCCTTAACCTTGTCATATAATTGCGTTATTTCATTTTCCATGGCCCCCTATAATGTGACGCTCCTTGAGAAATGGCATCTTTGTTGATACAGAGCAGAAAAAATACGTATTTTGCGTAATAACGAAGCAACTGCTTCATTTAGACATATAGCGTGTTATATCTTTTTACTGTCTTTTCACAAGCATTTCAATGGTGCAATAAAAAAATATGGGTTCCATTTGAAAAAAAATTAGATTTTTCAATTTTTCGATGTTGATATTGGGAATTTTTTTTCCGAACACCCTGTACAATATTTTGAAATGGCATACAGACCACTTAATAAAGTTGACTTTCGCCTACGACAGTCCAAAATTTCAGTTTCCCAGAATCATAAATTTCAAAGTAATCATCACTATGGTCGATGGCTGCAACACTCAAAAAAATTAAAAATTTGCGAATATCTCGAAAAGGGTTAGGAATAGGGTACACACTATATTCAGAAAAAAGAATTGAAATTTAATAGGGAACCAAATGGTGTAATAATATATAGGGTGTTCTATTTGAAATAACAAAGTTGCTATCGACTTCCGGTATAACCGGAAGTGATCGGAAGTTGAAAATATTTTAGAAAGAAAGTTTACAACCTGTTATATAAGTGACCAAAATTTCAAATTAAAATTCGCACTCCTTCCCCGTAAACTTCTAATGAACCACTTACGTGAATCACCCTGTATACAATGTGTCCACGGAAAGCGGTATTATAGGAGAAATTTTTTGTGCATTACAAACAATTGTGTTCATAATGCAAAAAAAATTCTCATATACACCTATAATACCGCTTTGCCGTGGACACATTGTATATACTTTATCGGGCAAAAGAAAATCCCCGGATACGGCAACTTTAATTTTTAAATGCGCACATTCCGACATATAAATTTTCTTTGTAACGTCATTAATTTTCTGCATATGGTACATTAAATTTAATGGTGTGTTACATAAGGATATTTTCGAGAGAAAAAAGGAGCCCTTTCTTGCTTGCTCTCTTTTTATTTCGAAAATATCCTCTTTCAAATGGCACTGTCAGAAGTATAGGTTGCCATTTGAAAAAAAAAACGTCAATGACGTCATATCTGGAAAACTAATGACGTTACAAAGAAGATTTATATGTCGGAATGTGCGCATTTAAAAATTAAGGTTGTCATGTTCGAGGTTTTTATATATTTTATCGAATTTGTTTCATAATTTAGCCGCTAACTGTATAACACCGACCGATATTTCCTCTATAAATTTTATAATAAAATTGCCCTGTAAGCTACAGATAAAGGATATGAGTTGTAAATTTAAAACTGCCTTACTCATATATATATTAGCTCCCGTAATATCTATTATGTTGATTACTTTCAGTTAGCGACAAAATCGAAAACAAAATCATAAGTTTGCGGTGGGTAAGCAATTTTCGCATTCGTATTGCATTTATAGTTTAAGGAACTAGCGTAAATCAATAAGTAAGTACCTGTGCTTTATAAGATTTTCAAATTTTGCCAGGCCAACCTTATTTTATTGTTAAATCCCCGGGAGGCAGTGTTCTTAGTTCCTGGCTACGTTTGACGGTCGACGGGCCTGTCTTACTTTTCGTTGTTAAATCTCGTCAAATCCAACTTGTAGAAAAAATCTTACAGCGAATGTGGAATTTAATAATAAACCACATGAGTTATAAAAAATAAAAGGTAAAAAAACTTTTTAAAAACTAGCTTTTATTTAAGCCTTGTACTAAAACGAATAAAATAAAAAATAAAAGATAAAAAAACCTCTATAAAAACAAGCTTTTTAAGCCATGTACTAAAACGAATAAAATAAAATAAGTCTAGGTTTCCTTTAAGATAGTTCAGTGCCAAATTGCGACAAGTTTTTGTAAATCAAAAAGCTTGTCGCGCGAAATGTTCATAAAAGTAGGTATCTACCAATTAATTTTATTGGACAGTGATTAGTTGATAAGCAAGTACCTACTTGCCAAAGTCTGTATTTTCCTTACAATTCGCGCCACAAGCTTTTTGATTTGCAAAAACTTGTCGCAAATTGGCATTGAATTATCTTAACGAAACCTAGACTTATTTCATATTATTTTATTCGTTTTAGTACAGGGCTTAAAAGGCTTGTTTTTATGAAGGTGTTTTATATTTTTCATTATTTTATTCGTTTTAGTACTTAGTAGGTACATGGCTTAAATAAAAGCTTGTTTTTATTAAGATTTTTTACCTTTTATTTTATTTTGTGGTTTTCAGTACCTAGGTATTTGATTGCCATATCAGGAGGATCGTAAAGAAATTTAGTCATCCGCTACATTGGATTTAGTATAACGTCACTTACCTCATTCTTTTGTACTCATCAAACCCTTTCATTTGATACCCATGTCAAGTAGGTTGTGCAGAACTAGGTAATCCGCCATCTTTGGGCAGCCGCCATATTAAATTTAGTGTGATGTCGCTAACATTATCGATGTCTACTCTTCAAACTTAAAGTGGCGGCCATATTGAATTTAGTGTGATGTCACTAACTTTATCGTTTTCTACATTTCAAGCCCTTTCATTTGATACCCATATTAAAGGGTTTGAAAAGAAAATGTAATCCGCCATCTTGGAGTGGCGGCCATATTAAACTTAGTGTGATGTCACTAACTTTATTGCTTTCTACTCTTCAAGCCCTTTCATTTGATACCCATATTATGCGGGTTACGCTTGACAAAAAAATACATCATATCCGACATCTTTTGACGACGATCATTTTGAAAGTATTACAATATTGAGTATTGCATGTTGTATTGTCACCAGAACTAAAGGTGTATGCAAAGTTTCAGTTCAATCGCATGTCAAGAAATGGTCCTAATTCAGCTTACAAGATTCGACCCACACATAGATACATAGTAACAAGGCAAGTTAAATAAAAGCTTGTAAAAAGGAAATTCATTTAGTGCCGAGGGTCACACTATATATATTTTATAAATCGGCGAAAAAATTATTATGCAAAATACTTTAAATAGCGCGGTCACCGATCCATGAGCCGACTGCGCGCCTTTGCAGCACCTCCATATCGTTCTTGCTTAGATCAATTCAATTCAACATCTCTATTTAACTGCATACTACTATTTACAGAGTTTGGCT